>CM061534.1:66527050-66671906 GCA_030545055.2 Neoaliturus tenellus
CTTTCATCCGAAAATTAATTTTGGACAGAGTATAGCAGTAAATATTGGGAACGGAGTTAAAAGGGATATGTGTTTCCCCATCTACAAAGTGCACCTCATCAGCAACCAAAATTAACAATAAGATGCAGCGATAGAACTTCTAAATTATTTACAAAAACAATCTCATTGTTCAATCAAAACCGCAGTCAGAGGTGCGCCAATACAGCAGTTGCAGCTTGCAGCCGTTTGCGCCATCAGATATTAAGCAGCTCCGCAGAAGAGCAGCCAGAGCGCGCATTATTAACACACATCCGTGGCACAACAAGCGGTGGTAATTCCACGAGGGGGCGCCGAGTTTATTTTCTTTTTCTTCTGTCGCGCAAGTGTGTTTTAAAAGTTTTGATCACAATAATCCGCCGCGGTCCCCGGCTCCTCGGGGAATCCGGTTTAAACTGGAATGGAATTGCTCAATTTGGGCTTGTTGTGGTAAAATATTAAATTGGAAACGCTACTTCAGCAGGAATCAGGGTATTCAGAGTCGTCATTGAATTTTTGTTGGATATTATTATATTAAAGATGTTGTATTAAGGTTCAGTTTGAATTCTCCTTCATCAATTGTTATTATTTCATCGCTTCACTATGCACCGTCTTATTGCTACGTTGAACCTTAAACAGCATAATTCCATTGTCTATAGAACCAAAAAAATCAATTTGCATGCATCTACATAACAATCAAAAGTGGCTTCGTAAAAGAACAACATTGACTTATTTTCTTGTTACTGTATGTAACTTGGGCTAATCGTTTTCTATTTGTAAAGCTAAGTTTGTATTCCCATAGTTATAAATATTCCTCAACTCACACCTTATTATATCAAAATAAAACTTTAATCTTCTTTTCCATCTTCCTGGATGGTAAATGACCTACATCAAGAAGTCTAATAGTAAACGTACCTCAAGACTTATTGTAGGGAAAATACTAAAACAAGACTTCAAGTTTTATCTGAACTCTACACAAATATACTTTTAACCTTAACAAGACAAAGCCATTATTCTTCCGCTAAATCAGCAATAAGGAGGGGGTGGGTGGCAAAACAAAGCAAGATGTAAAATTCACCCCCGTCCGACTACAAGCAGTACTTAGGCAATCCGTCGCCCCGCGCGGTGCAGGTGTATTAAGATGAAATATGCGCGGGAATAAAGACAAGGAAACGGCGCGCCCCTCTTCTTAAAACTGCGCGCTTGATTTATAGGATGCGTTCATTACACCGCGGACCACAACGCCACCTCGCGGCGCGGCTAAAAAGCGAATATAACGGCGGTATATCATCGTAATTGTGTTATCGGGGTGTCGGGGAGGTACCGGCTAGGGGTGGGCTGGGTCGAGCGTTTAGGTGGATAAAAGGTAGGTTTTAAGGTATTAAGGTAGGTGGGACGTTTCCTTAAAAATATATATAATTTGATAATATTTAAATTGAAGGAAGTTTTAAGATACAGAAGTTGCATAACATATACATAAAACGTTGTTAAAATAGCACTCGAAGATGGCCAGCAGGTTAATGACCAAAAACATGCTTACAGTTACAAAGCTACATAGAACATTTATTTATTTTAAGTTGGCAAACTTCATAAATTTAATAGACATAAACAGAAGCTATTCAATTCAAAATCTAAAATTTACCTATTTCAAGCGAAAATGCCACTAAAGAAACTAAAAATAATGAGACAATAAGGTCAAAAAATATAAAAGCTGATCTAAACTATATTCCACGATCAATGTAGAACATAGTCGCAAATAACATTTATTTAAGACATATCTCCTTAGTTTCACATTCAAAATGTAACGTTTTAATCAATTTTAACCCTTCACAATCTAAGACCCACCACTTGTGTAAGAAAATATTAAGAGAAAATACAATATTGGTTGTAAACAGGATGTGCAGGTCCCACAGTTATGGCTAGTGCGTTAGTGTACCTTTTTATTACACACAGTGATTATTTAGTAAAGATCCTCGTTTATTGTCTGAGTTGCACAAAAAGTCGACAATTTATTTCAAACCAAGTAGCTTATAAACTACTGAAATCATCCCCACAATACATATCTGATATTTTCAAGATCCAGATAAACTGGACTGTACCATGAAACAGCCACTTAACAGCCACATGTAAATGTAGGAATGATATAACCACAATCTCTCACAAGACAAAGGCGCCGGAGAAGGGAACATTGCGCTGAAGATAGAACACGACGGTAACTCAGGTACAAGAGGTCTCCCAGGAACCTATCTACATCTCCGCGCCTCGTACCGCCACCGCGACAACCGCCCTCGCCCTGCAGCTTACAATGCTCTCCACGAGGACTTCGAGCCCAGAATCACCTACATTTCAAAAATTACATAAGTAATGTTTTAAACTAGGGAGATTTTTCAACGGTAGAAAAGGTAAAGAATGTTTTGATTTTTTAATGACATTGGTTATTAAAAACAAAATATATCAGGTAAATTAGAAGGTTTTTTTTTAACATTTACGGATTTGTTTCTTTTACATCTTTATGATGCGTTTTTTGTAATTGCGATTAATTTCGTACTTGTTGATTCGTATTATGTTAACTTCGTTTGTTGTATTGAAATACGATGATAATTCAACTTTAACTTTAACTTAATTTAAATTTCTAAGAATCATGTTTCATAATTTAATGTCAATATCTGCATGAAAAAAACTATTTCATTAATTTATTTGTAAATACTACATCATCGCTACTCCGACGTCCACTATAAACACAGAGAGCTTAACATTTTTAATCAATCCGACATAAAAGCAAACGAGCATTCCCCTCCAAGCGGAGATCCAAGTCTCTAAATGCCACTTTGAGTACATCAAATCTTAGTCGGAATTTTCCAATCACCAAGTAGTCGGATGTCTCAAAGAGCCGGTCACTCGTGGGGAGTGGCAGCGAAGGGGGTAGTGGGGCGAGGGTTGGTGGGGGGTTATACATACGAGTATATAGATAAGCACGCTCGGAAGACGCTCTTATTTAATCAAATCCTCGCCAGGGCCGAGAAGCCCAAGTTTCCAAAGGACATAACTTTGGCGATGCATTAACGCAAGACTTGCCACTTTGAAAGACTCGGGGCCGGGCGCCCACTTGAAATTAGTTTGTGAAAACCCACATTACATGGTGCGGGCGCTGCGCCTGACGCCGTTGTAATTAGCATCACTGTGGACAACGCGAGCCTTGTCTTGCGTCTTGCGGTCTCGCCGGCCAGATCGGCCCTTTGATTGGACGTCTTGGCTAACTAGTTGGCCTCCGATCGATGTGTCTTGCAAGTTTCTCCGAACGGACCTGAGAGTGGGGCAGGAAATGCTTCGAAGAAGTCCGAGTACGAGGAAACATTGAATTTGTGCTACAATTCTTGGGAATTATAGGCCTAGTGCAGTAGTAACTTTGTATCTCCTTATCATCAGATAATGTACCTAATTAATCATTTGCTTTTCATTTTCGATTGTTTTAAAGTCATTCATCAATACCTTCCGGGATTGTTGCTGAGATCTTGAAGTGAAAATATAATGAAACCTTAATCGCCATTGGTGTTTTACGCTGAGCATCGTTTAGGTTTACATATTTCATTGTTCCTAGAAAGTACAACAAGTGCTGTTATCTACGTATTATGAGACTTTGTTTGTCTCCTTGCAAATTGAGGCTACAATAGCCGCTAACTCCTGCCACATACTTTTTCTTCTCAAAGATTTTATTTAAACTTTAAAAAGTCTTAGACTTCTTGTACTCGGTTGTTAATGTAAATAACTTAGTAATCATTATAAACGAACACTGTTATCATAATAGCCATTTTCTATAACTTGTTCAATATGTAAAATAGAACATTCTTTAAAATGAGACTCACTTTATACTTACAAATATGAATCCAAACTCAAATAGCTCCAAGAAAATTGAAACGATCGAGCCAAAGCGAGGCTTATAAAGGGTTGAACAATCGGGCCGGTGGGGGCGAATGATCCCACAGCTAATTTTGAAAAGTCAATAAGAAGGGGCGGCTAATCATCGTGTCAGGTGACTGGGTCCGGTAATTATTTTTGACGGGGAGCCGTTTTGGGCCCACTTCACCTCCGATGGGCTCCTTGAACGCTCCCTTAGCTCGACTTGAGGTAAATTAATTTTGTACGTTTTATAATTAATTAATAATAAAACGTTTAAAGGGAGAAATAGTTTTTTTTCTGTTTTGAGTCAGTGGCATACAAGTGGTAAGATATTTATTCAAGTCAAACATATACATAACTTAATATAGTGTAAAACGAAACGAAATATAACTTTTATATTTAAACTTAACGTAAAACCTCTTTTAAACGGTTTCTCAAATAACATTTTTATAAAATTAACCGAGACTGCAAGTATTTTAAAATGTAAGCCCGGTTTTAATACATATACATTTGATTAATTTACATGTTATACATTTCTACTGACGCACTGGGATACGAATTTTAAGGTGAGTTAAGAGTAAATGTGGTGTTCATCATCAAAGTAATGTTATGTGTAGCTTGGTTATCGAAAAAGGTCTATCTGTCAGTACCAACTAATATACCAATGACCAAAGGAAAGTTTACAGAGGTCTAGTTGGTATCGAACCTTAAAAAAGAAATGAACTCTTTCTATATCCTATGGCCATCTAAGTACAATAAAACTTTATGCTTTTACTTTAATTGAAAATGCATTTTTGATATTCTGTTTCGACTTTATAATTGTAAAAAGTATTTTCTTTTTAATATGGAGAGTAAAAATATATTTATTTTAGAGAAATATTTAAAAAATTAGAAAAGCTATTCAAAAAATCTTTCTCAAGTTTAGTTTCCTCAGCAGAGTTCTTCAATGTGCATTACAATACAAAGTGCCTTCTTCCTTTTTACACACATATTGAAACGTTATAAACAGACAATCTGTCCCTTTTTGGAGGGAAAACAAGCGTCGCGCCGACAAGATGACCCTCAGGACGTTGTAAAAATGCTAACCAGCCCTTCACCGTCTTTACAAGCCGTAGCCCTCGGTGCTGCAGTACACTTGGGAGTCGGCTGAGGGCTATTTCAAACTCATACCTATTGCTGTAACAATCTTTTCATAGCAAAAGCTGTAATAATATTATGTTATTTTTCTTTAATTGTGCGTAGTTATTGTAGACTATGTATTTATTGTTATTAGGCCCACTATAACCTTTCTATAAAGTAACAATAATAAAATAAATCTTAAAATAATTTTAACTTTAGTAGTAGGGATACAGTATGGAAAAGACCAACCTGTTGGTTCTGATCTATGCTAAGAATTTTAAAAGTATCAGGCCCTCAAGTTAATTCCACTTATATTCACCATATTCATCATTGTTTTGATGGTATACATTTAAAAACTTTAAGAAAAAATCCAAAAGATGCTTATGGCAAAGTAAATTGTGCCTGAGCAATGATTTCATTTTGGACTTATATCGGTTCTACTTCAGTTTTGGAGACAGTTTTTTAAAATACTTTTCTCAAAACTGTCTCCAAATCCTCCAAGCCAAATGACAAACACTTCCGGCGAGCACGATGATGAAGTGTCGTGAGTCGTGCATGACTGATGATTCCGCTATCTACCGCTAGGAGCGCCACCAGCCGTCTTTAAAACACGATATTTCAAAGAATGACGTCGGAAATTGAAGTTCGCGACGTGCAAGAGGAGCAAAGTTCAGCTGAGGCGGCTGTTCGTCTACTTCTTGTTTATTACTAGACTTGGGAAACGAAATAACTTTGGAACGGTCTTTAGTCTTTACCCTCCATCCCCGTGATCCTTACATAAACTGGGTCCTAGTTTCATCCCTGCTGCAGATATTTTTCAGATCTTTATCCAGCTAATAAAAAGAGATTTAAAGGAAAATATTGATGTGCTTAAGGACAAAGGACGAAAAGAATTTCTTAGATGTAAGTTAGTTGATTTGATTGCCATGTGATTTACAGATACTCGTGAATTAGTAGGCAAATACGTGAAGGGGGAGAAGCTCTAGCTTAGTGTTTTGGCAGTCGCAATACATATAGATTCGATTCATCTATTTTATTAGTTTTTTTTTACTCAATAGGCAATAGTTTTGTTTTATGAAATTATTTTTATTTTGCATTTTTAGGTCCGCATCTAAAATATGTTTAAGTTATTTCAAGAATTTTTTACTTTTTTTAAATTGTATTTTTATGTTATTGATGATTTAAAAACTCGCAAACTTACCAACGTGACATAGTTTGACCCTACTTTCATGTGGTTTACTGTATTTCATAGTTATAATACCAACTTTTAAGTGATCATTTTATAATTAATGTATAATTTGCCATTTCCGTTATGAGCAAAATAGGGACGAGTTTGTTATGGTTTTTGAAGGGAACTCTGTCGCCATTCTTCACAACGCTAAGGCAGTAGAGCTTTCAGTGTTATAACATCATGCCATCGTTCTTTTTCCATAAGAATATAAAAAAGTGCCTCCAGAATGGATAAACGGGAGCAGTTAATTTTCCCGCGGGTGATGTAGAAGTCAACCCCTGCTGCGCGTGAGGAAGCGTGGGAACCCAGAGCGCCCTGGTGATGGATGAAGCAAACATCATCACCCTCTTCATCTCAATCTCAACTCTTCTATTACGCGATGCAAATTCCGCGACAACACTAATTTTAATTTCCCGCTCGGCGAAAGAAGTTACGTCGTGGCACGGGGGAGGGGATGAGGGGGAGCGCGTATGTGGAAATCTTCGTGGGAAACTGCTCCTTCCCCTGCTGGTGATCCCTTCTTTACAAGCGCCGTCGTCTCGGATTTCCTTCAATAATAAAACAGCCGATATGAAGATAACGGTCCGATTATGGCGCCGGTCTACTGTATCGCGTCTACGGTCCAGAGGAATGCAGTGGACTTTGACTTTATAAAATAAACAAGTACACTCTCAAACTGGTATTTGGAGGATTAAGTATTTTGGGGCAGGATTAATTATGATAAGTTATGTCTAAAACATAACTTATTGGGTTATTAGTTTGTAATAATTCTTTCATATAATATCAGAGTGTAATATTACTCATATTAAATACACTGGTCCACGGTATGATCCAGTTTCATAACAATATTCAAAATTGCTGTTTGAATACCAAAATTTAAAATGATAAAAAATTCACATGAATTCATTGTAGTCGAACGCGAAGGCCTTAGAGCAACCTTTAGTTTGCTGCAGTTTCTTAACATTGAAGATTCGTTTCATCAAGAATTTTTCAAGCTCAATTTAATAGGGCATCGGATTACTTAAATTAAATTGAAAACGAGTTGTTGAACGTAGAAGCAACTACAATAACACCTGGATACCACGTTTACTCTTACTGGGGTGCGCACGCACTTGCCACTGTGTTTTAGCTTGTTAAGTCTTGAATCTCAGTCACCATCAATATTAGGTACTAAAAGTTTAATAAAAATGTTCGTTACTTTGTTTATTTATTGGTTTTTAATTTTTATTTGATTACTTTGATTTTAGACCTACTTTAAATTATATTTTTTTCCATTTGTCTCACCCTGTTATCGCGACCGCCTCTTTATTATATATCATTTTAAGAGATTTCAAACGGCCCCATCGCGCTCTTTATATTTTTATTGCCTCTTCCCCTCCGTAGCCCGGTCCGGCGATGATTTGTGCCCTCCAGTAGTTTGTCGTTGGGCACAAATTTATTTCGCTTATCGAGTGGCCCATCCACTCCGGCGGCGGCGAGGGGAGGCCACACCAGATATATCTTCTTGAATAAAAAGTTTGATATATTTTACTGACAGTCACATATTAACGATAGAAAAATAAAATGGTAAAGATATGGTTCCTTAGTAAAAATATATCTAGAATTTTTGTGTGCTTACAATGTTTCCGTTTATACTTGTTAAATTAAACTGTGTTGAAATAGAAAAGTATTACAAATTAGAAACAGTTCTTGACTTTTGTTTTGAAATATTTTGGCACACACTTCATTTTTATGGACGGATTTTAAACCAAAAAAATTTACAATTAGTTTCACAAATTTTGGAAAACCATTAATAAAATAACATCAAACAGTTTACTTAAAGAAAATAAGACGAAATAACCATTTATTCTTCGAGTTTTATACCCATGCAGCAAAACCACGAAACGATGTCTCAACAAGATATTTTTCATAATAAAGTTGATTTTATATATTGTACTCCATTTCATTTGAAAAAAACCTATTATGCCATCGATTTTACCAATTTATTCTGATGGAAAGTGTAATGTCTAACCTTTTTTGTACTCATAGATTTAATTTGTTTAAAATGATATTTAATACGTTTAGTTCGGATAATAAATTCTTTATTAACTATTTTACATACATCATACACATTTTTACTGATAATATTTCACACTCTTTGTCCCTCCCGTTTCTTTCCATCACCAAACGAAGCCGTCACCCGGTACACCGCCTTATCTGCCGGTACTGCAGGAGCGGGGGCGCCGCGCCGGGGCGACGGGGGCGCGGTGGCGCCCTCCCGTGTGTCTCCCCCGATTTTTATTTGTAGGGCGAGGGTCGTATGTAGGCCAAACCTACCCTAAACGCCGATCCCAGCCCTTATTATCGATCCGGCTTGATGTAGTCACTTTTTGCATTTCAAAGGGCATTTATAACATTTATCAGAATAGCCTTTAGCTTTTGCCTCTAGAGGAAATATTATAGTTACCTTAATAAATTAATCTGCAACGTTCTTAATGTGGTTGTTGTTTTAAAATTTGATAGATTTATGAGAGATTTTTCCATATGGTATATATCCAGGCGTGTGACGTTAGGTTTTGGAGGTTTCTTTTCTTAATATCTACTTATGGAAATGTAAGTTTTCTTCAGACAAGTTAATAAAAATAAAAAAAGTAAACATAGTTTAGAGGGAGAGATTCTACCATCACACTGTCGCTGACTTTAAGCATTGAGTTTTCCAATCCCTTCACATTTCCTTCATTTGCACATTAGAATCATATAAAACATCCCCTCCACCCCACTAGTTCACCTCACTCTCCCCACAGCGGCAACCGATCATAAATAAATATTCGCATGAAACAGCGGGCCGTTGCCGCCACCTCGACATTATCAACTTGGACCGCCAACTTTGCACACAAATCACGTAGTCGGCCATTCTTCGCCGCTCGCGTCTTGAAGGGTTGAGTCTTTCCCCACTGTATGATTTCCATTTAACGGCCTCGTCGACGGATGAATGGCGAGGGAGTGGCGCTATTCACGCTCCGGCCTGACCCGTTTCCATGTAATTGGGAACAGATTCGATGCTAAACGCCCGCCTATTATTCTTAGGCCGTTCGGTTCAACCAAGATCGCAGCCCCTCCCCCCACGATCGGTATTCAACTTGACATCCGTCCAACTTGGTCGGGACACCGTGTGGTGAATAGAGAGTGTTTCGTGCAACGGGCTTAACGTGTCCAACTTTTGTTAAAAGTGACCGTGGTTTATAACCTCCTGACTATGCAAATTTTAATAAAATATTTTCATGTTTGATCATTTGTTCTTAAAAGAAAAAAAAGATCTGAGAAATTATACTTATCATTTTAAGTCTGATAAAATTATAGTAATAGCTAATCTTCAGAGATACAATCTCAAAAACAGATTGAAGTTGTCTCTACATTATAAAACTTATGATATAATCACAGCATTTGTAAATTATACATCATTTTCACCCCACCCTAAGGTGTACTGTATTTTATTCAATACCCGGCCGAGCGTCTCCAAGGAAGGGTTGCTACAAAGCATTGTCGCTGACCGCAAGATTCTGCGGCCCGAATCCACAGTTGCCTGCCTATTGTTGACCCTCGCTCCTCCGTTCCTTTGAACCGAGGCGAGACCCCGGCAACTCCAGATTATTCTGTTCACCACCCTTAAGACAGTCAAGATTTCCAGTCATGTCGAATTGTCAAATAAATATTGCTTATTTTCTAAACCATTTTAGTTTTGTTCTTGATTGTGATATACACAGTCTATGGAAGCTGTTTCAAGGAATAATGTAATACTTTCCTGATTTTTAAGAAAAGTAAAAGTAAGAAGATAACAACTAACTAAAAATAACTTGAAGAATGCGATAAAAATTTCTATAATATTTTCTCAATCAGTGCTCAAATAAATGAGGTGCAAAGTAGAACTAGTAATTTGTGCGAGGTAGTGACATCTACAACAAGATTGGTACCAACAGCTTCCTACAAATTGGAGCAAATAATGTAAGACATTATATTTTTCAGCCGCCCTATTTGTAGGTACCTATAGATGTTAGGGGGGAGGAGGTTGAGATGGATCTGAAACCTATCATATAAAAATCCAACCTTCCCAAATAATTTGAACTAATTGAACTTTTGCAATGTGAACTTCAATTAGTGAATCTTTTGGAAAACAGTTCAAGGATGATTTGTTAAAATGAAAACGAACATCCTCGCATCCATCAACGAGCGAACCTGTAGCTCACTTGTTTAGTTACGGTACGTATGTTTTCACCAAGGTAGTAAATAAATCTTCGTAGTAGCTTCAGACTAAATGAATGTGAGAACTGAAGGGCAATTTTCCGTGAGATTAGCAGCTCGCAGTGTCGCAGTGTGGGGGACGGCGCTACACAAAGCCGAGTAAGTGTCGTCGGCGAGAGGCGAGAGAGTACAGTGGATGTCTACAGGTGCCTCGTCCCACACCTCCCCCCTCACCCGACAATCTGACACGCTCACCCAACCGTCAAAGCCTTTTTTAAGAACATCCCCTTTTTCCAACCCCTTACCGGCTATGATACTGGTGATTTCACTCCTGAGGGAATAACGATAAAAATATCTTCCATGTGAGATTTACAACAGGGTGAAGACAACGTATAAATTTTTAGAGCAATTTCGTGATCAAATTTTGACAATTACTGTATGATGGCAGTTGGAAGAGTTTTTCCCTTGATCAGATTCATTGCAACTTTTAAGTCAAGATACATTCCTAATTACTGAACAGTTGCGATGAAAAAGTAATTGTATGTCAAATATATTTTTATGTATTGAAGGTAAATTCGTTTGAACATTAAACTAACTTATGCTACACTATAGAGAAAGAAACTTCTCCCACAATGCCCGACCAGAGGCATTACAGCCAACCCAACACCTCCTTGTAGTTTCACCGCATTCACATATGTACAGATCCAATTACCCTTGTTCATGTAAGACGTTACCTCCAATGCATGGAAATCGAAGCAAGATGGCGGACCGTGGTTTGGTCGGTGGGGAAGGGTGGGGGGTAGCCACATGCCCCGGAGAGCTTCGGTTAAATCTTTCATCGAGTCCGGCTATCCAGGTGCGCTTTCACACAAGACCCGAGTTGCAAAGTTTTCCAAGATGGGCGGGGCTTCGACGCTCACCCCGTGCACCTCATAATGCCGCGCTGCAATATTCATTTACAAAGTGGTCTTCAACTACAACAATTGGCTTCGTCGCTGGGTAGTGTATGCGCGCACATTCTGGCGTGTCTGCGCTTCAGTGGTGTCGTACATTGGAGGAGTTTCCTTTAAGTTTTGATGGGATCAACATACACTCATTCAATTGGGATACATCTATGCTATCCCAAAAAAACTGGTTTTAAGCCTTTTATACAACGTAAACGTATTGCTATTATAGTTTACTTTTGTCATTCAACCCGTCGTCATTGATCTAAAGATAATTATAAAATAATTTTCATAGAATTATAATTAATTATATACCACTTGTCCATAGTTATATCTATTGTTTTCTACAGTACCATAAAAAACCAATAAACTACGCTGCTAAGTATTTTGACATAAGAGCTAAAATCTAGACGCTTTAAATTACTGCAGAGAAAATACTTTACTTTTCTAAAATAGCTACAAACATGAAATAACATTATTCCCAAACTATCAACAATAATATTTATAAAAAAGGGAGACAGATAAAACTCTTTTAGTCAGATTAGGTTACCCTCCTTATTCTAAAACCCACCCCATCAACCCCTTGAGGGCGTCGACTTCTTCTCCTCGGATGATGACCGTTGTTTAGCAAAAAGCCCTCCGCCCCCGGTGTTTACAAGACGGGCTGATTGTCATTTAGCCGTTGTAATCGTTAATTGAGCGCCGTGGTCGTCCCGCCCGCCCTCCCGCTCCCGCCTCTTGGCCGGACACGGGATTTATGTCCCTGCCTCCCCGCCGGACGACAAGTGCTAATGAAATTTAAGACGAGCCAAGAGGCGTTTTTGGCCCCATAACCGTGAATCACGGGTGTTGACCTCCTGGCGAGCTCTGGTCGGGTAATGGATGTAGCAATTAGCGCTGGACAACTCTTTTCCTTTTTGGCTCTCGTCGCACTTCTTGATTACTGCTCTCTTTTTCAGTGGGTGAAATAAATGTGGGTCTTAACATAGTAGTATTATTGGGTGATATTAAGTTTTATTTACAATCCTATTTCATAATAGAATAAGAATAAGTGTTATACGAGGATATACTTTTCTAGGAAGCTAATTTCGTACATAAGTTTCGTACATACTCTACAACTTGTAAACGATGAATATCAACAATTCAAAAATCAGCGAGCTGTAGCCAGAGCATACATACAGTTATTTTAAAAACAATATTAATTTTTAATAATTTGGAAAATATTTATATGAAAAAGTACGAACAGAGCTAAATGTTTATAAACTTAAAACTTTTATTTTCTCTTAAAAACTATTCCTCCTACCGCTTTCAGCCTTTACAAAACTAGAATTTCAGGAGAGGAAATCCGTCAATATCATTGTGAGGAAGAACTCTTGTTCCATTAAATCTGTCGCCGCGCTCCGACGGTGCCGGGAGACGTCGTCGCAGCTCCCGGATCCAAAATGTCGCCGCTTTGTGCCTGACCAGCCGCCGCGTCAGTCACGGTGTGGGCTCCCAAAATACAAAATAACCCCCCCCCCCCTCCAACCAAACCCTCTCTATTGCAATTAGGAGGGTAACGTCATATTCGTCTTTTGTTGTTACGTCAGTGATTCAGTCACTGATTTCCTGCACATGCGTTGCAGTATTAGACGTTTTCATATAAAATCTTATTTTGATTAACATAAGATCAATCTTTACGTCCATCAGCTTCTTTATGTAAAATGTTGTATGTGGTAATATTTTTAACACAAATTTAGTATAGGCCCTACCGTTTTCAATTGTGGATGTTGCAAGCTTAATATTCTATTCTTTGGTTTGCTAAGGTTTCTAGATTTTTAAATAGAAATTTCGCAAACCATTCTTTTATTGTTTTTATTTTATTCTTCTCAGACACAATTTTCATTATGCGTTCAGAATATACTTAGAATGCAATTTTCTTTGCTATTTCATGCGTTGGTTTGAAAGTTGCATTAATTTAAATCCAGGTTATATTTATGTAGAATCGAAAACTCTAAATATTCTGAGTAATTTCAAAAACTACAATACCGATAACATTTTAAAGGCAATTTATTAGGAGTTTTTAATCTGTATGGAGTACAACTAAATGACCTTAGTATTTAAAACGTATTTTTGAAAGTCTAATTAATTAAAGTATTGTTTTATCAAGGTATTTAACCAGTAACGACATTTCCTGCACGGTGTACACGAGCGGGGCGGAGGTATTGACTGCGTTATATCACTAAGGGTGGACGCAGCGCTGCCTCCTCACCCGTCTACAAAGTTTCCAAAGCGCCGCCATGTTGGCGAAGTTTCCAGCTACACTTTTCATTGTAATATTACCCGCAGAGCTCTCTCTAATAAAAACAAGCCCGTGCTCGCACAAGCCTAATCTAATCCACCGCCATTTTGGCTTATTGGTAGCTCTGTTGAGTGTATTGCTTAATGTTTTATTAACACGATTTCCTACTCAATCTGCTAGTTGTTTATTTCATAGAGCTAAGTGTGTGCTAGCAAAAATCTATTGATTAGAGTTACATTTGTGTAATTTATTATTATTATTTCAAATCATAATCGTAATCATATCAAGTACTAACAATTTCTTAATAGTAATCGTAATATTCATTGATTTATTAACATTTTGCCAATTATGTTTATTTTACTTTGGGGTATGTGTCTCCTTCAATTGTCTATACAGATTTAATTCATCTGATTTCTTTAAAATCATTACATACACACATCACCATGTTTCTAATAATTTTTAATAACAACTCTTTCAAGGATAATGCTAATTAACAGCGATCTTAATATAAAATAATAAAATTATTGTAACTTATACTTAATTTATATGGGTTTTCGTATTCCTAATTATATATTTATTGTAACTTTTTAAAATTATTCTCACAAAGACATTATAAACCATAACAAATTTTCATCGATTACAACAGATTTTTATGAGTTTACATCACACCTCGGGGGTTAATTTTAAAGGAAGTAAAAATTAGTAAAATTATATTTTATAATTCTTTGTTTTACACAATTAAAAAATTAAGTAAATAAGTTGCGTTAAACAGCCTATAATTACTGTATAGCGCCTGCAGAACCCAAGACGAATAAAAGCACAGCACCGAAGGCGGGTAAATAAGTGCGGGTTTTAGTTTACTGCAAGGTGTTTAACGTCTCTGTTTGTAGAGATTTATTCCTTGCGTATCGTCTCTCTCTGTCTAACTGCCTTTTCCCTCTCCCCCCTTACATCTCTATTCTTTAAAAACCTTTCTTCAATTGTTCTAGGTTTTATTAAATATGTTATTTTTATTTTATTCCTTTAACTGGTAAGATTGGAATATGATCATCAAAATGTATTCATTTCCTTCTGAAAGTTCTTTTAAAACTTATATTTTAGACGACTACAAAATAAAATATTAAATTTGTTGAATTTTTAGGAAAGTTATACTATATTGCGACTTATTGACTTGTCTGTTTATTATACGTCATTAATACCTTCTGAGGAAACAAGCCCGGAATGCCACAAAGCCACTCATCCCTTGTCCATGTTTAACATGTGCTCATAATAAACAAAGTTGCGTAATCCCGGGCTCGTGATGCGTGACGTGCGGTTTCCGCTCCACCGGACCACTCGGGGTTCGGTTTCTTACCTTCGGCACTTTGAGGCAAGTAAGTGGTCGAATCAACCAAATTAGGCAAAGGTGGGAGCTTTCAGCCCGCCGTTTGCTTGGGTAAACTAATAAACGGCGAGCGGCCCAGCTTTGAAACCTGTGCACAAACAATGTAGGCAAACACATCAGCGGCGTGGCGGCGCGTCCGAGCTGTCTACTGCAGGGCGCTTCTGTGGGTGCCGCTAGTGGCATGGCGGGCGGGAGGAGGAAAGTTGGTGAAATAAACTAGAAATCTGATGTATCTATTTAAGTAGTGTATGCACCTATAACATAATCATCAAAAACCTTGAATATTGATTGAAAGGGTGTTAGCATTTCTCGACAAGAACGGTTATAATTGAAGGTATACACATTTGTGAGACTTGTAGGTTTTGGTATATTTAATGGTGATTTTAAAACACCCCTTTCGCTAATCCGGATATTTTGGATTCAGTTGCACCTTGCAAACATTGATTATTTTTGTCAATAGATCAACAAAATTCTTAACATTTACCTTATTAAAAACGAAAAGGTTTGTTGGAAGGCTTCTTTAGGAGTGACACAAACAAAATAAATAAACAAATCAGTAGTTTGGTGCTAATTAAATTACTTTTTTGTGTTTTATTTTGTGTGTGGCGTCTTGTAGACGCTTATGAAAAATGTGAGTTTGTGTTGAAGAAGATTGAATGAAGGTTGTCAATTTTGTCTAAAGTTAAGTTTTTGAAGCCGCTTATTTTGGTGATTAAAAAGTGAAAAAATATTTTCGTCCGGGAAAATATTACACAACATGCCAACATGAAATGCACAAGCTACTTTAAAACCACAGCACAAACACTATTTTATTTATTAAAAAAATATTAGAGTAGGCCTACTTTATATAACCTTATGAAACCAAGTGGTTCTTAATACGACTTGAAAAACGTAAAATCCCAAGAAAACTTCATCCCCAAAGTAACGACGGCAATAAAGAGAACATGGTAGTGTATAAATAACACAACAGACTGTATGAGGGAGACATTTGTCTCCTAATTGTAGGGAGAGCAAGTGGCGGTGATTTAGCGCTGAATGCCTCACCTGGAGCCGGTACAAGAAGTCGGGGTGTAAAAATGTTGTGTAATTTAGAGCCCGGCGGAGTCATAAGTCGAGCGGTGTCGTTAAAAAGGTGAGCCAACAAATCTCGGGGGTAGATTACGGCGCGCAAGGACTGCTTAAATCCAATTTATATCCGGGGGAGCTGCGAGTTGTTCTTTATTGTTGCCGGTCGACCACGCTGGAGTACGCCAGGGTCGCGTCTTCGGCCCGCCACTGCCGCGTTGATTTTGTTGGTCTGTGGATTTGATTAGTGTTATGTTAGAGTGCCACCGTGTAAAATATGTTATAACTTAAATTTTCTCAAACTCGTGTACTACGTGCAGTATCACAAAAACAATAAAGATATTAACTTTTCACAAATTAGTAAATGATTAAAAAAAAGTATTGCAATCTAGGAAAAAATATTGTAATTCATGTATTAATACAACGACATAAGCTAATTAGGTGTTACTACTCTCTGATAATTTTTAATGGGCTTTGTTTTCTGGGTAGAAGATTTTGTAATATTGCAGGCGCAGTATGCAATACCCGCAGCACATGGCTGTAGCTATATTGCATTTTGACGCCGTCGACTGTTAAATATAAATTTACTGTGCTTTTAAATAAGAGAATAGTATTCTTACACATATATCTCTCGTTTTAATACATTTCATCTCATAGATTTTATTTCAGAAATTATATTAGCCAACCAGTTAATTACCTAAACTAACAATAGTCTAAAGAGAACTCAAGTATATGTTTTTATTTTAATAAAATGAGGGGTTTCCGTGGAATCTGCTTTTCTTCTACATTTTTAATTGCTTACAATATTTCAATCTTTTAGTACTGCATTCTCAGACCTTTTGAATGCATGGATTAACAATTAAAAATACAGGAACTGGAATATAAAAAGGAATAAAACTTTCTTCCGTTCCGGAACGTAAGTACCATACTACTTTATTTCAAAAACATTCTTCACATCTTTAGACAGTTTATAAAATTAAACTATATTTAGATTGTGACTTAAAACAAATACAAATTTACTTTTAAAACAATATAATGTATCAGACAAACCGTCCTACGACAAATTCTTCAGCAGAGCCCGATCGTGTTTCCAAAGGGACTTTATTTCTCTGTTTTTATTAGTAAACCATCGGCGCCAACTCAGGGCTGAGATAACAAAGGTATTTACCCTCAGAGCAAGAAGTTGTTTATTTCGAGACTCCTCCTCTCATGGAAGATTTCCTTCGACGTTTTATTTTGATCAAAATTGGCACAATAACTTCAGGTCCATTACACGTAATACGATTGCAGCAGGGGATGGGAGGGGGCGCCCCCCGCCCCCCTCACCTGTGGCGCCCCCACGTATGTAACACTTTACGGCCTCCGAAGCGCCTTAGACATCGTTTTTTCTAATTTATTGCACTTTGTGTCACTGTTATCCTCAGAGTGTTTCAATTTGCTCGTTAAAGCCGTTTTCGTGTCTTGGTTGAGAATACTTCTTGTCAGTCTCTCATATTTTATTCGGGGACATCCTGACTTTTGCTAAGCATTGAGCTTATTTAATATAGCATATCTCAATGTGTCAAGTACCTTGCATACTCAAAAGGACAATGTTTCGATTTGATGGTTTATTTTAAGGGTTTCTACTAGTGTTGTGTAAAGATTAATTTTAGAATTCCCTAAGCTTATTTTTTATTACTATGTTTAGAAGTCTTTATGTGTGACAAATGTAGTGAATAGTAGGTGCTCACCATGCGAATATCCTCTTTCGTAAATAGTTTGTTCAGTTAGCTGTTTAGTGCAAAATAGAAGTTGAATAGATACTTCTCTAAAATTATTGGGAAAGTTAATTAAATAACATTGGAATTTAGTTCGTTCAAACATTTTTTATACTTCACCTTTCGGAATCTTAAAACTGAGTTAATATACTGTAACTTCGAAAAAATTATCTATAAATAAATATATAAATTTACTTTAAGTTTAAACTACATTTCTGACAATTACAAACTAAGACAATTATGCAATTGTTACATATCCAAGTTTCCATAGTTAGTTCGGGTACATACTTTGTTGCACATTTCAGACTAAGTTTATAAATAAACTTAGAATTATGTATACTTCACTAATAGATGATTATAAAAATAAATACTGTAAATTAATTATTAATACTAAAGTGGACGAACGAAAGAAAATATTTTCTAACACAGAATGAGTTACGAATCATCACATTGTTCTGAAGTGAAAAATCAAATGTTTGCCGTGAGCAGTGGAGGGGGAGGGGGAGGTGTGATTTTTCTCGTGTGTTGTGGGGGTGGAGAGTGCGGCTTATGTCTTAATTGTATGTGTTAAAACAAGGGCTTCACTTAATGTTGCTTTAGCGCTGCCAATAGAGTCAAGAGCTTAAGGGTGTTAAAGAGGTGTAAAAATCCCTCTCCGACCCCGCCCACCACTCACCCTTCCCTCGCCCCCGAACATCCCCTTACTGAACGCCAACATAGATTTTCCCTATACTTTAAACCCATTTTCGTAAGTAAACCTATGTATTTTCTTGTTATCAATATAATTTGAATACGATAATTCCTTTTTTTCATATAGACACAATCAAGAAACATATTAGTAGTTTTTGGTACTGGAATTATTATACAAAATGAGGCAGTCATACCGTAATCCTTAAAAACAGATATTCAATAAAGCAAAGCCAATTTGTCTATTGCCAATTTATAAAAGACTTCGATTACTCAGTGAATAAATTTATTATATTTTTTTTATGACATTTGACTTAATTATAAATTAATGGCATACTTTGCCTTCCTACTTTATTTACGTTATCATAAAAGTAGTTGTCATATATTAACTGTAAATTTTTAACATTTTAGTTTGAATAAGCTGTTTATCTATCAATACCTGAAGTCAAATTTTTCCAATATTTAGTTTTTTTTTTTTTTTTTTACTTCAAAATAATGAAATTTTGGCGAGAACGATTAAAAAAAGGATAGAGTAAAACATACCGAGGATAAATAATTGACCTACACTGTGGGAACAATAGAACATTAATGAATAATAAATATATGATTCACTATTTATATATCTAATACTTTCCAATTCCTATTTTTTGGGTTGTAATGTTTGTTTTTGGGTGTAATTCGATCATTCATCGGATATAAATTTACGACCTTATAATAACATCTCTAATTACTTCACTCTAGAACCTAAACAAAGTATATTTATTGTCCCACTTTAGATTGTTTCTACTCCAACTCTTAATTCATCATAACTTCAAAAAGTTCTTTGAAAAACCAATACCCTTCAAAATACTCAAGCAAAATGTTAATACATGCTAAATAGTTTACCCTGAGAGAGGGACGGCCGAAGTTGGAATATCCGTGACGTTTGTGGGGACCAAAGAGAAGTTGCAACGATATGCGGTCGAGTCCGCTTGACCCCTGCCACTCACAATAATAAAAACAAAGTGTTCGGATTTGAAATGTTCAGCCGGCCCACCCTCGCAGTGACAAATGGTATCGGGCGTTATGGGCCACAGGGACGGTGATATTCAGCGCCCTGTCACTCGTAGCTGCCGCCCAGCGCCCATGTCCCGACACTGATCGTCCGGAGTGGATTAATCCCCATCATAACTGCTTCATGTACCACGAAAATATTCAGACACCTACAGAAAATGTGTAAAATTCGTTTAAACTAAGAAAAGATAGTTGTTAACTGGTGGTAGTTGACATGTGATGAATTTGGTGTAAGAAAATCCCCTTCATTAAATTTTAATGTTACTAAACAAATGTGTTGTCGATGGAAAGAATTCGTTTTCCACTCATTTATCGAGATATGTTTCGGTAAATTTGAATGAAAAAAGTTAGGATTAAAGCAACAAAAACTACTAAAACTGGGGATTCTAAATGAATTTTACTCTTTCATGAGAATTGCATTGGACCAAAACTTTAAAGGGCTGTAGGACCGATCCCTAAGTACGATCGTGTATTTGAAGGGAATCCTGCAAATCTACGTATCATTCCTTTTAGTTAGACATATAGATCGTGAACAATGGCTCAGTAGTTACTGAGAGGTCTGCGTTTCAACCGTGTATTAAGATATAAAATTGGTTTGAGAATTTAAATAGTTTAAACATATTACTAAGTACAAAAGATCGAAACAATCAATAAACTATCTCCTTTTAAAACTATGGCCAATTCGAAACTGGTGAATAATACTCGTAGTTTCAAATTGTATCCATCTTGTATAAAAAACATTTATGCTTTTGTACCTCCTACATTAAATCAAATCTTTGCCATATTAGTCAAAATATACAAACAACTCTGCGGGAAATGCAAATTAACATTAGAAGCTTATAGAGTATTTTTAATGAACGCATTTGAAATGTTCTTAAACAAATGTATCGATTGATAGTTACAAACTTTTTTTGAAATGCACGTTAGAATCTGGCTTCCTCCAAGATAGGAGTTTTGTAACACGTATGTTTAGATATTCCCTTGTCCCTTCCCTGAGGAATCATGAATAATCAGAGGCGGAGTGGACAAGTGCAATAAGCCGGGGCGAAACCTCAGGTGGGGCTGGGGTTTGGGGTTGGGGTCGAGGCGATGTCTTAACCTGACCCGTGAATACTGTATCGACACTGTACTGGTGAACACGTTGGACGTAAAATCGACTCGAAAATCACTGGAAAATAATAGTTATCATAAGTATTTTCATGAAAATCATATCCGTATTAAAAGTGGTAAATATGTTCAACCAGAGTAGAGTTGAATAAGTTAAGTGCTGTTTTTCAACCAAACCTTAAAGTGTAAGAGAATACTTGAACACTCTATTTTTACTAAAATACTATCCAAGTGAAAACAATTACCATCTTGCAAAAGGTTTCAAAATTACTCAGCGTATTAAACTGTTAACTGATCGATGCAACTCTTGTTAAAAACTATATTCATATAATTGACTGAAAAAAATAATCTCAGACAAAAAATGGATAGTGTCTAGGGAAAATTTAAGGTTGGTGAGTAGAAGAGAATCTTAGACTACTGAAAATTCTTCTTGTTCAAGAAACCCAAAAGATATTAATAATGCTCATTGTAAGCAAATTGGTCAAATAAAGTAAATAGTACCAGGTTAAGCGAGCCTCGCTCGTTGGTTTCCAATTCACTTTTGTTCTAGTGTCATGGTATATAATAAACCTATTAAATTTCCACCAACCAACTATACCTTTTCACAGTTAACAGCTGTTTCAAAAAGACTGCTTAATGTTCCCTTATTTTTGTATACATTTCGTTGTTATTTCGTTACCAAATTAGCAACCCTTAAGACCAATGTTAAAAAGTACGATTTCAAACTTAATTTACACCAAATTAGATTTTTTCTGGGATTAAGGATGTGTCTAATTTGGGCCAAAACACTCTTAAATGCAAAGTTTAAGCAAAATCTTCCCGCTAGATTTCAAGATCGTAGAATACACATCCCTTCAGATAGTGCTCGTATTATAGTATAGGATTAACTAAAATCTTCATGTGTGTCTTTTAACTATTGTATGTTTGTGCGTATATATTCAGTGATATACTCGTGTGTTATGGACACAAAATTTTTTATTATTACTGGACCTAGATGTTGAATGAAATAGTAGAAATGTAAGAGAGCGGGCGTCCCTTCTTGGACCCAACTTGTAGGAGGGAGTGGACGGCGTGAGAATACCTCCAGCGGCCGACCGTGGGGTCGGGACGAAGGGCTATTATGCAAAAACTGCCCTTAGGCATCCGGAGAACGTCCAGGAGTAAATCTTGGCGACTCCATTAGAAGGGATGCAAATTCGGGGACGAACGTAAAAAGACGACGATAAATGCAAATGCGATGAGAGAGCGTCTTTCTATCAATATGTTTGAATTATTTATGCTGCTGATAAAAAGCAAAACCGCAACTTTTGGTTGTTGGGGGACAAACATCAGGCTATGTGACCGGAATTGCACTATGAGCAAAGATATGTCACTGTAAATTTGGCATTCTTTAATTATTTTTTTCTCAATATTAGTTTGAGTCATTGAATAGAGTTGGTTAAACACAAAACGCTTGAGAAATAGTAGTTTATTAGTTTAAAAATGTAGTAAAAAAGTTGTTTAGACACTGAGTACATCAAATTGTCTTTCTTGTTACATTGCTGAAGTTATTTCTATTTAATTTTGTAATGTGCTTCATGGCATCCAACAATAAACAATAAATAAATATGAATAAAAAAAGTATGTAGCTACTACTGTACCTACGTGTTTTATACCATACTATTGTGTGGAATAAAAATTATGTGCAGAAATGTTCTACTTATAAAAAGTTTGGGTTCAATTATAAAGTTAGTTGGATCAAAAACTTATTCGATAGAAGTAAAAATATATATTCTAGATAAATTCTGTAAATAAATACCCTTTTGCACATTATTACAATAAAAATTATAAGAATTTGAAGTAATCGGAAAGTCCTTTAAAGCTAAGTAATGAATAATTAGAGATTTAAAGTTTTTAAAGCTGGTGGTTAAAGGCATGGTGGTCATTAGATCATTAAGAATCAGACACATCTCGAAAAAAATTTTCCGAATTTTGTGCCACTGAGGAAGAACGCCCGAACGGTTCAAGAAGCCGCCGCTAGGAGGAGCGAGGAGGGAAGAATGATGGCATCAGCGCTGGACATTATTGAATTTCCTCCAAAATTTGCTTATGCAAACCAGGAAATGGTGGACACCGGAAATTGTGCATTTCTTCAGATTGGTCAACCCACTTCCGCACAGAGGGCGCGGCGACAAAGGGCTTTTTATCAGACCCTTTCTTCTTGACTGTGTTTGTGTAAAACCAAAATTTATGGGTTTCCGTTGTCAGAGCATGTGTTTTCAAGAGTGTTTGTTGAATTCGTGCTTACTCCGGAACGAAATAAGATATTATGTGCTCTTTTTGTTTAGATAGTTTGTTTAGTTTAGTTCACCTCTAGTTTGTAGTTTCTCATAGAGTTTATTAGAAGTTTGTAGTTTCTCATTTTTCCTACAAACAAACCACCCTTAGTTGAAACTACTTTTTTTTGAAGTTTCATTTACAAATATATTATATAAACTATTACATTGGTTGCAATCAGCATGAAATACATTTTTTATACTAAGATTCGTACTTCAATAACATAATTTTATCTAAATATTCATAAAACCAAATTCAGAGGTACTATATCTGTAAAAATATTTATTGATTTTCCATATTACATCATTCTTTATCGACGTTTCCGATCCCCACGGAGCACAAAGGTCGTAAGGCCGCTTACATATGTACGACAAGCCTTGGCATAAAGTGACCGGCTGGGGAGCTTCATAAATCCGCCAAAGCCGGTCTATTTGTCGCGGCCGAACCTCTCCGGAATACCAACCTCTCAGATTCAATAAGTCGCCGGCCGCTGCCATAATGGGTGGAATAAAGCAGTTGGGTCGTTCGGCTTTATGATACTGCGGTTTAAATGGTAATCGGGCTCCAGGCAGAGGGATCGGCCAAATGGGTCGTGCGACGGGAAACGGAGGATGGAACATTTTTATTGGATTATAGAATAAATACGATAAATAAAGATCGCAAAAAGGTGATCAATACTTGTATCACAGTTCTTAAGCATGCTACACATTACATTGGGACATTTTTAATAGGCTAACCTGATTGGATTAAAAAACGTTTTTAATTTCTAATAGTCTGCACTTACTTTTTACAGTGGCTGAACATTAAAACGAAAACTCAATTTAAATGATTTTCAGTAGTCCATAGGATACTAGGGGGAATTTATTTTTATTTATTACATCCAACAAATTTTCATCACACGAAAAAGAAAATACTTGAGAGCAGAAGAGAATCTTTTATCATTTATATATGAAAAGATAAAAATATATTTTGTCCAGAAAATTAATTTCTAAACCATTTAATATTTTGCCATCGTCTCGCTACCATCAACGGAACTAATCCCCAGACAGCCGTCATCCCTTGGAAATCGTATGTAAATCACGTTGCACCTCCGTTAACCAAACAGCCTCGCTATTAATACCCAAATCACTCCGGTCAGCGCCTGGTTACGACAACCACTCCTGAGGGCGCCCCTCCCCGGGGGGGGGGGGGTGGGGGGGTCGAAGACAGTGGATAACGAGGGCGAGGTGGCGGCCTCATTATGAATGACCTCGGCCACCTCGAGTGCCGAGGCTGAGGACGCATTCACAACTTTTAATCCCGGAGCACGTCCGTCTAACGAGCCCTTTTGTGCGCTCACTTCTGTCTCTTCACTCCAAATATTATATTATCGCCGGACAGTCGCTGACCCCAACCCCTGCTAGGCAATTAAACAACGTAGACTCCCGTCTCGTCTGCGCCCGGGGAGACGTCGTTTGATCCGAATGGATTTCATGGTGGAATCGTGTTTGAATGTGTTTCTACTAATTCTAAAAAAGCTAATGAGTGAATATTTTTTAGTTTTAAAGTGGAAAGATCAAAAATTAACTTACAGTTCCCCTCGCATCAGAATCTTGCAAGTTTTTGTTTTGTATAAATGAAGGTAAAACAACGGCTTGACATTTTATTTTACTTCATTAGCGGCCGATAGATTTTTTAGTTCTGAGTTGAAAATTGTGCACGCTTGATGATTACAAAAGCTCTACCACTGAGTTACGTTCACTACATAATTCCCAGTAATTGTAGTGCAGTATAATCTTAAGGTAAAAACTCATGGCAAAACCCAAGTGTCGTTTGATTTTGATCCTTTTTATCACTGTTGTAATACTTATCTTTCACCACACAAAATATCCAACACAATCTGAGAGACAACTGATATTATCCCGGTATTTGTTTCCCATCCCGAGCAAACACCGGTTGATATCAACCTCTCACATGTCCGTGTATCCCAATCAGAAGCTTCACCATCGCAGTGCTGGCGCTGGCTGAGGCTCGGCTGTTTGCACTAAGACATTGGCGGGACGGTAAATAGTTCCCACGGATTCCCCAGCCGGCGGCCGGTAATTGGCGGGGGCCGAGCGAGAAGGGGGCCAAGCGCGAGGTGTCCCCCGGGGCCCAGCATTGATCCATTGTCTCCTCTGTCACCGTGTAGCGCCTGTCGCCCCGTCATCACGTCGACAGGGAGAGGGGTCAGAGGGATGAGTTTTCAAGAAACGAAAAGAAAGTTAAGTTTTAGAAAGTTAAGCTTTATGTTCCATGTTTTTTTTTTTTTTTGTGTTCACACCTATATTTGTCATGTAATAAAATTTATATTTTTCAAGAATTAAGACCGTTTTCTGCACAAATGCAGAACTGTTCTTAATTACCCAATTAATTAAATGCAAAAATACTAAATGCCTTGAGAAAAACAAGGACAAAGGCCTGAGTTTATATTACCGTATGTTAGACTTAAAAGTGACTTGAGGTCATTAGGATGGTTTTGAACTATGATGAGTTCAGAAAACATCTGTCAATAACAAAATTACGTCTCGTTTTATCCATCACAATCAACACATCCACCCTTCAGTCAATCTCACATTAAATTCGCACATTTCAAGAAGTGTATCTAAATACCCCAGTATTCAATATCCTTAAAGCAACCCCACCTCTCCAACTACCTACCCATCAGTGTGTTGCAGACAGCCCGTGTTGTAGGTCCCGGGTAGCTGCCTAGCGTGTCGGCGCCACCGCAGCCAGGCTGTTGTTATTCAGATTGGCGGAGTTTCGGCACCGCCGTTCCAACTTTGGCGTTCGCTAATGGACAACTGATGACGTTTGTGTAATAATGAACCGTCAGAGCCCATGGGTGGTGGGGAGGTAGGGGAGGGAGGGGTAGCAGAGGGGGGGGGGGGAGATAACGAGGTCCGAACGTCAACGTCCGAGTGACGCGGAGGACGCGGGAAATATTGGAGGAGCTGAGCGGACTTTCGGACAACCGTAATCAGTTTTGGGAATAGCAACCTTGCACGGTTATGTCAGCCACTGCATGGATAGGCTATAATAGCATGGATTTTACATTTAGCAAATGGGGAACATTGGTGAAATGTTAAACAGTTCTAAGAAGTTGATTTACAAGACAGAAAGTAACTAAATTTAGACTAGATATTTGTGTAAAACGATGAGATAACTATATTTTACTGTTTCTCCAGATATCTCTAGGTCCTCTTTATTTTTTCATAGTTCTGGATTTATTTTCAATTAAGATAACTGTAAAATCTATTCAAAGGCTTATTTACAACTACGCATTAATTCGACAGTTAAAAAAAATTATAATGTTTTTTATTAATATATAAGACTGATTAAGATTCGAGTTTTAACATTCGCACTCCATGAAATAGTTGATTCAAAAAGTCTCCATTTGAGTTAAATATTTGAAGACTCCCACAACAATGATCTCCTGCGCAGATTTTTCTCAGCACTAATTACTCACTATTTAATCATTTCTTATTCATCAACTTACAGTTCCTTACACAAATATAGACACAACGAAGTCCGTATTTGCTACTTTGTCTGGGAGGTATGTGCACGCCACAGTAATCAACTCTAAACGCTGAGACAGACGGGGCTTTGAACATCCGGCAACCAATCAAAGAGAGTAAACGCGCCGAAACAAAAGGCCAAAGTCGGCGACATGTCGGGAGCCAGAGATAAAAGATATGCGCGGTTCTAATCACAAGTGAATTTAAGCAGACGGTTCCGTCAGTCCTAGCCCTTTTTGGGGCCAAGGGTAAGGGGAGATAGGGGAGTCTTATCTGTCGAACGCTTTTGTTTGTGAGGGTTCGGGCAGAAAACATAGAAATGCTTCCCATCGCTACGACTCGACTGAGTGTTTTAAATAGGTATTGTTTTGGGAACTTTGGCGCAGATAAGAATTTGTGCTCCGCCAACGGCGAAACCGAGATATTGTTTGAATCGGAACTGCTAAATGAAATGTGTTCAAGTGCGGATGAAATTAGAGATTTTGTTTGTAGAGGTGCACTATACTGTTTTAGGGTATTCCCTAGATTTAACATCTTTTTACGTTATGTTGATTGTTTTCATATTAGTAATGTCTTTAATAAATTTTGTATGACAATAGTTCATTTTTAACTAAGATGCAAGTATTTAAAGAGAAGGCGTACGCAGGCAAAATAAATGCTGCTAGCATATTGCAGAGAAAGGTCTGAAGGCGTTTCAAGAATAAATTCTATGAAATAAAACGGGTTATATAAAGCAACCTTATTTTTATAAATTTGACTGTTTAATTAATTAGTAATATAAAATATGCCATTATAAACTAAGCAAACTTCACTCATTGTGGTTTCCTATTAAACATTTCTCTTTAAAAGTTGGTAATTAAACAACAGGATATTACTTTAGGAAGTCCAACAGGAGGGGAAAATGAACAGAAAACAATCGAGAATTTTCAGGTTGACCGGGCACGCCTCCGAATAAAGAATAATCAGAGGTTAAAATTATTCAAGAAAAATAAACGCCAGGAAAGCAATCCCGGCAACGGTGGTTAAAGAAAGCGCGGGAAATTACGTCGGTGGCGCAACAGCTGATGATACACTCGGAAATGGCGGGAATTCTTTCTCTTTGAAGCTCCCCTACTGTTTGCCGTCTTTTTTCATTGCCCCTCTTTTTTAAATGACTCGACGGCTTTTGATTGTTGAACAAGAAAAACGCAAATAAACAGATTACTGCCTTTGTTCCGGCTAAGTATGTCAACGCTATCGCTTCTTTGGGCCTTTTATTCGAAATGTTTTTGTAAAATGCCCTTCATGGAGCTTCTTCCTGCCTCAATAATCTGTTGAAAGCCTCTTTCGGGACTCTTCAATGGATTTTAACTCCTCCAAAGATTTTAGTTTGTTTGAATTTGTCTTGCTGATGTTTTTGTTTACAGCTTGATTTGTCCAAACGTTTAATTCTTTTTTCATTTTAATTTTTTTTATCGAAACATTCCAGTACTCAACAATATTAACGCTGTTTTACCAAAATGTAAGTTTTTATTCGCATAAAATGCACATTTTAATCTAGTTAACCAGACGCACAATAACCGATGAGTAAAGTTAAGTAATTATTTTGAAAAATTAATGGGTTGGTTTTAAAGTGAAATAAAACCTATTAAATGATATTTTATAAGAACCTATGTAGGCCTAATATTAACTCTTCATAATCTTCGTCTATAAATGGATTTGAAGAAAGGTATTATGTTAAATGCGATATGATATATATATTATTCATAAAGTTTTGACTTATGATTAATATTTTTATTTGCTTAAACGTAATCTATATTACTTTAGTACGCCATATGAACTTATCAAACTCAAAACTAAGTATTCCTGTTAGGGAGGTAACGTATTTATTATCCGATAATCTAAAACGATAAGGCTTGGCGTATGTTCCACAACGTAGTTATCAGATACAAGACTGCTGAAGGGATGTTGTAAATTGGCTTAACCTTTACACAGTGCTGGGGACAGGGGGGGGGGTATAAAGAGCCCGCCAGCCGAACATAAGGCAATAAGGTAGCGAAGGTAGTATTTTGACGGGACGATAAGTGGGCAGAGCGAGAGAGAGAGAGCCGAGACACATCAGAGGGAGAGAGACAGAGAGAGAGTCTAATGGGGGCTAATAGGTGGTACGCGAAAAGCGACGTTCTCTCGCGATGATTAAATAGAAATAGCGGCGTATAGGAATTAGCGGGGTAGATATTAGCTATTCCCCGATGACCCCGGTTGCTTTCCCCTTCCTTTCCCGCGACATTTCCCCCCACAGTTCCTGCAGGCGCAGAGGGTGATGATAAGATAAGGCGCAACCGACGTTATGGCATTCCGCTTTAATTACTGTAATGGCAGAGTAAATGTTAATCACCGAGACTCGAGGATAGCAATTTATAGAGAAAGCAAAGAGCGGAGCCATTCAAACACTTTAGGCGCACTTTAAGATTCCCTTCGTAATTTACAACTCTTGAAAAGATTTCGACAACTTCAATTGGATCCCTAAATGGATTTTGGATTAGCGTTTGATGATAAAACCCGGCCGTCGTTATTTAGAAAGGATCCGTTTAAACGAAGTATAGAGGAAATGCTTTCGATTTTTTTCTAAACGTCTCAGTAGAAGGTAAAATATGGAGAAGGTGACAGGTTTTAAATAATGTTTTAAAATGAGGCATACCAATATTGTATAGTATATATATTATTAGGGGGTCTATTATTATATTTAAGGATTCACAATTTTTTATTTTTGTGCATTTACAGTTTAAGATTAAGTTTGTGTCATGGCATAAATCCTATAACTCTGCTTGATGTTTTAACTGTCTCAGCCACATATCAGGTGGTTGACGCGGTCCTGCGTGCCCTGGATGGATCGCAGAGAGTTGCTGGGGTGTTCTGTGATCTATCGCGGGCGTTTGACTGCGTCAACCACGAAATTTTGCTCGGAAAATTGAAGGTGTATGGGGTTGATGGGAATGCTCTCTGCCTTTTAGAATCTTTTCTGAAAGGTAGAATGCAGTCGGTAGCTCTTAAGGGGGAGAGCGGTGTCAGAGGCACATGGTCGGAGGTCAGATGCGGAGTACCTCAAGGATCAATTCTTGGCCCCATTCTTTTCACAGTTTATATAAAAGATCTTATATCGAACAAAAAGTTGTCAAATATCTTGCCAAATATCAGTTATATGAGTATATCAGTTATATCAGTATATGAGTTGTCAAATATCATAAGTTGTCTTTGCTGATGACACTGTGGCATTAACCATGGCCCCAAGGGCTGACCAGCTAGAAGAGAACCTAAAGGGTTTACTCTTTGATCTGGAAAGTTGGTTCAAGATCAATGGTCTTTACCTAAATAGGGACAAAACACACATAGTTCAATTTGTGCCTGACAGCAGATTTTTATCAAATGACCAATTTATTTTTAAATTATCCAGCACAACAAAATACTTAGGCCTGGTCCTTGACTCAAATTTAAAATGGAGCCAGCATGTTGACAAACTTTGCTTAAAACTTAAGTCTGTCTGTTTTGTCCTGAGGCGACTCTCACTAGTTACAGACATGGACACATGCCTCATGGTATACTATGGTTATGCCTTCAGCTTGATGAGCTATGGTGTCATTTTTTGGGGGAATTAAACGGATTCAATTAGGGTCTTCAAAATTCAAAAACGAATGATTAGAGTCTTGGCAAGGCTGGCGAGGCGTGACCACTGCAAACCATGGTTTAGAACCCTTAAGGTTCTAACATTGCCCTCACTTTATATTTTTCAAACCCTCACCTTTTTCAAAAATAATCCAAAACTTTTTGAAAGTAACAGGAGCAACCACGTCTACAACACTAGATTCAAATCCAACCTTGTGTATCCCGTTCATCGTTTGACCCTCCTTGAGCATGGGCCTAGGTATATGCTGCTCTCCGGCTCCACAACGCACTGCCCCAAAACCTAAAGCAGGCGTCCACCACGGCCGTTTTTAAGAAAAATTTGAAAGATTTTTTGTGTGAAAAGACTTATTACGGGGTCGATGAATTTCTTCAAGGCAAGTGAGTTTTTTTTTAATTTTGTGAATTTTTCTTTTGAGGAATGTTTTCCTTTTTGTTTTTGTAAATAATTCGAACGGATTGTACTTTTAGTTTTAGTTTAGTTTTAGTTAATTTTGACATGTTCAACACAATGTATTGTAAAACTGAACAATAAATGAATTGAATTGAATTGAACTGTTGTTGCCTATGTAATCAGAGAGAATCAATACAATATCATTTAAATTGTTGGTATATCGTTTTCGTTGTTTCAATATTATACAGTGTTGAAAACAAAGTAAAGTTGGAGTAAAATGGGCTTAAACTTATTTTTAACTTAATCATAACCTACGTAATAATAATAGAAGTAAAATATTCTTCTAAGAAATAAAATTTTATATAAAACTTATTTTTGAAAACATTCAATCGGCGACCGGTCAGAATCAGAACTTGAGCGGAACGCACGTATTGATCGAGCAGCTCCCAATTATAAAACAAAAGTTCGCCCGCTAACTTTCTATTGTTTTCCGAAAGGACCAATAAAAACAAATTGAATGCAAAAACTTCCTCTGTTCGATATGGTAGCAATCCGTCTCGCAGCGACCGTAGCGCTCGGCGAGCGATGCGGAGGGAGAGGGAACTAGCAGTAACCACCGTGTCACCCACAGTCTTCTAATCACGATCAGACCTTCAGACCTCCCCTAGGCGTTAATACGGAACAGGTACGTGGACAAAATAGAGCCGTCAAGGGAGTTGGGCTGCGAAATACGGAGTCGCCAGGCACCCTCCTTGCCGGAGAAACTAATGGAAGGGTTGTGAAATAGTGGAGGGAAGAACAAAACCGATCCCTGTTGCTTATGTTTTTAAGGCCAATTATTAATTTGACTTCATAGTTTTATTCTTGACCCAACATTTCAGTAATAATTAAACAGACAATTGTACATAGTATATCCACCATGTTAATTAAGTACTTTATTTCCCGATTGACGATAATTGGTTACCAATAATTTTGTGAGAAACACTGTATGTGGTTTTCTCTTTTTTAATGGGGCAGTCGTAAGTTTAAAATAAATCAACAATTAGGGCAACTATATATCTGTAATTAAAATTTCCTTCTGGTGAATTTGTATTTTGATTGATTTTTTTGTTTTGGGGGTATATCGCAAATACAAGTTCCAAACTACTATTTAGATTTTCCCTGCTCATTTACACTAAGATTAAATTCAAGGAGAAAATGTTTTCATTTATCAAAAGTTTCGTCTTTAAAAACTGCTTTGTTGTTTTAGTTATAGGTATTCCAGTTTTCTATTTCATGTTAAATTATAAATCAATATCGCAACACTATTCCCAAATAGTTTGTTTAAGAGTTTAAAATAATACATACACGGGACATTCTTCAGTAGCTTAAATACCTTTTTGCGTTTGATCACTTGAAACATAGCTACTGATGATCACTAAACCCTTAAAAATGGACTTCCTTTCCATGGAAAAAATGTAGACTGTAGCTGTTAGTACTTAAACCCTTAAAAATTACAGTAGTGGCTCAAAGTATAGGTCAAATTAAAATTATTACTCTTCATTATATTAATTAACATTTTATTTACCCTTATCATCCGATCGAAATACTATTAGCTACATCAAAAGGTTGCTCGATCAAGACTTATCAACCCTAAATACCAGTGGAGGGTGGGCAAATGAGGCGATGATGCCAGAAATATGGCTCCCAGACAGACATTTATGTGTTCAGGCCCTTTGAAGTGAGCGAGAGTACACAGAACGAAACCGTGCTCAAATATATCCCGCACCACATAAGGGCGGAAGGGTTACCGCGCGCGTCTTTGCCGCTTAACCGCCCCACGCAAGTCAACCCGCTCACCGCTTACCACGCAATTCTTCTCTTCATATTTACTGACGAATTGTACTTTTATTTGAAATTTGGTGATTGAATATATTGTATAAGTATTTTTAACTGTTTTAGATTTACTTGCCTTATTTACTTGTATGACTTATTCCAACGCTAGTATTAACTTCAGAATCGCCACAGAATTAAACTACAACTTTATGTTGCATTACAAAAGTTATTACTTTTTGTTGTAGATGATAGAGATATTATAAAAACATTTTTACTGGTTCTTTTTATAAGATTCTTATATATATACCATTTTATTTATTCATAATTAGTAATTTGCTTATTCGTTCCGAAGTAGTGTACTACTATAATAATATCATTCATAAGCAACTTTACTAACTTACAGGCACTTAATAAATTCGAATGTTAGATACTTTTAAATCGCATTTATCTTTTGTAAACACAGATTTTATATGTAAATAAATCATGTTTTGTTAAAGTTGAGATTTTATTATATAGGCCTGTTGCTCCAATAAAACTCAATGTCCTACTACCGCAATTCCACACATCGTCGTCCAAAACTATAAGTCGACATATTATGATATACCATATTTTAAATATATTTAACATCTATTGTATTTGTTTCAGTATTACTCACGCAGTGCTACGCAAAATAACGAAAAAGACGACCTCTGTCTACAACCGCAAGGTAATGTGTTAACTTTACAATTCACATATTTAGTTAGTTTATGGTTATAACAACCAAACTTTATCATCAAACTCTTTTGTTTTGGTGTTTAGTTTAGGCATACACTTTCGTTTTTCGTATAAAATACTTTTATAACTAAAACTTCTCTTAATATTTAGAGCTCCAAGCCACCTCCTTCCAGACCCAATTGACTCTCCAGAACAATCCCAGCTAATGCCGACGCTCCACGGGTGGGAGAGAGAGGGAGACTGAAGGCAAATCTGCTTCGTTCTCTGTCACTCCGAAACCCTGTTAATCGCGTTAATGCGCCAGCTATTAACATTAACAGAAGGAATTGATTGAATGGGTCACAATTGTCGGTGAAAGGGCACTGATGAGAGAGATATCGAATCATCGAATCACGCCAGTTGTTTGGCCGGGCCCGGAGCGAGATTCCCGCCAAATATCGTCTCGTTCCCGCCAAATATTTGGCCGCCCGGGGGAACTAGCTCTGCCTCGTCTTTCGGCATCGCTCATCCCTCTGTGTAATGTTAACCATCGTGAAACATGATTAGGACATCGTGTACAGTGTTGTACAGCAAATAATGTAAAAGTGCTGGATGCTTGAGAAGTCGGCGCCTTCAAATTTCCTGACGCAATATAATCGCAGCATACGTTTTGCCTATGTGAACGCCTTCTTTCTTAAAAACATTATTCTTCCTTTTATGAATATGTTGTGCAATATTTATTGATTATGCTTCCATCTCGTTCGACAGCAAGTATTGGTGTTTTCCAAAAGTAATTTATTATAACAATTTTTTTTTCTTAAATCATCGAAATCATTTTAATGTTTCATCCTCTATTGAGTTTCAAGTTTTATGACTAGTTTTATATTTGTAATTAATAATCCTGTTACGTAAATTGAAGGTGTGAAATATTAGTCATGAATCGGTAAAACTATATAATACAATGAGGAATAAATTCTTGATTCTCATGATTAAAAAAAAAAACTTACAACGTATTCTTGTTGATATTGTTTGTATTTTCGATAGTTTTCTAATCCATATAACTTAGGGGCAAAAGTTATTGACCATACTCTAGACCAAAACAACATTAAAAATCGGTTATTCGAATTCTATCAGAGGTGAAAACATAGCTTTGTATTTTATGTAAAAAATTTTGTTTATTAATTACTTGTCATGAACAAGTTTTTCAGGAGTTTGAAATTAATGATATAAAAACTAAACTAAAACAATGATGTTTAAAATGTTGATGTAATGAATTTATTTATGTAAAATGTTAATGTGTGTAAAATGTAATGATGTTGTAGGCTATGTTTTTATATATAGCCTACGTGAAAATGCTTGTTTCATCAGTATGACACATTGTATCTGTTCAATAATTTTATTTTAGAATAACATTATAATTTCCGCAGAAGTGTACTCCTGGCGTAGCAATTAATTACAATCCAAGCAAAGTGATTACCTTGTAATACATAATTACATAAGAGTAGTGCATTTTTACCAATTTTTCTGTTGATTATTTTTAGTATTTACTGGTTGGAGATTGTTGTGCTGGAGTAATATATATTCAAAATAACACAGCCCAGCACCTCATTGTGATCCCAAGTCATATCATTGACGGTATAGCGCTCTCCGCTTCGGAATAGCGGCATACTCGAGTATGGCATCTTAGTTTCCCCCGTCTTACATAATGGACCCCACATTCCATAGAGAACGAACTGAAGACAATCACCCCCACCCCCACCCCTGGCCCTCGGCAAACTGAAACTTGCACTGGCCATGCGGGCAGGCTCTCCCTTATTTACACGCCATTTTGGATCTTGGAGTCTAACGATTGTTTCAAGTTGACACAGCGATTGACCCCCCGCTGAGATGCAATTATTCCTCTAATGGCTTCACACTCGTCACGCATCGAGCCCTGCAGATGTTTTTGTCTTGAAATTGACTTGTCCTCTGCTCCCAGTTCTGTTTCAACCGTATTTTTTACTTTGTACAGTGAATTTCGTAGCCGGTTATTAATTGCAAAGAAAACAGCAATATAAGTGTTTGTTTCTTCTTCTATTTTTTATATTTTTATATTTTAATAATCCCTCTCTCAAAGTTTTTTTATTAGTAAAACAATTATGTTTTAGATACAGTGGAAAGAATTAACTTTGCAATAAGTCTAGGTATACCTACTAAAAAAATATTTTGTGTAACAATTGTACTAATTATAATTCAACCTAAATTCCAAAGAGTTAAGCTTCAAATATTATAGTGGTTTGATAACGGAAATAAATTATATTATTACTCAAAATAAAAGGAAAACATTGTCATCAAAAGCGATTAAAGAGTAATAATGTTCTAGAAACTCATTAAACAAGTTTTAAATAGTGTGCAATTGCACAATGAGGTAAGCGAAGACATTAAGTTATCCACAAATATGTTATTAAAATATTCTTTAAGGTGTGGCTAGCTTCTCATATTTTTATCTATGCAATAGAGGGCTTGCTGAAAATAGTTTAAATTTACTATTTATAACCTAAATTAAAATAATCTTTACAGAAATATAATACAGTATTATAAAAAGGTTAATTCTCTAAAGTCAACTAAAACTTTTTACATCATCACTTTTCTCACTCAGCCAAGTTTTTCTAAACACCACCATCGAACCCAACAATTTAACCTACTTGCCACCCTCTTGCCTGTACACAGCGTCGGTTTACTTATTAAAACAACAATCGGCCCAACAATGCTGTCGGTACACAAACACATTGTAACAGCTGACCGGCCGTTAACAACAGCTGATTGACTAATCGCCACAAGAGTCCAACAATGCCGAGTAATTAATGCAACCCTGTACAAGTTGGCCTCTAAATTGGTACAAAGGGCGGGCCGATTGAGCCGGTTATTACGGGGTAACATATTTATGAGCAAACTAGCTGGCCGGGATTTGGCCACCAATAATGTATCGGTTTGTCTAAGACAGCGCGGCGCGGGCTCGGTGGCTTACGGGGATATAAATATAAACACCCCAACCCTCTCCCCCTCCCACACCCTAGCAGTGCTTAGGAGCTCCGAGTGCTTTGGCCGTCTTTGCAGCGACACCTCCTCTGTATTGCCGGGAATATCTTGATGTAAATATTGGAGAGGCAAATAAGCTGATAGTCATGAAGAGAATCGGTTTATTTATTACTGTAAATTAAAAGAAAATTAAAAACTCTTGATTAATATAATTTAATTCGTGGATAGTGCTGTAAAATAGATTTTGGATTGAATTAAAAAAAAATTTATCGAAGGAAGATTGTAATTGCACTTTAACGTAATCAACTTAGCTATTATAATAGGATTTTTTTTAATTTGAATTTTGAAATGAAACGTGGGTACATTACGTTTGAAACACATGATTTTATTTACTAAAAGAATTGTGTAGTAAAATACTATGATTTTCTTTCAATGAAGCAATGTTTTATTAAGATAACTATTATTTTACCATAGTAAAAAGAATATGCCCGTTTTTATGTACTATTTTTTTCTCCATACTTCTATTTGCTACTGTAATTTGTAAAGTAGTTTCACAATATTTCTCTGAAAAGTATAGAATATTTTAAATTTTAATTGAATCTGCTATTGGGTGCAGTATCTCATTTGGTGAATTCAGTTTCATATTTTACATAAGAGTATTATTAAAAAAAAGTTATACTTCCTAGAAGGGTTAGTAATTGATTATTACAAGTAATTGATTCTGAGTTGTTGAAAATGCTTTTACTCTTTAGAAAAATCTCATAGTAATAAATGCACATGAATCAAATAAATAATACACCTATTTCCAGCCCCCACGACATAAACCATTCGCAACACCAAATCACTAATCTGCGTTCGTCAACCGATAAAACCATCAATAAACGCACCCCTCGGCGAGAGCAATGACAGATCATAGAGAGCTCCGACGCACGCCACGCCACGCCACACGTTCCACAGGCTCCACAGGTGGCTCTCAGAGAGAGCAACCCTTTTTAAATATTACACGACTCGCAGGGAGATGCGATCATCGCCATTTTATTATGCTTTTGTAATATTTACGCAACGCCGACTCGTGTAACCCTCTTTTTCCTTTTCATCTCACATCATTTCGTGCTCGTTTCACGGGTTCAAGTGGCTTTTAACAGTCACAATCGCGGTTTATTTTGAACAGGTTTGGATTTTTTTGTAATTTATCTACCCTAAAATTTTATACCCCCAAATTTAATATGATTTTAGCAGTAATTTATAGAGTTTGAGCTGTGTCTCATGGTTTTAATTACGAGATTAAGCCTCCGTTTTAGCAGAAATATTTATAGAAAACAGAAACAAAATTGACAGTAAATTTCAATATACTAACAATCAATAAACCTGGTTTTATAATTTTCAATAGGTTAATGTCAACAGATGTATGTAAACCGTTGGTGACATTCTTATATAGTATGGCAAAAATCTACTAAATGTTTACCTGGTTTAATGTTAATATAATTTTAGCTACCTTATAATTGTGATTTATACAAAACAATGAGCTTCATCGTTTCCCCAAAACAATAAACTAGATCTAATCGGAGTGTGAACTTAATGTATTTGATTGAACAGCAGCCGTAATTCCAAGATAACCGGACCCACTGGCGTGGGCTGTGGGGGAGGAAGCGGACAAACAACAGAGGGGGCGAAACCGGAAGAGGAACGGGCCGAAGTCTGTCTGACTTCCGGTCCGCGTTCCGCAGTTCCAGAGACAATATGGCGAGCCGAGCGTCAAGATGTGCTTCAGCGGTGACATTGTTCTCGACATGGGTTTCAGCTTTGCTGATCAGTATTGATATCCGCTCAGCACCGCCAACGAAAAGGGGTTATAGAAAACAAAACGTGGGGAAACTTTGATTTTGTGCTTCTATTTCGTTATACAGAGTTTAATGATTTCTGAAGATGGCAAATTCGAGGTTTATGAAACATAAATGTAATGAAATAGTTAAGAACATGACACTTTTTTCATGTAGAAGGTAGGTAATTTTGTTTTTATCTATAAAGAAGCTGAACAAAAACAAAACAAAATCCGTCGATAGTAATTTAGCACTTTCAGACCCGTGTAGTACATCTCTGACAAGACCCTAAATAAGCTAAGAATGAAACGTCCCTCCGATTTTAAATTACGCTTAATGCTATTCGAGGGATAAAAAGCCTATATATTTTATGATTACCAAAATAATGAGAATCTCAGAACGGCGAGCGGAGACGGTGCATGCGAAATGAGTGGGATTTAAGCAACCAATATAATCGCTACTAAATTACAACCCGGCCTGAGGATCGATTACCGTTACCGAGCATACGTTTAAGAACGTTGGTTATCTCATAACCATCTGTGTTTGATAGGATTATTGTAATAACTTGAAAATACATATTCTTAAATTATATAAAGGTCATTATTATAATTTCAAACCATATATCTTATCATAGATAACAGATTTATATGTTTCATCTTGGTTGTAAATTAAGTTGTTTTAGTTTATAAGTGGTTTTTATAAAAACATTAAAAAACTGCTTTCAAAATAACGTTTCATTAATACTAGACACATAGTTTTTAATTATTTTCTAAATCGAAATGTTTACAAATTCTATAACCATTCTTTCAAATTAAACCATTTGCCTAATAGGTAATTTTCTATTAGACAGACATGTTGAAGATGTTGAAGGCTAAACCTAAAATGTCTTTATTTTATTATTTATGAGTAAACTTAATCGAAATATATATTATTAAAGAGAAAATTGCAGAATCAATAGAAATATTCATACACATAAATGTAATAATTTAAATTATATTCTGGTTTGTTTTTATTAGTATAAAATACATGTACTTGTAGATAACCAACCGAGGCTGTCACACACAAGAGCCAAGATGAACAAGAAAACAACCAAATTTCTCCCTTGAAAGTCTTACAACGAGACGAGCGACACGAAGCCGCAAATTCTTGACAAGATTAGGGCAAAAATCTGAGCGGCAAGACAAAGACGACATCTCAAGTCGGTAATTCGGAAGATGAAGGGAGTCAGCCTAATGAAGATTCGAGGCTGTATTATCGTCGGAAAACAAGGCACAATTCATTCTGGGCTGCGGCAGCCCCATTTCAATAATCAACAGACTCACTTTTGAGGCCGTGGTTGGAAGGGGGATGTAAACGAATCTGAGAAGAGTGCAGTCTGTCAGACTCTGGCGTTCGTCGTTTGAATTTAATCATTTCGGATCCAGCTCTGGAGGAATATTTGGTTTGTAATTAATATTAAATATTCACCGCCGAGAATCCGAGAACGGGGAGCGAAAATCAGCTTGTCAGGAGAGGAGGTGAACGACAGTCGTTTGTCGGGGTTCACGCCTTTTATAAATGTTTTTGATGAGTTGGCTTCTTAATGATGGCAACCAGCCGTTGCTCTGGGACACTCCCTGACTTGTGGAATCCTCTTATGGATTTGGATTAGGTGAAATAAAAAATTTTAGGACAAAGATTATTTGCTTTTCGAAAGAAGGTTACACTATCAAACTGTTTATGTTATGATGTGGTAGTTTTCTTAAGCACACAATTCTATAAGATTTGATTTATTATACACATTAATTTTCTTTTTATGTTTGTAAGTCGTTTGTTATAGTGAAGTCGTCAATTAATTTATTACTAGATGATTTTGTCCATTGTTAGCACCTCTTTAAACATGATGGATTAACTTTTTTGAAGCCAATTCAAATTTGCAAACAAAATAATCACCAGGCACAATTTTTGTTAAAGCAATTTAACCTTGGACATTTATTAAGTAATGGCTCACTTTTAATATCTCACCAAAATAATATTAAAATGCAAACCCTATCTCGTAGTAGCCCAAGCCTCTTTGAAATTAAATCTTAAAAATTATCTCTCCATATTAATTAATTATAAAACAGCTGCTCGCCAGTAAAGCATTGCTACCAACAGCCTGCCCTTTACATTGTGTCACATCAAAGCCCGGAGAGATGTCGAGTTAATTATCACAGTCAACAGTAATTGTTGACATTCGCTCTCATGCTGCTTAAGGATAATACACCCTTCTGTAAATTACAAAGGCTTCCCGCTGAATGGACGCTTGAGGAAGGATTCATATCATTTCCGAATTGCTTTTGCCACAGCTTAAGTATGCGTTGAACGCAGAGCTAGGCCAATTAAATTAGATAACAAAAAGTAAATGATCTCCTTATTTTAAATGATTTGCCGTTACTTTCCATCTCATACTGCTCACTGTCATAACATAAACAATTTGTAATATCACTCACATTGATTTACCTGCTTGGCTGGTGCAGTGATTAAATCGTTTTCAATTCACCCTCGCGATAAACGTTGTTTCGGAACAGTCAGCTATGATCGAAACTAGTAGATTCCCGATGGATTGGATAAACGGTCTGGTAAACAAAAGTTTTCGGAACTAGGCCCGAAAATAGTAGTTTTCGGGACAAGGTAGGAAAATTGTAGTTTTTGGGACTAGGCTTTTAAAATACTTCTAAGAGTATTAGCACCAAGAGCGCTGCTATTCTACTTACAGTAACTTATTCCATAACACAACTTTCAAACATGTGTATGTTTTGATTGTTTATACAAAGGAAAAAATAACAACCCACTAATGATATTTTTTCATATTTTTATTAGTTTTTACCATTACATAACATCTGAAATCAGTTCAAATACATGATAAACAAATCACATGATAAACGCATTGGTATATAGGCCAACATTTAATTACTTTTAGCCAAATTGTATATTTATCAAGGTGTTATGATGCAAAGTACTGTTCGTAACTCGTCCGCAAGTGGTAAACGCTCGATATAATTCGAGTATAAACTCGATCTCGCACCGGTAACGACTACTGTCCGGACTATTGATCAAATGTACTATTTATTTCAGCATAGAAGTTGACGGGTTACATATTGAAAAATGAAAAAATTAACGATTTTGTTTAAGTTTCACATTGCAACCAGAGCTGCTTTTGGAACCAGCTTTCAGAATCAATAACCAAATGATATACTAATTCTACAATCTTGTTCACGTTAAACCACTCAACAAGTTGTCATATAAAATTTTGATTAATGTAAGGTAAAACTATTCCAAACCAGAAAAAATTAAGCAGTTAAAAACAAATAGTCGAAAGATTAAAACCCATGTTGGTACGCGAGGGTGAACGCAATTGCTTGCTGGGGACCGCACCAAAGCCGCCGCGAAAGACGCCCCAAGAAGCCTTCGCTCCCCAGCGGTTTGCGGCCCACTAAGAATATGCTTTGTGTGATTTGCATGTGCATAATTAGCGATAGACCGCATCCCGTCGCCATGGCAACCCACCGCTGTTTGTTTACAGGTGCCCCAAATTATTCCTTTGTGACCGAGTGGCGGACCTAATTTGAGAGACCGCATTTCTGATTGTCCGCACCCTTTGATTTCTGTTTTGATTCTGATTCCAATAAGGCGAAGGTCCGGCGATTGATGTAGTCCCTTTGATTCCGCTAACAACTCGGGTAGGGATTCCGCCAACTTTGTTGGCTTTACCTTGTTATAGTTTGGGAAGGATTTGGATTTAGTTTCAATCGCTGCAAGGCGTAGGAGTGAATATTAAATTGTTCTCAATTGTGTTTACACCTACTTAGTCTTTTTCACACGCAAAATATTATTTCTTGATGTCATGTCTTCCTGGAACACCATTAACAGAAAGATGGAACTTCAAAATAGGTGATATTTGTATCTTTTAAACACAAATTATTTTTAATACTTTCCATAAATGGATTCTTTTAATTTATGTTGGTAAAAGATTATGCAGCTGTTTCATTGGTATAATGAAAATCAGAAAGATGGCTAGTGTTCATAATAAAAAAATATTATCCTTCATTTTACTTCCTCAGTTCTTAATTTGTTAGCAATGTCTAAGATTTAAAATTATATAATTTATTCTATTACATTCTTGTATAAGAAAAATATCCTCACTTTTTTATATAGAAATGGAAAACATATTTTTTATGTACCTGTACTCTATTTTTAGGTACACTTTTTTATTAGAGCAGTGTTCTAAAAGTGGGAATTTTTTAATGAATGAAGATATAATAGATTGATTTTATTAGATGTTGACACGTAGATTGATCACCTTGATTTAAAGTACAATATTTTATTCAATAAACAAGCTGAATCCCTTAAACTTTTATTCAAAAAATTTTACTGACATAAAAATCGAACATTTATTTTCCCATTGTAAAATCATTACAAAGCATTTCTTGTGTGTTTTCTTTTTTTTTCTTTAGAAAATAACACTTTAGCGTCACCGTGGAAACCGAGAACCGCCTTAATAATTCGGTGTAAAGCGGTGCTGACTGGGACAAGTGGCAGATTGCAGAGTGAGATAATCAGGAAACTGGTCGGTAAAAACCATCCGGGGCGCGCATTATCTGTTGACGCCGCCGCCGCGCCGCGCCACCGTCGCGTTGTCGCGTCGCCCCCGGTGTCGAGATATTGCGGCTCCCCCACCTGGCTGCCGAATGCTCATCTCGCGCCGATTGTTTTGTTGTGTTATAATCACGGCATATCCACTCGGATGGAAGTGGTTCTTAGTGGTTTCAACTTAACCAGGTGTTGGCATATCAGTTTGTTGTGCTTGTTCGATCTATTCTATGATTTAAAAAATTTTGAATAAAAACTTGTTTTAACGCTTTTTTTAAATACTTGAGGCTTTATGTATTTGTCTTCAAAACTTAGTTTATCTATGATCTATTACTCAAAACGGTTAGTAATGTCTTATTTTTGAGTATTTTTTTTTCATTAAAGCTTAAGTTTTCTAGTTTTCAAATCAAATTTAATCAATTTCAATTGAATTTTTTTATTAGTTTGGCAATTATTAAGAAACTGATCAGCCTTTATATTTGTGTTATTGCTGCACAATATCTTACCACTAATTTTAAATTACTTTTTATAATTTTAATATAATTCTTTAAAAATGTTACTGGTTGAATTCAGTTAACACGTTTTTCAATTTTTCCATAATTAATTGAGTAAGATATATAAGAATAAAACAAACACTGCGTTTTAAAATCAAAAGTTCTGTAACGGAAATAAAACAATCACCATTATTAAAATAATAAGAGATTAATTTAAAAGATTTTCATATTATCTAAGCATTTTTGTATTAATTTCATTACATGTCAGAGAAAAAAACAGTTTTACCAAGGCTGCTGTATAACACTTAAAACTAACAATAATAAAATCCCTAAGATCCCTTCGAAGATGGTGGTACCCAAGACAGACAGACGCTCGTATGATTTGCATGATCCGCCGCCGTATTGACACGTATTATCAAGTTAGTAACTTCGCGAAATTAAACCACCTTGATGCGATGTTTCAGTTACTCCTACGCCACCGCCGCCGCCGGCTTAGCCGAGCAGGTTAACTACGCGCGGCGGAGATTACGCTGAATTATTGCTCAAACACATCTAATTGTGTCAAGCGCGCCTGCTACCCTCTCCAGTGTCTGTTGTGGCGGCGCGTAGGGCTTTTTACGATCGCTTAATTGCAATAAATTACCCACAGATTTTATTATATTGCTTTTTTTATTTAATTAGTAATTTTTGTGTGGTGACATTTTTAGATAAGTTGGACCCTAAATTTTGTTTGGTTGTAAAGTAGTAATATTTAATTTAATGTTTTGCCTTGTTTAAATATGTATCGGTACATTGCATGAAATATTGTATACCCTCTATATAGCTAGATTTAAATTCCATCAATCCATCTGGTCTCTGACAAAATTATTATAATTGCAGTCAGTATTGTATTTATATATCTAAGGCTCTCTGAATTGTAAGGTAATTATTAATGTTTCATTTTTTATACTCTTACGTTTATCGTGTATTATTTTTATATAAATCCTTTAGGGGTCTTTGGGATTTCATAAAAATTATATATTTTATTGGTTTAATGATTGATAACAATCAACTTAGTTTTCAGATTTTTATAGCTCTAAATGGAGAAACTGCACTAAAGGACGGCTTATATATCTTATAGGAATTAAATGCTCCTCTTATTAGGTCAAATGAATAGCTCCAATATTTATTTTCAATATTTATTTAAGTACGGAGAGGACTGATGGAGGACATATAGAGTATCACGATTGCCAATTTTTTTTAAATTTTATTATTTAACTGAATTCACTCAAACAAGGTTACCAACTGACTGTGACCTAATAGCAGGAGCTCTTAAAATATTCTTCAAAAGTTAAAATAAAATTCATCTTAAGTTTATAATTTGTTCATAAACTTAACTTTCCGACCTACTTTACATCTTTAAAATATAAAATTAATATTTATTTGTAACACTTTACCATAAGCGAAGTAGATTTATTGAAAATTTTGTTTTGATTCATATAAAGCGAGATATCTACCAAAGTTTCAGAAGTATAATCCACTAGAAGGGTTGCTAAGTGCTATACATAAGTCATGCTAACAGTAATAGTGGCGAGACCCTAATGTGTCGTTATCCAGGGACAAGACGTTCCCTTATAACCGCAGCCCATCGTAGGCTGCAAATGATCGCCCGCCCTCATCGCAGTTTTGGCTAACACAACCCCCTGGGTCGAAACGGTTTTGTTATGGTTATTTCTACATCTTTGAGTCGACTATTGGTAAGGTTCACGAAAATAGTCCGATGAGCGTTGATGCATTGTTGCCAAATCTATCCAGAAACCAATTTGAACCCTAATAAACATAGTTGATATAACCACAATAAATGACAACATTGCAGGGTGAGAGCGGATGACCGGGACACAGCTGTTAAATGTCCAAGACTGTTGCCATAAACCTATAGCTCGTGTACTATTTTTATTCGTTAAAAAATGTTACTCATTTCTTTAAAGAAACAACTGGATGTCCGATTTATTACCTTTAAACTTTATAGATAAAATTGAACATTATTAAACAAATTTCTCTTTCTTGTGTACAGTACTATTTTAAACATAAAAATTTGATATACTCAAATAGGTTTAGGTGTAGTAAACTGTGGTATAAACCAAACGTTCCAAATTTACAAACTATTTTTAAAAAATGTGGATTGATTCATTGTAAAATAATATACTATAGAAAGAAGTGACTACTATTTAAGTTCTAAAAATATTCATAAATATATATAAAAAAGGTAAGTTAGTAAAACAACTATCATCTTTCTCTTAAAAGACAAAAACATACTTTCTAGAAGATAAAAAGCCCGTTTGAGAGAAGGGGAGACCCGCGTTGTTATCACATGTGACCCACGTACTGTCGATTTATCAAGTCAATTTGATTCGTGTCAATAAGGGTTGGCGACACTGCTAATGGTTTTATAACGTATTTCAGGCTGGCAAACATTACGGATTCACCCGGGCGAACTTTGTCCCACACATGGTTCCGCAGTCATTGTATTTCCATTTACGAAAGTAAAATAAAGGCGGGACGCGCCGCGCGGGGGGCGCGGAATTTGCATAGACCCAGCTGCGTTTCCCGCCGAAATTTCCGGCTTTTCCGCGCTCGATGGAACTGTTAATGCCGTGTCATATGCGTTACACTCGCAATCGGCACGACGGCTTAGGTATCGGTTAGGCTTCCTTATAACGGAATCAACTACCTTCCAGCCCCTCTGGATCGATACTTTTGGTTTAATTTAGAGACATTATGTTTAAAGATTTTTTTCTAGATTTTTTAAGGATTGGTATGGATAGTTTTGCGTAATTATATTAATTTGTTAGGCTGTAATCACAAATCGTAAATTTAAATTACATTTATTGTAAATTAAAAAAATTATGGATTAAATATCCGCATTGTGTTGTATGGATATATGTCTTTGCGTTTGTTTTTTAACGAGCCATATTTTACTGTGTGATAGCCATATAGTTGTGTGTGTGTGTGTGTGTGTGTGTGTGTGTGTGTGTGTGTGTGTGTGTGTGTGTGTGTGTGTGTGTGTGTGTGTGTGTGTGTGTGTGTGTGTGTGTGTATGTGTGTGTGTGTGTGTGTGTGTGTGTGTGTGTGTGTGTGTGTGTGTGTGTGTGTGTGTGTGTGTGTGTGTGTGTGTGTGTGTGTGTTACATGTATTATGGACACATTTAGACAGTATTTATTAAATTAAAACTTTGTACCTTATCTTTATAAAGTGAATAAGGCATAACCATAACCCATCCGGGATATAAGAGTTTAGCTTCACCGTGAAGATTCTTACTAGTTCAATGTGAAGCCTAGGTGTTCAATTTTGCAAACTATTTACATGATACATATGTATGTTTAAGATGTTTAAATGTACTGTATTGTTATATTTTTATAAAAATGTATTTATAATAACTCATTTGCCCAAATCACATTAGCTTTTAACAGTTGGTATTCTATCATTTTTAAAATAATACAAAAATTATTAAGATAAAACAAGATAGTTTCGTTTTTAGTATGTACCCAAGAAGTATCACTAAAAAAAACTACAAAACAAATATTTGCAGCTTTAAATTAATTTTAGCTCGAAGATCTATAACGAATATCAGCTATTTCCCAGGCTTAACCCTTTGCCCCCAGACAGAGCAGCGTGGTGTCTTGGTTTGGGGGGGGGGAGCGCCCTCAGCCATTCCTCGATAACGGTAATGCCTCCAACGATAACGTGCTTTAACGTTAACGACAACGAGGGCAATAACGACATCTGTCTTACCGCATATTGCCATGATCAATGGTAACTTGCCAGTCCGACCAAGATTATTGGCTTTTAACCTAAATTAACGCGGTTCACGGGATAAGGGGTTACGTTCGCTGTTGCTGCCGTCTCAGATGTAACCGTTTAACTGTTCATTGAAGCTGTTATTGTTTGGGAAAGGGCATTAAGTTAAACGTATCAGTATTAGTAATAAATGTAAAAAAAATGCAAATTCTTTTTAATTTTGATGTAATAATATTGATAACTTTCAAACCTCTCGTTTGTTGTAATTCCTAGAATAAACAATTATCTTCTCAGAATAATTTATAGGTCGATAAAATATTGTGTAATGATAAAAAAGTTCAAGCTATATATATACTATTCCAAAAGAAAAAACAAAAATGGTTGAAATCTTAAACAAACATCAGGTTTGACATCTCATGATTGTAAACTTCGTTAAGTATCGTTTTTGTTACACGTTAAAATTACTGTTTCAGTAATAATTTGATCAACAATCTCAAGCATAATCTCGTCCATGCACAATGTTTTGTAATGTTTCTAAGTAACCATCATGGTAAGAACTAACCTCAAAACATGTTCATAAATAGTATTCAGCTTTAGAAAAAGAGGACTATTTGCATACACCAATACTACTTGTTATATTTTAGTTTTGCTCAAGTAATTGATTTAAATTTTGGTATTTTTCTTTAAATACCAATAAGTTGATTTATTTAATTTTATTCAAGTAGCAAAATGGTACCACTACAGGTAAATTAACTACGGACTATACCCGATCTGTGTTTGGGCCGAGCCAGGCAGTAAGACGTAGCAATATTTGTACCGAACGCCCTCCCGCTTAACCGGCCTCCTTAGTGGCTTCTTGAGGAAGATCCCCCTTAATCGGATAAGCCCCCCCCCTCCTCCCCTGGGCCGCCAACCCCCTCCACTTCCCCCGGTGGCGCAGAACGACATTAAGCTGAATTAACATACAAGAGTTACACCGGAAATAAACTAATGAAATCACCATTTGAGAAAGAGATATTGAAGAGTGTTACTGTAGAGCGACTTATCTGGCAGTTAACATCTTATAAGTTTCAAAGTTCAGTTAGTATTGTTGTCGAACAACATAACGTTATTTAAATAATTAAATGTACAATATTTTATCTTTCGATGTCAATTTTTTCAACAAGAGTGATGTACCGTGACACAACTATATTGTTTAGCCTAATTTGATATATTTAACACTTCATATTTTTTGCATTGCAACGAGAACGGCAAGCAACAGGAAAACTGAAATTGCTGATACAGATAATATTTTTACCTAGGTAATGTAATAGAGATAAACAATTTTTATTACTATAAAAAATAACGTAAATGATCAATTAAAAAGAGTATCGTAGTACATCGTGCTTGGCATATTTAAAATTTATTAAATATGTGTTTACTTTTTTATTTACTTCATTACTTTAAAGATAAACTAGAAGCTTCAACTATTTATCAACTCACTAATTTGTATTATTATATCCTTATAATCCATTTTCTAATGGCAATGATTCCAGTCTTGTAATAAATAATATATTTGAGATTTGTCACTATGCTGTTGTGTTACATATATGATTATAAGCGTTTTAAATTTAACAATTCGTTCTCGTATTGTTAAAGAAGACACATTTTTAACTTCCCCTTTGGGGAGCCCATATTTCAGTGCGTGTGAAACTTTCCGATTGTCGTTGAACACACTTAAAGTAGTGTGTTTTCCTGCTGACAAAGATGCGAGATGTGTGAGGTGTTTACATCCTCCGCCTTAAACTTGATGTTTAATCACATTTGCCAAACTTTGCCCAACTCGCGAGCTGCCTTCAAATTGCGTTAAGTTCTTGGCCCGCACTACCTTTGTGAATGCATACGCTCCACCTCGTTTGGCAAATTGTATCAATATACGCCGACATAAGGTCAGGTTTTGCTTCAAAAACCAATATATATATATATATATATATATATATATATATATATATATATATATATAAAACAAGTTAAAATCAATTTTATAATTATAATCAATAATACCAATTTAAAAGAAACACATCTTGAAAAAATATCAGTAAATATAGTCTAATGTTAGCTACCTGATACAAAGGTATAAGTGAAAAGTGAAATTCAAAGTATGAAATGGGTTAATCCTCCATCAAAACAGTAAAACATCTGTTAGTAAACTTTAGAGCAAAGATATGTCTTCCTGGTGATGGCCTAGGACAGCATAGGTATTTAAGTCTTATGATGAATGATCAACACTTCTTTGGCCACGTAGCTTACGGGGTGGAGTGGGGTACTTATAACATACAAGGATTTCAAGAAACTGGATCTGCAGAACAAAAGTAACACATACCCACATCACAGCAAAATATTTATAGCGGAGAGTTTTACGACGACTTGTCCTTCTCATATCGATACTTTATTATGTATGCAACAATCCTAAATAGCAAACCTTTTGAGATTCAATTCAAACAATCGAATGTGTACAGTTGAATTCAAGGATACCCTAGTTAACCTCGACGACGCCCCGGGCGCGGTGGATGGGTCTCATTGCCCGGAGCATCTTAGCCTTGCTTGTGATGCATGTCCCCTCCCGTCCCCCAATAGCAGAGACACACGTAGGAATTAAACCGTCAAAATAATCCCTCCGGTGAAGGATAAATAGCAGCCACTTACAACTCCTCCACTCGCCCTTGGCGCGGGGGAGGGATTTTTATTCAAAAAAACGCGGCATTAAGAGAGCGATCCCTCATTTAGAGACGCCGCTCGGGGCTCTAATCGGTGTTTTTTCTCATTGCGAGAAGATTTCTGGAGCAATCGTGTTAGGCGGTGATTAAAAACTTGATCCCGTCAATGAGACCCGGGGCTCTTTGACTTTTTCAAAGCCGAACCTCTCTTTCTATCTCTCTCGCCCAAATTACATTGTGCTCGGCTTCATCGCGCCGCCGCTTTGTGTGGAGCTGACTCGGTGTGTTGATGATCCGCGAGTTCGAGTGTTTTCAGTCCGAACGATCGCCCGGGAAGAATGGAAAACGATTTATAAATGTCGTCTTCACAACGGTGATTTAATGTTGAAAAGAACCCCATTCATTTTGAAATGGTTGTGTTGAAGGATTCTTTTTGTATTTTTATCCTGTGACTGTATTATTTTCTCTTGTACACGCGTAATAATGCGTCAAGAGTAATAATGGCTTTATGTGAACAACATTGCCAGTAATTATATTGGAACGTTCCTCCCGTTGGTAAGTGGATATAATTATTTACTTATTTGGGTCACTCATCATTCTCATATTTTACTTGCGCAGTTAAATATTAAAACTGAAGAAATTAAATTGAGAAATATATTAGGTTTTTCAGTTATTAGTTAATTAGCAGCAAAGGGAAATATTTCTTACACATAAAAACATAATTATTTTATTAATTCAAGAACTAACATGTAAAAGCCACCTTATCATCCACACACAGTACAAGGTGGTCCACCAAAATATTCCATTAGAGAGGAGGGCGCCTTGGACGAAAGAACAATGCAGGGGAAACACGCGTCCGAGACTTGACGAAGGAGTTGACTAAGTATAAGGAAGCAGCTTAAAGTGCAGGAATTGAAATACAATAGCTGGGAGTTAAGTTGGTCGGAGTTGCTGGCGTCTTGCGAGATATTTAAGTGGGCCCATTTGATATTCTCTGACAGCACGGCCGCTGCAAACTTTCCTCACTTGTTTGTCCTGGACTCTAGTTCTGCGCGGTGTCGGTTTACATTTCCTGACGTGCCTTACGGTCGTTGCGGCAGGATATGCTGCAAAATAACAAGTTGCAAACTTTAAAATACCTTTCTCAGTCGTTATACACAACAGTAATTTGATTTTCAAATAATATCAACATATCCCTTGTGGAAAGTATATAGTTGGCGGTGGTGATGTTATGTTATTCTTATTCATGACATTAAGGTGTTACTGTATATTCGTACTAGTTTTCTAAATAATGTCTACAAAGGTCTGCTAGATTCTGAAGTTATATCTGCCCACTTATATACAGATAGATTTAAAGTAAAAATTATGTTACATTTCAAACCATGACGATTACTAAGTTTCACCTTTGCTTGTTAATTGTATGGTAATGAAATCTCATTTTTTAATTTTAAACTAAAATCCTATACTTTAATACGAGTAACGTATAATTGTATACCGGCATGTATTTATGCAGACGGATCTAAAAAACGAATCAAACGATTTTTTTTTTTAAACTTTGCAATTATAACTAAGTTCTGGGATAAATATAATATTACATAAGTCCCTACGGTATAAAAATCTTAATTTGTTATAATCTTAAACTGAAACACTAAAAAGTTCAACATTAGTCTTATGGAGTTTAAAATGATAATAAAAGAGTTGCTGAAAGCAGATGACTCAACTGCCAAAGCACAAACCACGTGCTCCAGAATAAATATGTGTCTATCCCCATTGCTCCGGTAAATGAATTAATGATTTATGCTATAACAAACATAATCCATGATATTTTTAATAATACATTAAATTGGTTATGACTATATCCTATACTCTTATACGAGCAATGTTTGCTTGTTTGCTTGTTTGCTTGCTTGCACAATTATCTCAAAAACGGCTCCGACGATTTCCTTCAAATTTTGGAATAAACTTAGTTTTACCTTAAAAATACGATTGAGATGGGTCTCGCCCCCAGGGAAAATCTAATTTTGCTAAAAATTAAAGTTTAAAATTACAAAATTTTAACATTGGGCTTATGGGTTGCCATGTTGGCAACGAATTAACAACATATAAACAAGAAGTACATTCAGAACTTCAAAAAGAAATGTAACAGCTGTTTATGTACTGCATATTAAATGTCAATAAAGTTTTTCTGATATTTAAATTTACTAATATTTCACCGAGCAACGCTCGGTCCTCCTGGTACTTTAGTTAAATAAAAGAACAGTAAAGTAAAAGGATAAAAACTTGTGGCTTGTGGAATTAATTGCAATATAAAATGTTTGAAACAACAATTTTAGCAAATTGAAAAAAGAATTGTCTAAGTTTACCGAGCAAATGCTCGGCCCCCAGGTGCTGATTATTGAAAAGTTCTATTCCCAATAAATTAAAACAATATATAATTTGTTACGGCAATTCGTAACTTTTTCCCCTTTAAGGTTCTAAGAATGTGAACCTTTCCTACTTCTTAACTTTTATTTTAATCACAAACGTATGCTTATACATTTCATCGATATACATTTCATGATATAGGGTACTCCACAGTCTATAGTTTTTCCCATCCTTTACTTGTTTCATAATTATTTTCCCACTAAACGGGTTTTAATCTGCATGCAGTTTTCGTATCGTTATAACTTTAACTTGACTCCCGTTTCAAGCCATGTCCTTGTTAACATTTTAAATATTTTACTAAAAAAAAACTTAATTTAAAGGCAAAAAAATTACACTCAAGAAAATCTTGAAGAGGAAATTCCTTGATCTTCAAAGTGGGGAGTAAAACTCAACAAGCAAAGATTTAGGGAACAAATCCAACGTTTCTCTAATTTAAGGAAAGAAGTGAGTGCGAAACATCTCAGCCTTAATAAGAAGGGCACTAAAACTTTATTGGTTCATTGAGACTTGTAGCGAGGGGAGAAAAAACTCGGAGGAAGTAGGGAGCTAATTTCCGCCAATCTAATGAATAATTTGTATTTGGCGATTTGGACTGAGTAATGTGACAGACCACGGCAGCTCAAGGGAGGGGAATAACCCTTCTCGCTGTACCTCACTTAAACGTCAAAACACGGTCTACCGGGGAAAGCATTAGAGATATAAAACTAACTCGGCAGAAATCTGAGTCCCTTTCAACTGTGTGGCTATGGCTTCCTTTGCAACTTTCCAGTCCTTACTGAGTTCGAGTTGTCATATGGCAAGGTGAGCATTGGGATATCAATATGTAGTTTTATATTTATGAATTAATGCTTGTCAAATTTGTAAACATTGCTTAAAGTAATTAAATGTATAAATGTATATTTAAATGTATATTGTGTATATGTTTATGTAGTGTGTATGTTTAAATGTATATTTTGTTCCTGCTGCTTAGTTATAATATTTTTCAACAAATCCCGTTAGCATATGCCAATAAACCTGCGCGATTATCTAAAATCAGCAAAGTATCGTAACTGCATGCATGTGTTAGCCGCTTATGTTTGTGCCTATAATTTTTTTGTTTGGGGTCGAACGATCCGATGGCAAGTGAGGCTAAAGCTATAGGTACGACTCAACCATAGCTCCCGTTTACTAAAAGCACATGAGTACTTATGGTTTTAGTGATAAATAAAATGTAAAACCCTTTAAAACCGATCTATATTTGATACAAAAATGTACAAATATTATGCCGCATGTAATTTTATTGGCAGAAAAAATGTAATTAGTCCTAAGTCGTGTTCATAAATTTAACGTATTTTCCACTAGATATTATATTTAAGTTGTTCATCAATTTCTGTTATCGATATCTATGAATTAAAATAACAACGGGAAAGTAACAAGCAGAAAAATAATATTGTATTCAACGTAAAACATTCATTCAAACAATTATATCTTACTCTCCTAAATGTTTGAGATTTCAAAACATTTTCACTATCACACCCTCCTCATCCCGTTACTTCGTTTCACAATTACACTCTCCTCCACAACTCATATCAACCCTTATTTTAACAGCCCCTATTTCGTCCGAGGTGGCGTTAAAACGGCGAAAATCGCGCCCCAGTGTTAACTGAGCTCGCAATATCAAAATGTGCGGAATGAATAATGGCTGCAAACAGCCTATATCTTGGCGGGCATCAGAAATAGTAAATTTCGAGAAGAGGGAAGGGTTGGGGAGGGTAAAAAGTGGAGCCGAAATGTCGTTTGGGACAGCTAATTAGCCCGTCCTAATGCACCGGCTGAATCAAACAGCGACTCCCACTTATACACTTTTATGTATTTACATTTTTCTGTCTTTCCTGCCTCCCTTTGGAGCCCAAATCTCCGCACTAATTCGCTCCGTAATTGTAATTAAACGGTCGCAAATTAATATCTTTATGAATGCAGCTTTGAATGAATGCCCTTTATGCCCCTTTGACCCGCGGACCCGCGCTAAGTCATGCTGAATATTTTTAAAGATATTTACTGTAATTACTGCCCCGATTGAGTTTCTGCTCGGAAAAGGTTTATTAGAGCGGCTAATTAGACGAGTTTTAATTTCAAACCTCTTGTGTTTGACTTTTCCACAGAATTGGAATGGAATGGAAATATTGAATAAATAGAAGTGGACTTTCAAAATGTCAGTTTATTCAATTTACAAAATATTTGTTTAAGAGTATATGATACGTAGTAAAACGTCGTATAAATGTCATGTAAAAGGTCGAAAGTGTTTAACTAAACTATGATTAAGTAATGGATTCAAAATATCGTTATGTATTGCAATAATTTATAAAAAGTATCTTGTTTAAAAATATTTGTTTATAAAATATTTATTGGTGAACTCTCAAGCCATGGCTATTGTTTCGCCGCCCAAGGATGGATACCCTTCATGTAACATTTATAATGTGATTATAAACTCTTTAGTATAACTTCAAGAGTACTAAGCAGAGTACTTAGCAATTCTTAGTATATGTTCTCGATTTTAAAATTGTAAAATATCTATTAGAGCTTACTAAAAAATATTTATGAAAAAGAAAGTTTGTCAGCTATTACAAGGCAAACTTTCTTTCCTATCATATTTTGAACATTAATTTACACCAACCTTCATTGTGAGTTGTGAGTATTCTTAGTTAATAAAATGGAGTTTACTATGTCACCTTTTCAATTTAATTACAAAACATTTGATCTCGAAAATGTATCGTTATATTTACTTATTTCCAAACTGTAAAATGCATAGTTTTTTAGTACCCTATCCTAAAGAAAATCATTCTTATTCTTTGTAATTTTACAAAGGTTCAAAGAAGAAAACGGACTGTCAACGCACTTGACAAATAATCCCAAACTTATATCCTTACAAAAAATAATTGACATTATTTTCCAAACAATTCCCGACCGACCTCCTCTCCAGCCTCTCTCCGCATCCTCTCACGCTTCACGCCGTTTCAGTCACCTCCACTTCACGTCGTTCTGACGAGAGATTGAGAGGGAGCTTATAATGATCGCGGGTGACATTAAAGCTAAGCAGCCCCCGTAACGACCCGTCCACCTTGAGCGCGGAGAGGCGACACCAGCGACGCGCGGCGGCGGATTACCATAACTGCTCTAATTAAAATACAAATTAAGACTCTTTGTTTGGCCCCCGGGGCGTTATCGGCGCCGAACTCGTAAATTCCGAGAGTTAAGGCGTCGCCGAGTCACGCGTCGATAGTCCGATTCCGATTTTCCTTTCGAGGGGAAAAATCGGAACGGAATTACTTCATAAACTGAACAAGCTTTAATTATAAGGAGGCATGCCCTGACTTGCGTTACACTATAGCAGCTCTAAAAAATTATTGAAAATGTGAATATAGATATTTTGTAAAGTGTCGAAGCAATAAATGTGTCTTCAGGTAGTCATGTCAACAGCTTCATTGTTTTTTCTAATAGACTACTGTGTCAGATTTTCACAGGTAATCATGAAGCTCTTGTAAAACAATGTATTGGAATAAAATCTGAACCAGGAAAATAATAATCAAAATATTTTACTTAGTCAATCGACAGAAAATAGTTGTGATGAGAATATTGTGTGACTCAAACTTGATAAAAAGTTTAAATTACACATGTAATAAAATACATAAAGTTGCATGGACACATTTTGACAAAAATAAAGTTAGAATTTTCTCCATTTGGAAAAATTGGGAAAGAAATCGGGTGCAATTCAAAATCGCTATTCCGACCAACATTCTCTATATGAAAGCCTATCGTCAATTTAGACTAAATTTTCTGATAAATCTTGACATGATAGTCACACTTTATCGGCATTACAATTGGCGTTCAAGTACAAAGCGCCCATTCACGCAGTGTTTACCCAACATTGCCTTCGCTCATGCGGAGACCCCTTGTATCTCGGTAGCAGACCTTTATCCTTTACTCCTTTACAACCGAATTAGGTGCACATCCTTGAATATTTTACCAGCCTTTTCCAACGAGGTGATTAAAAATTGCGTTATTAAAAGGCCCCCGGGTCGGGGTGATAGTGCACGATAACTCCGCCGTGACGGAACTGCCTTCATTAGAATTATGCTCTAGCTTAGCGCTTCACAATAATTAAAAGGGGATGCAAATTCTTAAAATAACTCCATAATTAAATAACATCAAGTGATCCCGCTTTCTTCTTAAGAGCTCGTTTTTCTCAATTATGATAACCTCTTTTGCGCTTAAGGTGTCGGCCTCTCTCACCGTTATTATGTTGGGATGAAAACTGTAATAATCCTAATGAGTTTTTATTTTTACACTTATTTTTAATTATTTTCGTTTTTGTTTTTTATTATTAAATAGGTTATGGGTTTAATTTAAGAGCCAATGTATTACGACGTCTTTGTGTAATTTTTTTTATTACATGAATATTAAGGTTCCTATAAGTAGAAGGTAGTTACAGTAATTTAGTTTTATTCTGAGTATAAATTACCTGTTGGAAGGGAAGTCTTCAATTTTTCAATAGAGTATATTCAAGTTAATAAATAAACTGAATTTATAACAAATTGACTGTTTAACTATACAATTTTAAATTCAACCGACGTATTTTTTGTAAAGATGAAAACCAGTTACCACAAATATACATCCAAAGTTTTTGAACACCCCCAAAGTTTTTATCTGGGCTCCAAAGTGTTATACCATGATAAAATGGTAAATCTACAATTCCCAGGTCCAGTCCCTCTATCCTGTGCGTTAAATAACACAAATAAAAAAAGTACAATATTTCTTTAACGGTTATTATTTGTTGGATAGAAGTCACTAAGTGATCAGAAGCTAAACAGTACCGTTAGTAAAAAAAATCTTAGATTTTGTAACATTTATTTTTACCATTGCAATTGACCCAATGGACCCTCAAATTTTAGTTACATATAAACTAGTTTTATATTGTCTTTAATAACGAAAGGCTTGACCAAATATTATAAAATTTATTGGATTTTTGGAATTTCAATTTAAAACTATTATAAACTAGTTTGTTTTTCAAGTTATAATCTGATTGTACTTTTAAGAAAGATTTTGAAAATATGCAATTTTACTTTGGGTGTTGCTTCGATAAATAATAAACTGTTGTTATGAAAAGAACTTTCTTGTGAAGGATAATGCTACAATACAGAAAAAAAATATTTTTCTATGTTCCGTAGTAATTCACCTTAGTTGATAAGTGGCTGGGGGAGTAGGCCATCAACCTCGTATTCGCCCAATAAGCTACATCCTAACAATACCATAACTGAATAGTAAAAATTAATTAAGGTTTATTAAACTTAGGGTATATATTATAAAAAGGATTTAATTGTTTTGGTGGTAATGACTGTATATCATATTTTATTACTATTATTCTATTCTATGTTAGTCATAGCTTCTGTTTCCAATTGAACATAAGGAATATTTATACTAAAAAATATGATACACAGTTTTTTTATACTTGAATAGTTTAAAATTATTATTCTCTTTTAGCTTTTGCATCTGCTCCCAAGAAGACCCTATATCCTCCCTCCACATTCTTAAAGTGCCCATTAAATCCTTCCATCCCTCAACCGACACTTTCTCCTTTCTCAAGGCAAGTCGGTAAACAACTGAAGCAAGGAGCTGTTTTTGCCGCAGTGATTAGAAGTGCTCCATTTTCTGATTGTTACTCCTGATGAGTTTCGCCGCTGTTTGGTCGGACCCCCATCGCATCGCGTTTGATCCCCACTTTGCCCCCATCTTCTTAGCATCGCAAAAACACCAACTTCAACTTAGACGTCTTGGAACGTCTTCGTCTTACATAGGGGATTACCTCCGCCAGATATCTCCTTAGCTGGGTGTTCTCAGGAAATCTTGAGGTAAATAAAGGCTTCTATTTTATACAAGTTATCACTGTTTATTTACCCCCAGTATTACGTTTAGAGTCGCAAAGGAACAAATTTCTGGATCTTTTAATCTAATCAAGCTATAATTATTCCAATAATAGGAGGATAAAATACAAAAGAACCAGTTACTTGAAAGATTTTTTTGTCATAATTGGATTTATTTGGAAGTTATTATTTAGGATTGCAAGCGAAGTACTAGTACTCTAGCGAAGTAGCTGTAATAATTCACTAGTGTATTAAGACTAACCCTTTCCTTGAGTGAAATGAAATAAAATGAAATGAAACGATGAAATGAAATTCTTTATTTTCCTTAATACAATAATAAAAACATAAGTACATAAGTACATCACATTTATGAAACATAGGAAAAAATTTCCCACAAAGGCAAAGCCTGTGTGTGGGAAATGAGTTTTACAGTCTAGTCTAAACAAAACAAACTTTAAAAAATGTAAGATCAGAGATGAAAAACATAATAATAGTTTGCAACACTAATTAATTAAGTTGATAAAGTCTAAACAAAATAAAAACCAAGTAAAACAAATTAAAACAAAACAGACTACTTGTGTAAATAAAAATTGTTCAAACCATCTGAACAGAAAATGTTTAACTACCTTCAATACATTTAAATCCTTGTAACGGTTTTATGTTGGCAGTCTGTACAACTAAATTCAGCGTTGTGAAGCAAGATTGCTCATTTTGCAGATCGATAAAATTAAACAAACAAGAAAATCTAAGCACCTTATAAAGTATCACAGAGGGTAAACAACAAGACATTGTCAAAAGCATCAGTCATAAAAAAGTAAATAAAGAAGAGGAAACACGGCGGAAAAACGGCGGATTTTAATTGAAATAGGGTCATTTGCCTGTGACGACTGGCGGCCCCCGCCAAGATTGGCTTTTTTAATTTTCAAGAAGGTGCTTTGTGTGCTTTAAAGGAGCGGAGGGCTGCTAAAAGCTGTATGAAGACGTGATGAAAGGCGAGGGGAGGAGAGAGGGTCAGCAAACAAGAAGGGCACCTAATTAGTTGATTTGTAGAAGCCCCCTGCACTTCGCCGCCGCTAATGCAATCTAAATTTTTGATTCCGCTATCCCACCAAGAGGTCAATCAATGGACCCGATTGACTTTAAATCAATTAGAAAGTCCTCCGTTGGTCCAGCCACTTCCGGCTCCACTCGCTTCCGCCGGAACTCCTCTTGACATTTCTTTTACCTCACTTGTTTTTCTAGATTTTTGCTTTTTTCTCAAAAAGGTCACTTTGTATTGAGGAGGGACGAAAAAAACATTACGCCACCGTAACAACAATTCTGTATTTTTTTTAATGTTGCAATAAATTATTATTACTTAAATTTACCTCTCAATAACGCAAATCTTTTAGTATATTTGGTTAACTTACTCGTATTTTCAAACATTTAACTAATTTATTAAAAAAACATTATTTGAATATCATCAATATATTATCAAAGTATTTTTAATACAGTAACAATTAACCTAGTATCTTAATGGGGTGTTCGTGCATTAATATTTTCCATATCACCACATTGTTACAATAATTTTCAAAAATCACACATTGGAGAACCCTAAGACTTGTATTAAATTTTATAAAACTGTTATAGATCAATATTTATTATTTTTGTAAATCAGAATAACTTTACTGGACCATTTATTTTTTTATTATGTTCCCAAGAAGCAGAACGTTAATGCCAGAGAGTATTACTTTTAAATTTATTTGTTTTACGAATGAATACCGGTTCAAACCATGTGTTTAGTAGGTTTCCAATTAGTCTTATTTCTTATGTTCACATTTTCCAAACACTCAACACAAGCAACCCCGCGACCTTCTCCGAGTTTCTTAGCTCCAGTCCCAAGGTGGGTGGCAAGACGCGTCGATTATAATGCAAGGAGCGCCTCGGTCCCCCCATTTAAGAAACTTCCCACACTAAGCTATTTAGCCGTGTTTGTTTTCCTTAAGAATTAGTCGTTCAAAGAGAAGCCGTTAGTGGTCTGAGGGCGGCATCAGTATTCTGGTCGCGCCGGCTGCGGAGCCCCGCGAATACGAAACCCTTCAACCTGCGAGGGTGGAGGGCCAAAGGGCAAGGAGCCACCTTCAAAGGACGGGGTCACTTGGCGGGCATCTTTGAAACAATCTTGCGAACGCCTTCCGCGATAACTTCGTAACTTTACTTCCTCTTACGTAAACTGTGGTATTGCGCTGACCTATTACCTTTGAACTGAAAGTATGTGCAATTGTTTCTAAGAAGATTTTAATATATCTTACATTCGTGAACACATTTTTAAACGATCACACCAGTTTTTAAAGGAAAAAGAGACACTTTCCTCATCATTTCACATATCATATACCGTTGATGTCATTTTTACAAATATCGATGATTTGTTTCTACTTCGGCTCAGTAAAATTAACTTGGTTCTTCAAAATTATATGTTTATTAAATCATTTTTTATATATTTTTTATTAGAGATTAGACTTCAATCAATCAATCTCTTTATTCATCATATTATATATATCGTATGGCTCATTCAGCCAGCCACCATGGTTTAAGAATAATAAAATAAATTCAGCGGTGCAGAGCACCTGAGTCAGTATAAGTAAAAATCTAAACACTAAAATAAAAAAATATCCCCGTCGCAGCAGACCTGCGTACTCAGCGAATTTCCAATGGAATTTCAGATTATTTACTTTCCCCATAAAAACACCATAGGATCGAGTATGTAGGTTTGCTGCCATTGGGTGTTGTTAGAAAATCTAAATTAATCAATAATTGGTGAATGTAAACAAAAAATTGTGTCAAGCTCTGGCAATTTTTTATTTTCCCGATAAACCCCATGGGGGTGAGTATGTAGGTTTGCCGCCATATGGGTTTTGTAAGCAAGTATAAGTTAAACCTTATCTAGATAATGTACATACCAAATTTGATTAAGTTATGTCAATAAATAAGCAAGATATAGGGGTTTCTTGATTTCCCATAAGAATAACATGGAAAACACATTTTTGGATTTGCCCCGTAACCAGTTATGCTATGATAAAAATTCAAAATACCAAATTGTTTGTTTTTTAAGCTCTTTCAAATGGTTTTAGTTAAAATTGATGAATTTTAAAAATTAAGGTCCAAAAATGCCAAAAACCCATTTTTGACCCCTTTGAAACCCCATAAAACATCGTTCCCATAACCTGACAATGCTGGTTCGCGTACTCATGAAAATAGACCTGGTTTTACACCTCCATACCAAATTTCATCAAAATCGGAGGTCCCCTTCAAAAGTTATCAGTACCACGGACACATAGATATATAGATAGATATATAGTAGATAGATAGATAGATAGATATATATATATATACATATATATGAAAATGAACGAATGGTATTTTTGGCTTCTGGGGACCTCAAAATGAAAAAGTAAAGTGGTCCCGGGCTTAGGTCTTACCATGGGTACTACCGTAATAGCGTATTCCCTATAGGGAAATTCGCTAAAATAAAATAAAAAAGATCTCTCTTTATAGAGCTAAATTCAGGGCGCTAAGCCATTGCAGCCCAGCTTCACTTGAGCTATGCAGACCGGCCAATCCTTCGGGGAAGGCACTCAGTGGGCATTCTTCGACTATGTGTTCCATAGTTTGATACTCTGCTCCGCAGTCGCATGACTGGTCTTGTGTCATTCCCCATTTGTGCTTCCAATAATTAATTACATCTTCCCACTCCAGTGCGGAAACGATTGAGTATAGTCCACTGCTTCCGAGGAAGATTCATACCACCTACTTGTTTCAGGAGGAGCGATATTACACAACACCGGGAGCCAGGATACAGGAGTTGCCATGAGTGTACCACTAATTGCTCTCATGGTCCTGTTTAGCTGGACGTCGATCTCTCTAAACGTGCACACTATTTAACCACACGGGAGCACAGTACTCAGCAGTTGAATATACCAATGATAGTGCAGTTGTTCGCAGAACTTGTGCGTTAGCTCCCCATGTGGAGCCAGCAAGGTGATGGACAATGTTAGTCCTGGTTCTCACCTTAGCTGCCGTTTTTTGTAAGTGGCTTTTAAACGTTCATCATATTAGTACATAGGTACAGTGAATAGCGTCAACAGATTATTAAAATAAAATAAAACAAAACAAACTAAAAACTAAATCAAACAAAATCTTCTTACAAATAATGCAATTCTTTAATCACATAGCATTAGCTACTTCTATACATATTCACATCATTACATGTACTTGCTAATTCTTCAAATGAGTATAAAGGGTTATTAATCAAGAATTTGTCTTGACAAATTACTCTTTTCAATTAACCCTGTGACATTAAACGAATTAAACTTCTTGCTCTAAATTCGATACTGCGTCTAATTCGATAATGAGCGGTGTCCTATCTTACCTTAATTAATAATTTAATCTAATTGGTATTGGTGAAATAAATGTGAAGAGTAATGCAGGTAAAATTTATATTTCTTGGAACAACATCTTATTGTATGACACATGGCATCAACAATAGTCTTTCTTTCTCCCAGATGAAAACGCAAAGCACGGTTTAATGTTTCAAAATGTTAAGAGGAGAAATTTTCACTTGTGCCTTGAAAACTACGGTTCAGGCAGGTCTGATGAATTCCCTGCAATCGGAAAACTCGGTGCCATCGAGACCGAGGAAGTTCACCATTTCCAGACATTAGCTGCATGAGACAGGCCCCGCTCTGATGACACTTAATTTCCTGTACCGGACCTTTTCATTTGCAAACCTCCGCCCTCCTTATCTGCCGGATGTGACGTCACACGTGGCTCTCGTTTTGGCGGGAAAACGTTTTAATTAAACCACAGAATCTTTGTTACCGTGGGAGTGGATGGTTCGTCCTCGAAACCTTGAGTAACACAGTCAAAATCGGTTTGAGTTTGGAGTGAGACGCTTGGGAATATTTCGAAATTTCTGGACTGGAATTTACAATATGGTTCTGGTCGTAACCTTGTTACAAGGCATTTTATAAGGTTTACTCATTAAAACCTTACCTTCATTGCTAATATAAATAAGCATCACTAGAACTACACATGAGCTGACTAAACTTAAAAAACGAAATAACTACCTACGCTTTTTTCATATCCTTGAGGGTGATTAATGAGAAATTTTATTAAGGCTGAAAAACTTGGAAGATTGTAAGATCTTTCCATCCACCTATTTTAAATTCTCAAATTGATGTATACTCTACAATGAAAAACAAGTTTTTTATGGTATCGATACATATCCATCCACTATTTTATACTAGTATCTAGTATCCACTATTTTACACTAGATACAAATCCATCCACTAAAAAAGTTATCATCGAAGAAAGGTATAATTTTTTCTATTTCCACATAAGTGAGTACAATTTAGAACAAACATTACAGATGAATTCGTTATTGTTCAGTTTAGTTCACCATATGAATTTTAATCTCCTTTCTCCTCATTTCCCCCACTCATGGTACACGCAGTCCCGTGTAGGCCGATGTGCAAATGGCCTATGCTAAATCGGCCCAGGTAGACGCTCCGCGGTGCACAATTTAAATGCTAATGTTCGTCTTGAGGTGTTTGATGCCCGTCTTGGTGACAAGTTGGCCAACTTTTTATCAGTTGCATATTTTACGGGGAGATAACATTTTCTATTCAAAGGAGGCAGTCTTATCAATATCAGTTGGTTCAAGAAAAACCTCATAAAATGCATGAGTATAGAATAACGAAGCATTTTTCTCTTATCGAAACACTATAAAAACTACATTGTAACAAATGAATATATCATAAACTTTAAAGTCGAATTGCATAAATGAATGAAAGATTTTGTGGCTAAAGAATTTGAAAAAAGTGTTGAAAGTGTATGTGGGATTCCCTCAGAAACGGTCCCCCAGTGATTTCACACTGTGGGAGGAACTGGCGAATTTGAATCTCTCCTTCTAAGACGACAATTACCATAAGAAACACAGAGGACTTATCAGTTCCGTGCAGTCACTACATATGTGGATTCTAAAGCTCTCACATTTTGTGGACTTAAAATCAATCTGAAATACAATAATACGTAGAATATATGAATTTTAATATGTGATGAAAAGAAAGATAAAAAGTGTTGGATTCAAGAATCCAAAGTGTTCACAAGCCTTCTTACGCAGCCAAACACGAAATTTCAACGTACTTTGTGGAATATCAATTTTTAATTTTGAAAAATCCCATCGTCCAGTATTGACACGGTCAGCGCACGCGACCAAGTTGGGTCTGTAATAAAAACAGTACACGGGGCGACAGGCAAAACCGGCCAACACTATGTCTCCTTGCGGGCCACTCAAAGAGGCGGCGAAAATTAAAAATAAAAACTCGTGTGTTCCAAATAACAATAAGCGGGGGAGTGAAAAATTAAAAGCATGTAGCCGGGCGGTCGTGACGTATGGATATTGTCCACACGGCCCTCTCTCTCACGCGTGCATCGCCGCTCTCTGTCGCACCAGTGGGTTGTCGCATATGACTGTCTCTCTCACACCTACAGGCCGTATAGCGCCCTCTCTCTCCGTTTGATTGACCCGTCTGCACGCTTGTTTGCAATCGTGTGTTTTTCTGTTGTTATCTTTTATTGGGTTGCCAAACGTTTTTTAAGGGTGAAATCTTTCAATACAAGACTAAATAATGTTTTTAAATACTAAATACAATTTATTGTTAGAATGTTTGCAATACTATATTGTGATGGGACAAAAATATCCGACACAATTTCATGTGTAATTTGATTGATAAACTACATTAAGTATTTTTTTTATAAATTTAAATAGACGTTCAGTTATTATATGCGGTATTATATGCAAACTGTTTCTGTTGAAATGCCTGTACAATTTCATAGATCAATTAATAAGTTGTGAAAAATTTTAATTTCAATTTCATTCAAATACAATTTTTTTTTTTATTTAATCGAATTATTCTACTTACACTAAATATGAAAAACTGCTTTACTGTCAATATTTTTGCTCTACTGAACAAATCCAACCTCTTCTTCAGGCGTAATGCATCTGATAAACAAAAATCTCTTTCAGTATAGGTTTGAAAATTAACTAAACTATTATTAATTCCTTAACAGTTTCCATAAGCCATTTAAGAGAATGATGCGGATAAGTATTTCTTTTTTTAATTTTAAAAAGAAAAAGGATAAAGCCGAAGTCGAGTTTATCACATGTTTGTTTTCACAATGTGGAGTAGCATAAAATCAGCTCATTTTTTCAAATCTGAGATAGAATTATATTTGGGAGCAATCTTTTAAAAGAGTTAAGATATAATATACATATTTTAAGTATTCGTTAAACAAATTATTGAGTTGTGCAATGAAAATGTCTTTAATATCATGGGTCTAAAATTGTTTTTCGAGCCTCGTTTAGTTGTAAGTCATTTGAGAGCACGTTAATCGTAAAACTTGACGTGCTACGAAAATCCCTTTAAATCACTTTAATCCCTAGTAATGAATTACAGCTTACTAATACGTAAAAATCTTACTTTTACGTAATAAGTAAAAATTTCTTCTGTTTTTAGGATAAACGTATTGAGAGCATAAGATATATCAAATTATATTATTTTACTCTGATATCGATTATTATGTTATAGAACGAAAAATAACAGAGACATTTTTTCATATCTTTGAACCCTTTCAACATGCAAATTTTACTTCTAAAGATCCCTCCCGAACTTACACTCCACCTCTCTATCTACCCTATTAAAAAGGAATAAGGTAAAGTAACATCTTTGGCAGGGAGAACGATAGGGCCCTTTGATGGTACGATATTGGCCCTAGGTGTTCTCAAAGAGTCGGGTTTTTATATCGCCGCATAATGCCTCGTCTAAACTGATAATTTAATTAAGCAATCTCCTAGTGCGGTAAAGAAATATAAGCCAGCCATCCGCGAAGGCACGAGAGAGAGGGTGATAGCCGGCGCGGCTGTGGTGCGAGAGAGAGAGGGTGTATATTATGGAATAAAACAAAGAAAGTAATCGACCCTGCCCCTTAACCTCCAAGATACACTCCCAGCTAGCCGTGTTTTTCCCGGCGTCTTTTAATTTCCTATCAAAGCATACCCTTTGTCTGCCGCAATATTTTTATGAGGTGATGTTTTTTACTTCGGCAAGAAAAGATCAAAGGATTCCCGTCAAATTAAAATATTCCAAGATTTTTATTAGTTACTTCCAGGTAATATTACTCGTCTGCATCGATCGTGACCCGGTCTCCTCGAGATGGAAAACTCTGAGGAAGTGAAACATCGAGGAGGTTGTAATTAATTTTTTAGAAATATTGCCGGTACTTTTCACCATGTTTTTACTATAGCAATACCATTTAAAATGTTTACAAAATACTAATAACTATATGGTATAAAAGTATAACATAGCAGGTATATTTAAACATAAAAACATCAGCAGTAGTTATTTTTGTTTTTATTTGTTAACATATAAAATGTGAAACAAAATATTGGGTGTGTTGGGAACTAATAGCCTATATTAAAAACAATATTAATTTTTTATTAATTTTAATTAAAATCGTTAAAAAGAACTTAAAAAATCAATCAATTTAGTATTTTGAATTTTTAACCTGGCCTAACAGATTACGGAGAAAATCCAAAATAGGGTTTCCATGTTATTCTTATGAGAAAACATCAAATCCTACTACTCACTTATTTATTGACATAACTTGATTAAATTTAGTATGTACAGTCACTAGGTAAAGTGTAACATATATTTTCCTACAACACCAATATGGCGGCAATCCTACATACTCTCCCCTATGAGGTTTATGGGGAAAATAAAAAATACCAGAATTTGATACAATTCAGCATGTACCTGTACCTGCACTGTGAATGAACTATCGTCTATTTCCTTACTACATTCCCATGGAAGCAAAGCTTCATCCTTTATCTCATGGTACATAAGGAAAATAATAAAAAAATCCAATGGAAATTCGCTGATTACGCATTTTTACTGCGATGGGGGTATTTTTATTTTAAAATAGATAATTTAGATACATTTTTTGAAACGCCACCACCCTCTGCGGTACGTATTTTAAGGTAAATACAGATAACAGATAAGACAGATGAGGTGTAGCATTGATACTGACCAATAGCAGTTAATTCATTTGTCAGGATCATCACTCAATAGTATAACGGCAAAATTTACATATTTTCAGTAACTTTACATGAAAACCCATTTTAGGTTATTTTCACTTTTCGAACACTCATAGGCCGAAGTGCAAATGGCCTATGCTAAGTCTTTCCCAGATAGGCCCACTGAGGTGCACAATTTAAATGCTAATGTTCGTCTTGAGGTGTTTGATGCCCGTCTTGGTGACAAGTTGGAGAACTTTTACCACCTACGGTACATTATCTGACACAGGACAACATTTTACAAGTGTGTTACAGCTTTGGAAGAAATATCTCGTTACTAATAGGATTCGTGTTTATGATAGCAATATCAGATTATGTTAGTAGTTAGTGTATAATTATTTTTGGCAAGGAAATGATTTTTTAGTGAGGAGACATCAGGCGGTCTAATGAAACTCTGAACGATAACTAAGACATGATTTCAATATTGTTTTAATATCATAAAATAGCTATTCAGCAAAACATTTAATAAAACCAACATAGGAACGTGAAATCAAAGTTTCCTGGACCATTATGTGCATTTAATTTGCTACGATAAAGATTTGAAAAAGATAATAAGATAAGGTTTTGCTAGCTAAAAATACCTTACATCACTGGTAACAAAATCAGTCTTACAGGAAAATAATGAACAACAATTAAATAAATAACCCGTACATTCCTACAATCACTACCCATCAGGCATAGGCCTATGCCCAATTATAAGGGTAGTGTTTCAAAAATAAAAATAAACTTACACGCTATAGCTTATAAAACTTATTCTAACCTGGCTAAAAGGAAAAACACTATGTATGAAGAATATAATATGTCATCCAAGTTGTCAATAACCTATAACCAAATAATGAAAGTACAAATCCAATAAACATTAAACACAATACAACTAATGTACAAATCGAAAATATTTAATTACTCGATACAGAAGCCTACTTTGAGTAATAATGAACAAGAAAAATGTGATAAATATATACATTAAGATAAGCAAATGTAAGACCCAAATGTTGAATACGATTTGTAATAAAAAAAAAATTAAATGAAAGGATAGTAAAATTATGTTTTATTTCTTAATGTATGACATTAAAAATAAATAAACGCTCTTATTTAGAATTGTTACTTTCAAATGTTATTATTTGTCTATAAACTAAACAATCAAATTGGAACGATTTTTTAAAACTGTAATATACAGAAAAGATTAAAAAATTATTTACACATGAACTATAATCCAGTAAAATAAAAAGTATCCATGGCATAACATCACAAAAACTCCCATTCTCCATTCTGGGGACAAATTGCGACAAGACGGGTAAAGATAGGCGCTCAGGGCCAACAACACTACATGTCAGTAAACAAATGTTCGGCGGCAAGACGGAACGCTGGCTGACAGGGACATAACACCCCTAGTAGGGGGGGGGGGGGGTAATGCATACACAGTGTCGGTAGTTTACACGGAGGGGGGGGGGGGGGAGATTACCTTGGGAAATTCCGGAGGCGATGGTGTGAGGTGAAAAATATAGTCCTAATTATCTTGGAGGCACCTCACAACCACAACGCGCCGAGGCGCGGAGTTCACCTGCTACTGCGGCCGGTTTTTATGTGATAGCCCATGCGATATCGCCTTTATACATGGAAGGCACGATATAGACAGTATCGTAAACTGTGCCTTTCGTCGCTAACATTGAGGGGGGGGGCTAGGTAGGGAGGCTTGCGCCACGACGTTTATAGCGGGTGGAATTGGGTTTACCGTGTAAATTAAGTTGAACCTTTTTAGTGCAGTCAGTTACTTCAATATTTGCAGCGGAACATAAGATTATTTATTTATAAATGGTTTTATTGGTAATATGTGCGTGGACCAAAGAAGAAATTCAAAACGCACTCATCAAAATTTATGTAATTTTGTCTACATAATTTTCTATAGGAATTGTATCTTACGCAATCATTAAAAAAACTGTATCAATTGAGGTCTAATAATTCACAGATCAATGGAGTAAGACATGTTTTTAAATTCCTTTTGAGATTTGGATTTTTATATGGACTTTAAACTAATAGAAGTTTATGTAATTCAAACTACTATAAATGCAATGAATTCATGGAATACGAATACATTTTCCCCTCAAATAAAACCACGTGGAGGTACAATAGTTATTCTGTTTTAAATGCATTTCTCTTTTCCCACGGATTATGGGAAAGTGGTAATCCCTCAGTCAACTGTTATAATCTTTGTTTGTAATTGTGAAACCAAGATTTATTAACCATTTCTAAGATTTTTGGTAAGATGCTCTTTCAAAATACAAGGTCAAGCATTATTGCTGTTTGGTCACTGTTGCAGCTTGTGAACGAATTTATTTAAGACTCGGAAATATGAAACACTAATTTCAATAATGCTGTGAGTTTCAAAACTAAGTCAGAAGAATCAATGAGTTCCTAAGTTTACAAAGATTCTTCTTCCCAACTAGACTCAAAGAACAATTTAAGCTCTAACAAAACTTTGACTTTTAATGTTCGTTCTAAATTTACCTCTGTCCGTTATTCTCGTATATATAACTACATTGTTTAAGAAAGAATAGTTTATTCCTTGAAAACTATTTGCTTTTTGTGATGGAAAACACGAACATCTTTATTTGCAAAAATTGGAAACACATAAATTGTTCTTAAGACACAGGGCTCTGAAGGATATTTGAAATGAAATTCAGTTTAAACATATAATTGATTTTTTTTGTTCAACAGAAAAATACAGTTCACGCTAATCTTTTTTGATCTGATGGTTCTGGACATGAATCAGTGAACTATTGCTAAAAATTAACTAGTTACATAATACAATTCCTTCTGAAAATAATAATTTTATAGTATTATCTCAGAAGTTCTCATAGATGTCATTCTTTCAGAGCAGCATCTCGAATGTATAAGAATGCCGGAGCGCTGGTAAAATGACAAGGACTATGTTCTATGCAGAAACTTTACTAAACAGTCGTCTCAGTTTCAAGATGGCGGCGCACATTGTTCCGGCTTGTAGCTCTTGAAACTTTGCTCTTCTCTGTATTGTTGCTAAAATATTACAAAGCACAGCCAAGCCTTAAGTGATTCCAGCGTAATTTGATATTTCATTATCACAAAATTATGTAACTTTTCAAAAATTGACATTAGCATGTTTCGTAAAAACTGATCTTTTGTAAGAGGTTACTTTTAGTAACTAATTGAAATACCACTGAAGTTATTTAAAGTTCTGTCATTGCAATTAAAGTCATATATGCATGAATTATACCTTACTTGGATTATTTATTATTACAAATGGGTTTTCTTCGCAGTATTTAATTCAATAATAGTAAAAAAGTAAAAAAAAATTGGTACTTTGTCTTTTGTGTGAGACAAAACAATATTCTAAAAATACAATATTCTAAAATAGGTTGAAGACAGTTTAAACCTTTTTTGTAAGATGTGTTTGATACAATTTTTACTTGATTTGAAATTTTAATTATTATTGCTGCAAAAAGAAAAGCGACTGATATAAATGCAAACCCATTTATTCTTTGTAATCTCAAGAAATCTACATCTTACCCAACATCTTCAGGGGGGAACAAATAAGATATCATCTAAATAGGCTGCCCCGTGCAGTAATAATGCAGTTAAAAAAAGCAATCTCATGCCATCTCGAGGCTCCGGTAATAACGTTTCTCCAGATTATTCCCTTCTAAGAGAAAACTGAAAAAAATAAGGGGAGACCTTTATTTTGCCCATGTGTCACTCATTATATACTGCACCTCCCCAGTGACTGAGGTCCCGCAAGGTGTTTCCGGGTATTAAATATTGAAAGAAATGAGCGCCGGGGAGGAAAGTGTTTTGAGTGGCTTTTCTCTCACCGCTATGAAAAATGAACGACATCATCGTTAGGTTTAGTGATCACCACTAGCGCTCCAAGCGGGGGGTTCCGGCATCACGGCAGGGCAAGTCAGTCCCACATAAGTGGTACAACAATTGTGTTATTTTGTGATCAATTTTACGATCACCAGATATTTGGATTAGCTAATACAGCTTCATTTAATCTCAAAGACAATTGAGTGGTTAATTGGTCAGTTGAGAAATTCGATTTATAGTGTTAAGTTGTTAAACTAGTATTATTTTAAAGCTTTCTATGTATCCATATTTGAACTTTTGTTTTTCCTATACAGAGTAAAAAGGGTTCTATAATACTTTTATGCCTTAATTTTATAAGGGCTTTTATTGGGTGACTAGACTATCAATAATCTTTAAAAAAATTAGGTACTTTTATCATAAAAGTTCAACTAGTGTCTTGTGAATAATAAATTTTAATAAAATATACTAGAAGCTTATTAAAATCTTGTACTAAGAACCTCTAGGTCCAAATACGTGATTTTTAAATCATTTATTTAACAGCAACAGTTTACACTGGCTTTTGTGAATTGTGAAATGACTCATAAAATAGTTTTTTATGCTTAATGTTGATCGTGAAATGAACTAGCAATTGAAATATTTAATACATTTTTTGACTATAATACTCGCCCGATGGAGCTGTTTCATTAATCAAAAATAGACTTGTAATAATAATTTTAGTAAGACCTTATGAAGAAATGTTGTTTCAATACCCTCTGTTTTACCTGCATCCCCAACATAATTTCATTATTTCGCAGCCCAAAGGGGCGCCGCCCGAGCCCCGATTCCCAATCGGCGGTTTCTCTTGGCAGTTACCAGACGTAATTCCGCACAGAAATTAGCTTAGAGGGAATTTGCGGGCCCGCATCCCCTAAATATTGCGCAAGCCCTTAACGACGTGTGAGCTGATAAGAATTTATGCACACCCGAGCAATTTCCCAAAAGAGCCGTGGATGTGCAAGAAGGATGACGATAGGTCAAGATGAAGTTGCAGGTAGGGGGCGGGAGGGGAGAGGGGGTCCCACGGGAGTGTCCCTTGTAACAGACGTTTTACTTGCAAATATCCCCCTATTTTATTGTAACGTCTCAGACTGTTCGGGGAGGATGGACGAATCTTGTTTGGTCTGAAAAATTGTATGTTGCAAAAATGTTTCTAAACTATTTGTTTGAATGCATAAAAATAGTTCAAACTATAGATAAAGCTCCCTGTAGTTGAATCCCCATCATTAAAATAAAAGTAAATACCATTTATGATAAAGAATTTGGAAATTCCATAATTTTGCATACGCACTTGCATTTCCTTGTTTACTAATGATACAGTGTTATACCTATATTTCTAAATATATTGAAACTAGACATAAAAGTGAACTGCACTCTTCCTTTTCGTCCCATAAATTTTATTTGAAAGTAAACAACGTGAATTTAACACAACGGTAATTGATTATAGGCCACAGTTTGTCTACAAGCTGCATTTGTTGATATCTATTCTATTTATCCACTTATTTACAGCAATAACAATATTATTTTTTATAGTCACAATAAAATCACAAGTATAAACCAAGAACAATACTAACACCATTCGACAATATTAGCCACAACAATATTAAAAATCAATCACACCCCCCCCCCCCCCCCACCCCACTAGGGGGCTCTGTCAGTGTCCGTCATGGCGATCGTCAGTGTTATTTTTCAGTTACTTGTTGCGCGCCCATTAGGTGGTTGCCTCCCGGAGTTCTTTTTATGCCGTTTAAAAAGCTCACACTTGACGGAGAGTCTGCACCGTGGGGGGGGGGGGGGGTGATTGATCTCTGGTCTAATTGGATGATCGATGGTTTTTACTTCATCAACCAATATGGGGGTAATTTGTGATGGACTCCGCCCGCCCTTGGAATTATCCATTAAACGATGCCGCACTTTCCATCACCTCCCCCAACCTGTCATTCTTTTTTCGCAAGGCTGTGTCCTTGCGACGAAATGAAGAGGGTTTCGTTTTTTAAATTGCATAAAGTCATTTTATTTTTAGTTTAATAATGTAGTAAAATCATTTAACAGACACTTTTACCAGTCACTGATTGCATAAATTCCATTTTGTTTTTAAGTACTTTAGATTTCCTGCAGGCAAAACTATTGATTTACGTATTGCAATTTTACACTCTTCAGGCTTGGAAGCACTCCTAAGAACTAATTTACTCTGTGGTGTTTTTAGTGTAATCGACTATTTATTGCGTTGATTCAATTTTTATCATGCGAATAAGCTTCACGGCACCAACATTTCAAAATGTTCGAATCAATAAATTATTTTTAAAATTTAACTAAACAATTCATGATAAATAATAATGTTCCGACATAAGTTACGATGTTTTAGTTTTCAACCGAGAAAAGTAAACTCATTACAATGTAAATATGGAGCAAAATGTACTTCAATTCATACTTAATGTGGGTTAAATTTACATTTTAACTGTTAATACCACGGTAAAATAATTTTATCTAAAAATAAGTCTTCCTTTAATTTGACCTACTAAATCAAATACTGTATTTAAAAAGGATAATCTATTCGTAAAATACGTCCTTCATCCAAGTTTCTAGCCAACGGACAGGACGACTTGTTAAAGATTCTAACAACCCTTCAAAACCCAGGCAAGCGCAAAGACGTCTTCATCAAACCCGTCCCACAAGAAAGCCCGAATTCCCGGGCTCTATTAACGCTTTGTCTTTTAGAGTGGTTTAATTTTATTTAAAATCGGTCTCAAAACAGAACATAAATGAAGACGGAGTCTAGATAAGAGGGTGTGGCTGAAGTTTCCGAGTTTCTCATTAGAATCAGTCTTAGTTGGCGGTTGCGGGATAGGGGGGGGGGGGGGGTTCAAGTTATTGTGGAAGTTGAAGTCGGTCCTTTTTCCATTTTGTACTCTCTTCACTCTTCAGTTGCGGATCCATTTGAATATTTGCCATGTGAGGAACGTACGTGTAGCTTTCTCCCTGCAAACTCAATTATATTGCAGGAACAATGCCGGCGTCATATACCTACCTTGCCCCCCCCCCCCACGACATCGGTACCGAGGTCTTTGTTTTATCCGCACTTAACGGTCGGATCGTCGCAGGCGCAATTGTGATTAACGTTATCATGTTTCTGTTTTATCTTCCGCCCCCCCCCCCCTTCGCATGAAAGGGTCTCCTTTGCTTACTGTGTGAAGGTCGTGTTATAGGTGTCTTATGTAGTCTCTGTGAGTGATGTAATGATGTCGAACATGTCAAAACTAACTGTCAAAAAAACAGCATTATTAAAACAGAGCTTTAACTATGTTTACTTACACTAACAAAACTGTTCCATAGCATTCTCCATCACTTTGGAAGAAAGAAAATGTAAAATTTTTGTGAGTTATATTTGGAGCATGCGTGTAGGATAAAAAATACAACACAAATATTGTAAATTACACCTTTTTGTCTAATGAAACCTTACTTAGTAATTAGATAATTAGCTCCCTTAGACTAATTGCAACGATAAGACAAATTTTGTTTCCCCATATACATTCCAAACAATATTTTTGCATATTTTTTAACATTTTCATGTAGGTGCTGTATTCCAAATTAGATAAAAATATTCGAAAAAACTTTACTGCAATGCTTTGTTAAATTTTAACTTATTTCCGTAACATAGCATTTTCGAAATACGGACTTTTTGGGTGGATTTTAATCATACGTTTTAGGCTTAAATTTTTAATATTTATGCCTACAAGTTCCTAACATACTAAAAAAATCAACTTAAACAGAAATACCTTAATCAGTAAATATGTCTTAATCTTACTTTTCCGGCAAAATTTCCACGATCAAGACCAGAATTGTAAAATCAGACTTGATCCCTTACCGCTTTCCTCAGACAAACCTCGGAGACCATTAATCAAAAGATTACTTTCACCACAGAAGCGTAAATGTCCCCCAAATTTTCTCATTTTTCCCTCGCAGTGTCACAGCCGCTCCGTCCAAGGCCCTGGAGGGGGAGGTTTGTGGGGGCGAAAAAATATCCACGAGCTGCTGGTGACACCACATTAGGCCCTTCCGAGCGGCTGAACCGCCCTTAAGGAAGCGTAAATGAGAGGGCAGTGAAAAACTCGAGTTATTCCTCAACAATGGAATTTGACAAATAGCTTCTTCGCGGCGACAATCGGTTTAAAAGCCGTCTCGTTTCACATATTGTGCGACTGACGTGAAAAATCCGACGTGATTCGGAACCGGGGCGTCATTAGGAATTAAAATATGGCTCGCACCTAAGCAGCTCGATGAGTGATCGCAGCCACTAAGAGTGAAGCCCTTCATTTATCAAAGTCGTTTTCACCGGTCGCGATCAGTCTTACCTGTCCGTCAGCTGTGCAGTCTATTTTGACTGCGAACTTTCAGTTTGACCAAACTTTGTTACTCCCACTAACGATTATTGTTGAAAATTATACTAGTGGAGTGTAGGGGCAAAGGCCCCTAAAAATCAAATTGGTGATGTCTCCAAAAATAAGTTTAAATTTATCACCTTGCAGTATTAGGGATACTGTATTTTCCTCTAGCTGTAGTGTCAATGTCCACGTTTGGGTTTTCTCATAAAATATTTCCTAATTTTGACGAAACTCTTTAGAGGTATCAAATCAGTAATTTAGTAATAATGTATTCTGTATTAAAATACAGTAGTCTATTTTGTTGAAAAAAAAATTATTGCACCATTAAGCTTCCAAAAATGGTAAAAGGTATTATACTACCTTATTTGATTAAGGTTTTATTTTTTTATTTTATTTTGTGTCTATCTACGCCAAAGGCATTTTTTAACGATTTGACGGGGAACGGTCCAAACCCCAGTCTTGTTACTATCTAACATCGACCAGTTGTTAGAAAACATCATTAATTAATAGCCCAATGACAAATGGCAACTGGGTCCGGAATCGAACCTTTAAAAAGCTACTAACTTTTCTCATGATCGAACCGGCAACCTTTGGATTCGAAGGCGAGCACTATAACCACTCAGCTACCCAGCCAGTTATACTGGCTGAAATAGTTAAGGTTGAAATAGTTTTAATTTTAAACATGTTCATGATGACTCTGTAACTCAAATAAATAAAATAGGTCAATACGACATAAGCCCATTAATACTGTACACTCCTTCACCCTGGACCTATGTTCCCCCCCATTTCCCACACTGACCGTGACCCCATGCATTCCCGTGCTCCCGTTCACCTCTCCTGATCCGTGTTTCTGTACCCAGTATGCCCCGGGGCCCGAGTATCCTCCACGCCTCTGTACCCCCTTACCCCCTCACAACCCTCTGTCCTTCTCTCTTGCCCACATGCCCGCAGTTCATCCTTGTGGCCCCCGTGCCTTCTATGTTCCTCGTTCCTCCCAATGCCCCCATGCCCAACCAACTTCCGTGCCACCGACGCCTCTAGTAGGCCCCACCCCCTGTGCCCCCATTACCATGCATCCATACCCCCGTGCCCTATGTCCACCATTTCTCCTCATGCAACCTATATCCCCATGCCCCCCTGACCCCAGTGCCCCCGACAACCCTCGTGCCCCATTCCCCCGCACCCAGGTACTCCCATGCCCACTTGCCCACCGTTCTTCCCCGTGGTCCCCATGCTCTCTACGTCCCACAAGCCTCCCCAGTATCCCCATGTCCATCTGCCCCCCGTGCCTCGTGCCACCGACGCCCCTAGTGCCCATTGTGCCTTCCAACTCCCGCTCCACCATGTGCCTCCGGGCACCCTATGTTTCCGTACCGCCATGCCCAACGTTGCTCCCCGTGGTAACCGTGTCCCCCATGCCCATCTACCCCTTTTGCCACCGACGCCCCTAATTCCCCTTGTGCCCCATTACCCCCCCCCCACGCCACGTGCCCCAGTGCATCCCCATGCCTCTCCAGAGTGCCCCCTATGCTTCCGCACCCTCCATGCTTTTGTACCCTCATGCTCGCCGTTTCTCCCTGTGCCCCTATGTTGCCCATGCCTCCACCGAGCCCCTCATGTCCCCCTGTCTCCAGTACCACCAACACCCTTCGTGCAATTCATGCCCCAACATCCCCGAACTCCCCTGCACTCCCCGTGGTTCCCTGCCGCCATCCCCGCCGTCCCTCCCCTCCGCCTCCGTGTCCTCCTGTGCCCCCCGCCATTTCTCCTATTCCTCCCATGTCTCCCCCGTGCCCCCGTACCTCCTTACACTCCGTGCCACCGACGTCCCTCATACATTGATTTTAGTCTATTTTGTCTGTTCATCAGTGAAGTAGAACACTGATTGATATATTGTTACTTTTCGCACACCATAATTAACCTAAAAAACTCCCCGTCTTTATGGATTAACGGGCGTTTATTGATTCCCTACGACCTACGTAAAGGAAAAAGCAGAGAACGGATAAAACCAAACCAAAATATTCCTCATATGGAGATTATCAATTGTTAGAAGTTTACATATAATGATTCAGTCGAAAATAAATACTCGACATAAAGATTCAACTCTTCAACTTAACTATTAATAGCTAATATGAAGCAGTAATGTAATAACTAAACGTCATTCACTGAGTAAAGACAATTGACCATTATATCAACCATGCCACGTCTAATATAATTTTAACTTTTTTTATTTTTTATGCTGAATATACCAATTATTCTACTCCTATTTCCCTAATGACATAGATGGGATCACGAAGATGAAATCTCCTGTGGATCCACAATCCCTTCATGACTATTAGTGTTCTCCTTTTTTTATAGTGCATTTCCAATTTTAAAAAGTTATAAACTATGAGGTTATCTTAACTAAAAATATCTGCTAAATAACCAGCTGAGTTTATGATTAAACACTGGAACATCTGCTTAATTACCCGTGTAGATATAAAAATATTCTTCCCATTAGATTAACATTGGATCTTCAAGGTCCATTGGGGCAAAGCCCAGGTAACTTTTGACAATTCTGGTATTTTTCCTTGCGTCCTTGGACCTCAAGCTTTAAAATGAGCCATCATACGTTGCTCTATCTTTCTTCTAACTCAAGATATTTCGTGGGGACCGATTCGCTTACGGAATTATATATATAGATTTAGGAGTTCGACTGTGCAATGTCCTTATATAGAAGTATATCTATGGAAGCTTAATTTTAAAATTATGTTTCCAATTTATTAAAATCGTGTTCATTATTTTTCTATGACTAATGAATATAATAGAATACCAATCCGTTATTACTTAGTAAGTACTTTTGAAACGATATACACACATGTTCCTTGATGCCTTTCTTAAAAAAAATCATATAACTCAAAAGCTTGAAATGATGTCATACAATAGATTTTTAATGTTTCAAAAGCATATAAGCATTTCACTTTCACTTGCTAGAGCTCAAATAATTTTTTTACCCTTTAGCCTAATGAGTATTATTACTTACATACATAGCAAACATTTGAAACCGGACTCAACCCTTCGACAGGGCAAAGCCCTTGGAAGCGAGTCAAAGGCAGAGGCCGGCTCAAAGGAAGAGCGGAAGGGACCCAAGAAACACTCAAGAGCTGGCCAACAGAATCCATTTATTTCCATCTGTAAAATCTATTAAACATGGTTTCACAGACATTCACAATAAGTACCTTAACTTGATAAATAACCATCTGAATTGTTAAAAAATATTTCAAATAACATTCGTTTGAAAGTGTTGGCAAACATCATAATTAAAGATTTGGTTCTGCTTAAAATTCGTAAATGTTGTTTCTTTCTTTTTTTTGAATTTAATTCATGTTGAGAAATAATTGTGATTTCATGATTTCATAATTTAAATGCAAGATGGCCACCAATAACAATGCTGAACAATAAATTAATAAATAAATACACACATTGACATTCACATAAAAAAACGATACAATAATTAACAATTTAACGATTTACGGAAATGATCGCCTGACAATGAGTTTCCGCAACAGCGGTTAGTGGAAAAAAAGCTTAGGCCTGCCAGCCTAGCCTACAGATAGGGCACAGCCCTCAAGAAAATCACTTGATAAAAATTTACTATTGAAAATTAAAGGAGTTGAAAATTGAAAAGTTGGAAATTAATTAAAGAAAATTTTTTAATTTGGCAAAAAAAAATTTTAAGACAAATTTGTCTTGGCAGTGATTTAAAATGGGAAAGCCAATTCCACCCGGTATCCTGCTGCTGAAAAGGGCGGGCTCCTAATTGGATTTAGACCTTACAGACTAAACAAGATCAATTTAACAATATTTGAATCTGTACTATTACAAGAATAAAGACCTAGCCTGACATGGGACCAAAACTTCACACCGTTGTTGGTTTGGCAAGGAGGAAAGTCCAGGTGGAATCACTGCACTGAGGTGGTGGATGGCACGCAGTAGTAATGGTTAACACTGACCTCAGCCGTAGACAGAGCCCCGAGATTAGGCCTACCAAAGTAGACTGGGCGGTGGAGCCGGAAGGTGCAGGTGACCCCAAGGTGAATAGGCCTACAGTGGACATGGCCTGGGCGGCGTAGTCAGCCGGCGTAGGTGGACAAGGGCACCGGCAGGTGTAGTACTAGGTCAGCAGGCAGTATGGATCCATGTCGTGTGGCGCAGTGGTCATCAGGCCAAGAGTTGGGTGGGCAGGATCAGATCATCTCGGTTCAGCGGGCAGCGTAACCGCCATCCATGGGCCCTGTCACAATTCCACTCACAATAACAAACGGTTCCTAAACTCTGTGTTGTTACAACGTGTTACTTGTTTCTGTATTTTTACATTTTTATTCCTAACCCAATTGCATTGAACTTGTTTAGCCAAAATTGAAAACATTGGAAAAAGGCAGATCAGTTCCATAAGGTAATAGCCTAATGAGTAGCCTAATTATTTATTTTCTCCTTGCATGAGTTTAGTTTGTTACAGTTTTCATGAAACAACTTGCACACTGTTACTGGTTCATACATGAAAGGCCTATCTATGTCTGTGAAATGGGTGAAGTAACTTGTATAAGCATAACACATTAAATTTTTACACTTAAGGCTCATACAAAATGTAAACTACAAAATCTGAAAGGAACTTACAATTTAGGCTAGGCTAGGCCTAGTCCAAGCAAAATGTGACAAGGCGGCTGGATTCTGTCAACCAGCTCTGAGTAATGGGTTTTCCAAACACACAAAATTTGACTGACAATAAACACAATTTCTTGCACTTGGTGAACAATTCTCACCTTAAATCTGAATTGAAACTGTCCTAACCTCAACTTGGATGTTCAGCAGAAACTCACACTGCGATTTTGGCAGAGTGGGAAAAGAAGAAATTTCTCCTTTTTTTTTTGAAAAAATGACAACGAATAATAATTCTGTGAACAATGGATATACATCAATATGAAATAGGGAAAGATGAATCTTACTTACCCGTGAATAAACTTCTTAGAAGTATGCCATCACTAAAGGATGGCACGAGTCGTGTTCAGGAAAACAGACGAACCCAAAGTGAACGAGCAAACTTCCAAGCTTGAAAATTTCAACTTCGCCGGAAGCCACAGAACACGAGGAAAGAATTCTAGAACCTTCCAAAACATCTGGACCAAAAAAAAAACTGGCACTTCCGCCAGGCTTGAAAGAAACAGAATTGGAAAGCAAAACGGCCTCGGCAAGACCGACGGCCAGTGCACTGTGACGTGAGGCAAATACAGTAAGAAAATCCAATGAATTTTCGTCTTTGAAATTTGCCACGGCACAACCTCCCCCACGAAAACCAAACCTCCGGGGAGAGAAAGGAACAGAAACGGAAAGTGAACCTCCACCTTCCAGAGGGAAAACTCACCTCCGGGAAAATTTGCTGGGCCCAGCACTGGTAACAAAAAAATTGACAGTGGAGGACACGGTCTCACAGGAAAGAGAGGGTGATCAGGCCTCCCATTCCATATAGGACCTCCGAAAACAGACCCTCAATTGGAGGGTACATCCTTACCCCGGAAGGCCTTCAGTTGGGAAACATGAGCCTTCCTGAACACAGCACCCGAGTCTGGGTGACCGAGTCTCACAGTCACAGGCGATAGGAACTTTAGAATCCTGTGGGGTCCAGACCAACGGTAGCAAAGTTTGGCAGCTCTTTTGTCGGCGGCAGAACTTAACGGGTGAGTCTGACAAAACACAAGGTCTCCGACCTTGAACGGGTTGGCGAGGCGACCCTTATCGTAGCGTCTCCGGACTTTCTCCCTACTGCGCAGCAGGTTTCTTCTCGCTGCGCGCCAGGCACGGCAGACGTCCCCGCTCCCAGGTGAGGGCAAAAGGTCTGAAACGCGCCACAGGTTTGAGAGCGGTGACGAAGGCGGGTATCCCAAAAACAATTCGAAAGGGACGGCCTTGTGGCTCTCATGTTTCGCACTGTTGAATGCCAGTTGCAACCATTCCAGTGATTCGTCCCAAGTGGTTTGCCGTTCGGCATGGAAGGCGATCAGGGCCGCTCTCAAATTGCGATTGAAGCGTTCAGCATGTGAGGGCTGGGGATAGTACGGCGACGTAGTAATGTGCTCGATGGCGTGGCCAAAACAGAATCTATGGAACTCCCTAGATGTGAACTGGGGACCATTGTCAGTGACCATTTGCTCAGGTACACCGAAATTCTGAAACAAACGGGACCTCAAAGCCTTAATGGTGAGATCTGTCGTGGCCCTACGGAGTGGGAACAACCAACAAAATTTCGAAAAGGCGTCCACGCAAACAAGTAGGTAAGTGTTACCAGACCTGCTACGGGGAAAAGGTCCCACGTATCAATGAACACCTTCTCAAAGGGGCGGCTGGCCACATCCGAGGACAAAAGTCCGATTTTCGTGTTCTGAGCGGGTTTGCTCAAACAACACAATCGACAAGCTCTCACTCTTTCGGCGATGTCTTTATCCATGCCCTTCCAGATAAACTCTTTTCGGATCTTGGCGATAGTTTTGTGGATGCCCAGATGACCCCCCACTTGAGATGAATGGAAGTAGGAGAAAATCATGGGCACCAGGACACTGGGGACAACAATCCGAGTGCCACCTCCCACACGTGGGCGGCAGCAGAGGGCCCCCTTGGAGAGAGAGTAAGGCGGGCGAGGCCCCACTCCCTCAATTTCCTGCATGATAGGCCCCAGCTCTGGATCTTGACGCTGGTAGGGAGCAATATCCCCGAAAGCCAAAGGAAACTCCAGGAGGACAGTCCCACACAACGGATTCTCCGCAGGAGACGGGGTGTCATGATACATGCGGGATAGGGCATCGGCAATGATGTTTTGCGTCCCTCGCACATGCTGGACCTTGAATTTGAAAGCGGCAATTTTCACCACCCACCTACCAATTTTTCCAAGCTGCCTGGGGTGAGAGAGCAGCCAAGACACCGCTTGGTTGTCAGTCTCGAGCAGAAACTCGGCATGTTCAAGGAAACGGCGGAACTTGTCCATTCCGAAAACTACCGCCAGGCATTCAAGCTCGTACACGGAAGATGCCTTTTTCTCGGCCTGGGTCAAGGTCCTGGACGCAAAAGCGATTGGCTGCCTTTCGCCATCAAAGATCTGTGACAAAACGGCGGCGATGGCGCTGGAAGAAGCATCCGTTTGGAGAATAAACGGCCGGGAAAAATCTGGCATCCGCAACACCGGGGGTTGCATGATCGCCTCCTTGAGCCGGTCAAAGGCCAACTGCTGGTCTTCTCCCCACTCAAACTTCGCTCCTTTCTTCCGGAGGGCGTTAAGAGGGGCAGCAATCTCAGCCACCTTTGGGATGAACCTGCGGTAAAAATTGACCATCCCAATGAAACGGGCAACTCCCTTTGCATCCTTCGGTGCCGGGAAATCGCGGATGCCCTGAGTCCTGGCAGGGTCAATACGGATTCCCCGGGAAGAAACCAAATGGCCCAAGAAGGAAATTTCAGATTGGGCAAAGGATACCTTTTCGGGGTTAGCAGTGAGCCCAGCCCCACGCAGCCGCTTCAGCACTTCTTCCAAATGTTGGATGTGCTCCTCAAAGTTTTCACTGTACACCAACAAGTCGTCCAAATAATTGAACACATATTTGAATTTAATGTCATGGAAAATCGAATCCAACAAGCGTGTCAGGGTTTGAGCTCCCACGGCAATTCCCATTGGGACACGCGTGAATTGGTACAGATTCCATGGCACACAAAAGCTGGTGACATGTCGGGACTCCTTCTTCAAAGGGATCTGGTGATAGGCCTGATTCAAGTCAAACACTGTGAAAAATTTCGCCTTTCCAAACCAGTCAAAGGCCGAATGGAGGTCAGGCAGCGGCACACTGTCAATCTCGATCTTCGAGTTTAACTTACGGTAGTCGAGGACTAACCGTGACTTCCCATTGGGCTTTGGAACCAAAAACGCAGGGCTGGAGTATTGAGACCTGGAAGGTTCAATCACTCCCTCCTTCAGAAGCTCATCAATGATTTTTCGCAAGGCCTCCATCTTAGGGGGCGCAAGCTTATACGGATGGCTGCGCACAGGTTCCTTATCAGTGAGTCGAATTTCATATTCCATCAGGCTCGTGAGACCAAGGCGGGGAGTGAGCACATCAGGAAAGCGAGAGCACAAGTCCCTCACAGCCTTCCTATGCTCCGGAGGCAAATGACCCAAACTGTCGCCCTTAGAAACGCTATCCGGTTCCTCCGGGCACTCCACCTCCCTGACAGACATTGACGGAGTAGGGGCCACCAAAGGCACCAGCACGTCACGGTTAAACTTGAAGTAGCAGCAATCTCGCTGCAAATCGACAATGAGGCCGGTCTCTCTAATGAAATTCGCACCCAAAATGCATTGGACGCCCAGATCCTTGGACACAAGAAAATCCCAGACCCATGAAAATCCTTGGATTTTTATCTTGAAAGCCACCTTGAGCCAAACGTCCATGGGGGCATTACTTGCCGTGAGACAAGTCAGGGACACGTCTTCCGAGCGGAGGATCGCCCCAGATTCCACCAAAATGCGGTGAAAATCGGAGGAGATCAGGCTCACTGCAGAATCAACGAGGGCCGGAAAATTTGAGTCACCAATGAGAAGGTCAACGTAGGGACAAACAGGTCTTTGGGTCCTGATGCCAAGAGTCGCTACGCCCGCGACACCTTTAAACAAAGGATCGGCTGGGCTCATCGCCTCCGGCGCTGGCCTAGGTAAGGGTCGGGGGCCTACCGGGGTAGACCCCCGCCTTCCCCGTTTTTTGGCCCGGACGAGACCTGACGGCAAAAGCGGCGAATATGGCCACGCTGACCACACCCATAACACGTGAGGGGCGTGCGGTGTTGAGGAGTTGCCGATGGTGAGGACACCTGTCCCACCAACGGACGGGACTGCCTGGCATTCGTGGATCTAGCACTCTCATCCCTGCGCTGGTCAATGAGTTGCACATTTCTAGCACCCACAACCAGCTTATCGAGGCCAGAAAATGAGTCAGGCTTGGTGGCAAACACCAATCGAGAGCGCTCCTCAGGAGTGATACCATCCAGGATCACTTGGACAATTTCAGCTTCACTTAATCCCACACGCAACACGCGTCCGGCAGAGCGGACAGCCGTCACGTATGCCGCGAGGCCTTCCCGCAATCCTTGGCACCTATAAAACATCTGCATCTTCAAATCCTCCCGCATCCGTCCGGGGACATACATGTCGAGTGCCTGACGATGAAATTCCTCAAAGTTGCCCTTGTTGCTGAGCACAGCATTCAGCAAGTCGGATAGGGGTGAGCGGCAATACGGTATCAGCAAGCTCAGGAGAAGTGAGTCGCTTACGCCCGGGATCTCCCGCATTCGGAAAACGTCCGCCAGAAACTTCAGGAGCCTGTGGACGTCAAGACCATCAACACAGGGCAAGGCCTGTAGCAACGGCGTCAACGGGTTCGGCAACTTGTTGTACGCGCCGGGCGAAAATGGTGCAGTCGCTGGTGTCTTAGGCTCAACCAACGGAATAGGCGCAGCCATAGACTCGCCCGCATTCGCCAAAGGTCCAAATTCAGGCCTGTCGGCTGAACACCCTGCATTCCCCTCAGATGTGGTCAGAGGAAGAGCAGGCGAAAGCGGAACGATCGGGGAATCAGCAGATGGAGGAACCGTAGCTGCACCAGGAGGCTTAGCGGAAAGCACCTCCAACAGCTCCTCGACGGACTTCAAACATTCCTGCAGCCAAGTAAGATCATCACCCCTACGATTGCCAAACTCCAAAAGCAATTTCACTCGCCCCTGCAAGTGGACAAGGCGAGACAGGAGTCGGAGTTTAGTTCTGGCAGGAAGCGTCTCCTCCCTGAACTCCTCCAATCTCCCCTCCCACTCTTCCATCTTGGTCATGCATGCCTTCAATTCCGACTCAGGATCCAACTTCGCCGGCCACGAACTGGGGAAACCGCTGGCCAACAAACCCCTCAGCTGGGTGCGAAGAGACCGCGCATCGCCAGCTGGATTCGCTCCTCTCGCACTGACCTCGAAAACGAGCTCATCCTTCAAAAGATGCTCCGGAGTCAAAGAGAGCGCCATGATTATACAAATTACGAAACAACGTTCCACAAACAAATTACAACTTAGCTGCTGAGGCTACGGGACCAGGATGAGAAACATTCACGGGGCCCAGAACAACAGGTCCCACTACCCACTTGGATGATCAAAAAACACAAACAAAACTTGACAATCAGGCGATCACTATCCACAATGATGAACAAACTTACAAACAACAACAAATGAAAAATTCCTGGGTCCTCCAACACTACCAAAACCTGAACATGGCCTGAACAAAACTGCATTTCCAGTGGCCAACCACGCTCTGCTACCATTTTGAAACCGGACTCAACGCCTTCGACAGGGCAAAGCCCTTGGAAGCGAGTCAAAGGCAGAGGCCGGCTCAAAGGAAGAGCGGAAGGGACCCAAGAAACACTCAAGAGCTGGCCAACAGAATCCATTTATTTCCATCTGTAAAATCTATTAAACATGGTTTCACAGACATTCACAATAAGTACCTTAACTTGATAAATAACCATCTGAATTGTTAAAAAATATTTCAAATAACATTCGTTTGAAAGTGTTGGCAAACATCATAATTAAAGATTTGGTTCTGCTTAAAATTCGTAAATGTTGTTTCTTTCTTTTTTTTGAATTTAATTCATGTTGAGAAATAATTGTGATTTCATGATTTCATAATTTAAATGCAAGATGGCCACCAATAACAATGCTGAACAATAAATTAATAAATACACACATTGACATTCACCTAAAAAAACGATACAATAATTAACAATTTAACGATTTACGGAAATGATCGCCTGACAATGAGTTTCCGCAACAGCGGTTAGTGGAAAAAAAGCTTAGGCCTGCCAGCCTAGCCTACAGATAGGGCACAGCCCTCAAGAAAATCACTTGATAAAAATTTACTATTGAAAATTAAAGGAGTTGAAAATTGAAAAGTTGGAAATTAATTAAAGAAAATTTTTTAATTTGGCAAAAAAAAAAAAATTTTAAGACAAATTTGTCTCGGCAGTGATTTAAAATGGGAAAGCCAATTCCACCCGGTATCCTGCTGCTGAAAAGGGCGGGCTCCTAATTGGATTTAGACCTTACAGACTAAACAAGATCAATTTAACAATATTTGAATCTGTACTATTACAAGAATAAAGACCTAGTCTGACATGGGACCAAAACTTCACACCGTTGTTGGTTTGGCAAGGAGGAAAGTCCAGGTGGAATCACTGCACTGAAGTGGTGGATGGCACGCAGTAGTAATGGTTAACACTGGCCTCAGCCGTAGACAGAGCCCCGAGATTAGGCCTACCAAAGTAGACTGGGCGGTGGAGCCGGAAGGTGCAGGTGACCCCAAGGTGAATAGGCCTACGGTGGACATGGCCTGGGCGGCGTAGTCAGCCGGCGTAGGTGGACAAGGGCACCGGCAGGTGTAGTACTAGGTCAGCAGGCAGTATGGATCCATGTCGTGTGGCGCAGTGGTCATCAGGCCAAGAGTTGGGTGGGCAGGATCAGATCATCTCGGTTCAGCGGGCAGCGTAACCGCCATCCATGGGCCCTGTCACAATTCCACTCACAATAACAAACGGTTCCTAAACTCTGTGTTGTTACAACGTGTTACTTGTTTCTGTATTTTTACATTTTTATTCCTAACCCAATTGCATTGAACTTGTTTAGCCAAAATTGAAAACATTGGAAAAAGGCAGATCAGTTCCATAAGGTAATAGCCTAATGAGTAGCCTAATTATTTATTTTCTCCTTGCATGAGTTTGGTTTGTTACAGTTTTCATGAAACAACTTGCACACTGTTACTGGTTCATACATGAAAGGCCTATCTATGTCTGTGAAATGGGTGAAGTAACTTGTATAAGCATAACACATTAAATTTTTACACTTAAGGCTCATACAAAATGTAAACTACAAAATCTGAAAGGAACTTACAATTTAGGCTAGGCTAGGCCTAGTCCAAGCAAAATGTGACAAGGCGGCTGGATTCTGTCAACCAGCTCTGAGTAATGGGTTTTCCAAACACACAAAATTTGACTGACAATAAACACAATTTCTTGCACTTGGTGAACAATTCTCACCTTAAATCTGAATTGAAACTGTCCTAACCTCAACTTGGATGTTCAGCAGAAACTCACACTGCGATTTTGGCAGAGTGGGAAAAGAAGAAATTTCTCCTTTTTTTTTTGAAAAAATGACAACGAATAATAATTCTGTGAACAATGGATATACATCAATATGAAATAGGGAAAGATGAATCTTACTTACCCGTGAATAAACTTCTTAGAAGTATGCCATCACTAAAGGATGGCACGAGTCGTGTTCAGGAAGACAGACGAACCCAAAGTGAACGAGCAAACTTCCAAGCTTGAAAATTTCAACTTCGCCGGAAGCCACAGAACACGAGGAAAGAATTCTAGAACCTTCCAAAACATCTGGACCAAAAAAAAACTGGCACTTCCGCCAGGCTTGAAAGAAACAGAATTGGAAAGCAAAACGGCCTCGGCAAGACCGACGGCCAGTGCACTGTGACGTGAGGCAAATACAGTAAGAAAATCCAATGAATTTTCGTCTTTGAAATTTGCCACGGCACACATTAAAGTTACTTAATACAAAACATCCACTTAAATATAGTCTATCTTTATCTTTAACATTTTTCTATCTTTAAAATACATGCACTTCAAAATTTGCATGTAGAAGAAACCAAATTGGGACAAATTAATGAATCCTATGGATACGAGACATCCAACTATGATTATGCGAAAGCCAATGGCTTAAACATTTCCAACAATACAAAGAAATAACAAGGAAACAGTTGAACTACATTGGGAATCACTTTATTCTATACAAGGAAAATACATTACACTTCAACTTCGTACAACTCTTCGATCTAAAGGTTTTAAAAGTTCATTTTAAATTAACTTGATTGATCACCAGTTTATACTTCTCTACCTTATTGAATGGTGCTATCCAAAGATTATCTCCCCCCGTAACCACATACCATCACATGCCCGCCGTCACGTCATTCCCCCCCCCCCCCCCCCCCCCGGCTAATCCCCCCGCAGCCGCACGTCTCGTGTGAGCCAAGTTCCGTCAAGTCCGCCGCTCATTAACCACGTGCGTGCCACCGTAGGATTACGCATGTAAGCCGGCCGTGCGTGTCCCGCATACGAGCGGACTTAGCCCACGATATTAACGAGATTTACCCCAGTCCAGATTGCGATTTCGGCCTCCGTAAGATTATATCTCAGTTCGCTTGCCGATTTAAACGGTTATCATTTTGTAGATGTTCAATTACTTTTGGTGAATTGTTAATAATGATTCATTGGGGATTTAATTTTATCAGAGTGTAAATCGCAAATGAAATAGTTTATAGACTTTTAAACTCTAGGACTAAAATCAAGGAAAGGACATTTTTGAAACAATAAATCTTTGATTAAACAACTTATTACATTTTATATTCCAAGAAATGACAATTTTAGAGATGAAAAATTATGTATATTGACTGTTGTATAATGGGAAACTTTATTTACATTTTTTATCAAATTATTAATTATTGGTTGTTAGTTTTCCAAATAGTTAGTTTCAAGTAAATTTAAGGAAGTAATGTGAAGAGGAAGTATTTTAGCTTGTTGTATAAGTAGGCTGGATCTGTTACTAAACAATAACTTGACCTATTGGTAACTCTGATGCAGAAGAGCCGATCTTGTGAATGATCTGTGAGTGTTTGGGTTGGGGTGTTAGGTCCGAGGGGCCTAGGGGCCCAAGGCCCGGTGCAGGGTAGGTCGCAGTTTGTGTGGGGTTTTATAAATTGTTCATCGAAATCGATAAATATTTAAAGATTTCTTCAGTTAAAAATATTGAACTATTCTAAAAGGGTTCCGGTCTGCATAACCCATTATTACTTTCTCCCCCTATACCATAGTATATGGAGAAAGTATTGTTTTCGTCAAAATTTTCGAATTTGAGTTGTTGGTGGATTTATCCATTATGGTTCCCCCTGAGTCCAAAAAGGTGGTTTTCGGAGTGATGTCTGTGTGTGTGTGTGTGTGTATGTGTGTGTGTGTGTGTGTGTGTGTGTGTGTGTGTGTGTGTGTGTGTGTGTGTGTGTGTGTGTGTGTGTGTGTGTGTGTGTGTGTGTGTGTGTGTGTGTATGTGTCAGGATGTAAACAGAGCTAGAGAATGCCCTAATGGTCTGATTTTAATGAAATTTGGTATATAGGTCCAAATCCACGATAATTCCAGGCGTTTTTTTCATTTTTTTGAATTTTTTATTTTTAAGGGTATTTTACCCCCAAAAACCCTCAAAAATCGTCAAAAATCAAAATTTCTCAAAAACGGCTCTAACTATTTTGATTAAAATTTTGTGGTTTATTAAGCTTAAAATTGTGGATAAAATGACACCACCCGCATCTCCGAGAAAATGCGCGTTCAAAAGTTATGGAGTAAAAAGTGTTTAAAAAATCAATTTTTTGATTTTCAAAATAGCTGTTGTCTCAAAATAAATTTTACTTATCACCATTAAATCAAGCTCAAAAAACTAAATAATCCAGTACTTTAAATTATTGCTCTACGTCAAATGGTTGAGGAGAAAATACAATTTTTCGTTTAGCGGTAAACGCAGTACGTTGTTAAAAGTCACAGATGCGCGTAGGGTCAAGCTCGCGCTGCTCAGCTGGTAGCTATCCGACAGAGTCATCTAGACATTAATGTTTAAAGCTTTTAACACATGTTTTTATATTGTTGGGAGAAAGTATGTGTCAGTTATCTGATACCGTTTATTTAATTTGTTAAATGTTCATTTCTTTCAGGTTTGTAGATCATTGTTATCCTACTGGTTGAGATGTTATGTATAGATTCGTTTGTAATAATAATTTCTTTGTATTATATTCTGATTGATTGGTAACATGTCTCTTTTATTTCTTTGAGGTACGCCCTCGTCATGTAATGTGGCTCCTCAGTCTGGTCAACGGAGTGTCGCACTCGTGACAGGTGATGGAGTGCTAAGAACGTTTTGTTTTACAAAACGTTCGATCTTGTTACCTCTCAGGGGTTAACAAAGTTTTCTGTGTTAGAGTTTGCTGTCGTTTGTTTTAATTTGGGAGGTTTTCAGTTTGCAGTAACTAGTCTGTACTTTCAAACTTTTTAATGTTTTGGATTAGAGAGTTTGAAGTAAATTTAAAAAAGCGACATGTTGTTTCTAATATGATAGTATTGTACAAAATTATATTTTAACTGTCCATGTTTCTGTAGTATGGGTTAGGTCGCACATCAACAGCGCGAAAAATTCCTTAGATTTGCATCAACTGCACGAAAACCGAAAAGGGTCCCCCAAAAATGTGCATCAACTGCGCGAAGCCCGAGCCAGGTATACTGTAGTTGGCGGCGGAAGAAATCTCCTAGTTTACAGGTTCATCCCAACCTCCCACATCACAAAGTGTGGTCAAACTCTTGGCTTTGGCACTAGTATTCGTAAATATTTAAGTAATTTTTTAAACTCCACTCCCCATGTTATTTTATTGGTTATTTCGGTCCGTTACGGTGTAGTTAAAGGGACAATATCACCCAAGTTGCCTTGGATTTTTCGTAAATAGCATATATGTTTTTTAAAAGTGTGCGAACTGTAAATATTTTGTTGTTTGCTTTGTAAAAGTAGGTTCACTTATAATTGTTGTTAAAAATAGTGGAATGATTTTGGATGTATATTTTTCACGGAGAAATTTATCAGTGAAAGTGTATAAAATTTAATAGTTAAGGCCGGATACAGGTTCCAAAGAGTTTAAAAATCGTTAGGGTATGATAATATATCGTCCGTATGGGAACTAGATTTCAATTCAAATAAAAAATGTATCCTCCTGTAATGGAAATGAACATAACCATTAAACTACTCCGTTTCATCAGGTGAACAGATTTCCCATCAACAAATTTATCCATAGCCTCAAGAAGAAGGCAGTTGGTATTGACAAGCGGCCTACTAAGCTTTTCAACAGGAAATAAGTCAACAAAAAGAAAAATTAATAAACATATTTTAGTTTTTCATTTAATTTTAATCTAATGTAAAATTATCTAATTTGCAAATATTAAAACAAAATGTTGTCTTATGATATGATACTGAAATAGACCCACAACTTTGCGCAGTTAATGCACGTCCTCTGACCGTCCCTTGGAGCGTTTCGCGCAGTTGATACATCCCTAGCTACCTGGCTTAGGTCAATTCGCGCAGTTGATGCACGCCCATGGGTTAGGTGTGTAGAAGTTTTGTTGGATTTTATAAGTCATAAGACTTGTGAGCTCATCTGGGGCAACCTGAGGTGAGTAGGCAACTTGGGGACTAAAGTGTTAAGTGGTATTATTGGCCGTGTATTAAACATCACTGCTCATATTACAGGCCTACTAAAGCTGTTTAATTGTTGGCTAATGTAAAAGTAGTCCAAAGTTCTTCATTGGGAAAGATTACAGGTAGCTGTGATATGACAAATATTTTTAATGGGCATGATGTCACTGGTGTCATAATGCTCTGGCATTGATATTAGTAAAAACTAATGGGCATAAATCTTTGACGATACCATTTTTGGCAACTGCTAAAACACGACTTCAAGATGTATCATAAGGAAATTAAGAAAATATACATTACAAAAAAAACAAAGTAATTTATAATTAAAATTAAAAATAATGTTAGATTATAATTAACTATTGTATATCTTGTATAACTGTGTATCCAATGCAATACAAATTGTAGGGAAAATAAACTGCAGTCTATATCATTTTCTCCGTATCTGTAGCCCTAAACCAGATAATACTTTAAGACCTATGGAATAAGTCTCCACTTAAATGCAGATTAACGCATTTAGGTAGTAATTGTATTTATTTAATTTTTTTAACGTACAGAGGCAGTAAAGGATACCTATAGGAAACAAGTTCCATCTGAAACACCCAAATTTTGTAGTTTTTAAATCCAGAAAAAATTTCTTCCATCTAAAACTATAAATAACCAAACCGCTATCGCCGTCTCGCGGTGCTATTGTTTTCGGGCCAAAGATTTTCTCCGACGTGGTGACGGTTGGTGGGCCCGTGGGTCGGAGGGGGGTGGTTGTTTTAGGGTTGATGTGTCCGTATGGGGCTGACAGTGCCTAATTACGTTCGCTCGTTATAATACCTCGTCGTGGCGCGTAATCTCAAGGCAATAGCTCGTAATATTGTCTGACGGGTGCTGGAGGGGCAGGGGCAGGAGCTACGGGAGGGGGAGGGGCAATATTCGTCTTTTGGATTATCAGCGTGTCCGAGAATCAGCGGGCAATAACGGCCCTCGCTGAATGAGGCGTTGTTTGTGTTTGCCAAAACGAGCGGCTCTAAATATTTTTCGTTTAATAACTGGGGATTTGAGATGGACAAGCGCGCGTTGGGATTCAGGTTTCATTGAGTGGTCAATTGCCATGTCATCAATGAAAAACAATATTTTTGCCCTTTTAAATAAACATAACTCTATTAACTTAAGACTGTGATGAACTGTCTTACACAGTGATGACTGTGATGAATCAAAGTCCGGAAAAGTATTGCTTTTGTTACGAAATATTTGTTTATTCACCTTCTCTTGGTAACTTTTTACTATGAATATATGTAGACTATGGTTAACACGACTTTAAACATATAGTTTAAATATGGTCAATTTAGTTTATTAACCATATATTTTTTTTTTTAAAGAACCATTATCTATGTGGCAATTTAATTGTTTTTTAATAATACTAAAACAATGTTTAAAATATTATATGTAAAGTGTTTTCTTCTACGGAAGCCAATCCTAATAACACCCATAGAGAGAAAAATTAAATTTAAGTTAATTAATTTATCAAACAAATACCAGATAACAATGTTGAATAAAAAAACTAGTTTTAATGTCAACGTAGGAAATAAAGTTAAGCAAGACTAACAGTCAAGGCTATTATAGAAAGTCCTCTTGTAAGAAAATTGGACATCCAGAGCGCCTTCAAATGTTAGTCAGCAATATAGGTACAATAGAACGTGTCGCTAGATTGCGTTATTTGCGCCTTGTTATTTTGAAAATATTTAAGTTTAAAATTCAAAATTCCTCTACCACCTTGAGGTTGAGTTGTTTCAGGGAAGGAAGATGCTTATGACGTGTGTAATTCTGGGAAGGTGTTGGGGGGACTGTCGATCCTAATTGTAAGGCTATAATAATTCTGAAAACATGGTTCGAGGACCGTCAATTAAATATTTGTTAAAACTCTAGCGTAAAATAATGAGGGAACATTTTTTTTCTATGAAAACTTTATAATTTCTCTTATTACATTGCCTAATATAACTCCAAACATAAGGTGGTGAAAAAATAATAGATTGAACAAGCACGAAAGTTAAGATCGAAAATGCCGCTTAGCCGTGGCACCGGTGGCGTCAAAACTAAGCAATCCATCCGAGAAAGAGGAATCAGAAAGAGAGAAACCCGCAATCGTCACCAGTCGAAGTCGAATTGCGACTCCCGCTGCGTCAAAACATTCATAACGGGGCGAATAAAAACTTTTAATTAATATGTGAAAACCGTCGTCGCCTTCTCTTTCGGGGGGATATGGAAAATCTGAAGGCGTAACCGAAGAAGGGGGGGAAGTCACGGCCAGCTGTTACCGGAAACCCCCCTCCCCCAGACGGACTTGCCATCAGCTGTAATTAATTAAGGGCAGCTGAAAAGGGATGACAAGTGACGTAAGGGCAACTGCTCTTTAAAAACCTCCCCACGCGCCACACGTAGCGGTCCACGTGCGAAAATCTATTAACACGTTCACCCACAAACGAAATATTTACCTTTCTTTTGTGGGGAGCGTCGACACTTTTCAACAGCTTTGTAACGCGCGGTTTTCACGATTTGTTTTCTCTGGAAACACTTACGCGGGGGCTGAAATATCACACATCGGACGGTGATTTAATTATTCTCGGTCACGTTTCCGCTCGGTGCTGTTTTAGAGAGATTTATTACTTGGGGTCAGTTACTTTGTTAGCATTCAACCTTCAACGTGTGGTGCAATGTTTATTTCGATTTTGTACTTGCGCACGGTTTTATGTGTCACCTGAAAGGCTGTTGGTATGTAATGGGTTAACTAAAACTGTTTTATATCTTTTACAAATACCTTAATTTTAAACAATTCCAAAATATACTACTGCAAATACCTTTCGGGTTAAAATACAAATATTTGAAATTTGTTGTACTAATTTATTGTGATTTGTTGATTACTGCCATAAAAAGGGATTCCTTGATTTCGTACTTGCGCACGGTTTTATGTGTCACCTGAAAGGCTGTTGGTATGTAATGGGTTAACTAAAACTGTTTTATATCTTTTACAAATACCTTAATTTTAAACAATTCCAAAATATACTACTGCAAATACCTTTCGGGTTAAAATACAAATATTTGAAATTTGTTGTACTAATTTATTGTGATTTGTTGATTACTGCCATAAAAAAGGATTCCTTGATTTCGTACTTGCGCACGGTTTTATGTGTCACCTGAAAGGCTGTTGGTATGTAATGGGTTAACTAAAACTGTTTTATATCTTTTACAAATACCTTAATTTTAAACAATTCCAAAATATACTACTGCAAATACCTTTCGGGTTAAAATACAAATATTTGAAATTTGTTGTACTAATTTATTGTGATTTGTTGATTACTGCCATAAAAAAGGATTCCTTGATTTCGTACTTGCGCATGGTTTTATGTGTCACCTGGCAAGGCTGTTGATATGTAATGGGTTAACTAAAACTGTTTTATATCTTTACAAATACCTTAACTTTAAACAATTCCAAAATATACTACTTCAAATACCTTTCGGGTTAAAAGGTTAAGAATAGATTAATCGTCAATACTCCGGGGATGCTGGCATCTCGATATTGACTCACAACGATGCAAGGAGACCGCCCGACATCCAGCTTAGCAAAGACCGACGAGCGCCGGGAGGGCGAACACAACGATGTACATAGTTCCGTTTTTAGCCGCCGGGGAGCGCTGCGGTCACCGAGCATGTTTGCGGTTTGTAGCCGCGCCTTGCCCCCCCCCCCCCCCCCCGCCTCACAAGGGCAACCCTTAACTTTAAACTTCCCCAAAATGAATGAATATCTGGTCGGAAAAATGACGCCACAAGCGGAGGCGGAGAGACGACCCGGAGAGCCTTCGGGCGCTACTCAAACTTCGCTACTAATTCTGCGCCCCTACCCATTTCTGCGCCCTCCCCTCAACCCTTCGGAGCTGTCACTCTTTCCCGATGTTAATTTGCTTCCGGGCTAACAGCCGAGCAAGACTTAGCTCTTATATTGTAACGTCTCCGGTCGTGATGGGGTCCTGATAATGCGACATGTTTGATTTTAATCCTTAAACCACTACAGTTTCTTAGGCCATGTTTAAAATATTGAATTTTTACTCAATAATAACAGAATTTGTAGTAATGCAATTCTTATTACCAGCTTATTACCCAGTACCTGAGTGTTGGTTTAACATTAATTAGTAAAAACTCCCAAAATTGAATTACATTTAAAACGTATTTTTATTGTCATATTTTATTGAATTTAAACTATATTTTTCTCAACTCTTTTAAATTTTTATTTATTTACTTAAACTCATCTTTAGAAACTTTCAAAACTATATAGGTGAACTTCCATTCATATAGTTGCCTTAAAAAAGATATTTTTAAGTTGACGAAGTTCATCCAACGGTAATCAATAGAATAACCTTACCCTTACATTCTACCCTGAAATCTCTAATTGCTCATACAATCATAACCGATTAGCCCACAACCTCCCCATCCCTCACTCCACAGCAGTAATACTAAACGCCAGTTCGGCTGGCGGCCAGTGTGTCAACATACAGTCGAAGGGTTTAGTCACAATCACATTGTTGGGCGACACTGCCTCCACTGCCCTTCTAATTGGACTGATGCCGATACCCCCTCCCCCTCCCAGATATTGTTTGTGTCCGGCTTTACGGCGCAAATATTTGCCGGACTCTAGCTTTTTATTTTCCCGCTTAAGTGATTGTGCCTCAGTATAAGCTGCAATACCGTAACTCAGGCTCTCGCCCGGGTATAGCTGTTGTAGTGTGGGGCTGTCGCGCCGTCGCGTCGCCTGCAGTGCACTTGTGGTCACTTGTCTGAGTGATGTATTGGAAATATCTATGAATTCTTGTTTCACTATCGAAATCCTTCGGTATATGTGGGGTATTGATTATTTTTTATGCAATACATAAGGGATATTAGGTGGTGAAAAGCGACTTATGTTCTATACCTACTTGAAATTGAAAAGCACCTTAAAATGTACAAAATTAGGCAGGAAACTACGAAATGTAATAATAAAATTTGAAGTTACGTTACTGGAATTGTTGTATAGATTGTTGCAATTAATAAATTTAACTCATAAATTTTTGTTTTATATGTATAAAAAATAACCATAGGGTCGTACCATCCAAGATCTATAAGGCAGTGAGTCTTTCATGTGGGAAGGTAATCACCTGGATTTCAAATCACTTAGTGGTGGGAAAAATATGGTGTTTTACTCTTTACTACAATATCAGTTAACACCAGGTTTAATGGTTTGTGAAAAGTATTTATGAAAATATTTTCATTTGGGTTGTTAAACAAAACAGACTTTGTGCCACTTCTTGAGTGGTCAAAAACTCTTCTGAATTTAAAAAAGAGATCTGTTAATGCCAAACGTAGGGTTCAACCCAGGCAAGTGTAATTTATCTAGTGAACTGAAAAAGATCAACAATGACAGTGCATCCCAATAAAAAATGAAAAAAATTATAAGTTGAGCATTGTATAAACTTTACTTACTCTAACAAAGATTAAGAACTTAGGTATATGAAACATACCAACTTTACACAGTATTTAATATCCATACAAAATCACCCAACGTTAAACAAATCTTAAGAGAAATAATTCTTAAAAAGCGAGCAGCGGAAAACGTACTTAGATTAAAACTCGAGTCGCCCCAAGGAAGCGTTCTAATTATTATAATCGTACAACAACTTTTCTGCAATGTCGGGGGAGGGGAAATAATTTTTCAAAGATTGTTACTACTGCGCCGGAGGTTGTTTTTACAAGGTTGGTAATTGTGACATGATGCACTGCAGCGGAGGCGATGAAGCAGATAAGGTTTTGGAATTAGGGGCCGCATGACCCCGGACATAAAAATGGGGTAGCGTGCCAGATAGGGGCTAACTTCCAGCCGCTATCTGTTTCTTAAACGCTGCTTCCCTCACCGGCTCTGGCGCGAATAAACGAGTGCCTTTTACATCTTCACCGCTTCTTTACCTCCTTGTGTTTGTGTAATTTCGGGGTTTGGTGGAGTTCAAAAGGTTTTAACACGTTTTGAAAAATAATGGTTGTATTTTATAAGTTTATTATAACTGTATTCATTGCTTAGAGTTTTGTTTGTAAGTTTTTGGAGGTTTCAGTTAGAATGCTCTAATAAATCTATTTCATAGGACTAAGACAGTTTTTCTTAAATGTACCTTGTTGCATTGTGAATACAGAAACTGAATAATGTTTTCTGACATAAATAATGACATATGATGTGAAGTTATAATTAAAATAAGAACTTATTTGCAATGATTTTATAGTGCATTATAGTGTTCTTTGGTTCAAATAAGAGGAATACTAAGCTCACAAACAATTTGAGAGAAGGCAAGTACATTTATGTAATTGAACCTGATCTAATTGTTCAATTTGCTTATAGCTTTATTTCAATTGAAGACCAGCTTAAGAAGGGAAAATATATGTTGCACTTTTTTGTCTATGTTTAATTAATTGTTCGAATATACTAATTGATTAAAATGCTTAAAGGGTATAATTAGAAGAGTATTTCATCCAAACCCAAATTAACACTATTGAAATTAAAATCTAAACTAACATAGACAAAATTTACTTCGTTTCCTAAAAAATTTATTTATTAAGAAGTTGTGAAAATCTTTCCTACATATTATATTTATTACAATCATATTAACTCATTTTCCCCGAGGCACGCAAGCTTTAATATTAGCATGTAAATTAAACCAATCCGGATTGCCCATATGACGGGGCCGCGATCCCCGCGCCGCATCGGGGGAAAGATTTAACCCTGTTCTGAAAACAATTCGCATTTCGTCGGGGAAAAGACAAATCACAAATCCACGGAATGATTTAATCCTGGGGTTGTGCGAGAGAGAGGAGCGTCGAGGGGAGGGGGAGGTAGGGACGCCTTCTGAATTATCACTGGCAACCCTTTTTTAGGAGCAATCAGGGAGCAGTAAAGGCAGTAGCCGTCATAAGTACTTCCTTCCCGCGACAAAAACGGTAAGAATGATGGGCGAGTCGTGCAACCCTTGCTCAGCCGCTGTTTTTACGCCCTGAGGTGCCGTACGCTTGTTTTATGCGCCCATTATGTTCCACCGATGAATACCCGACTCCCGCTGGATGGTACGATTGTTATGGCACCGTTATACGGGTTTGTGGCCGTCGTAAGCTCTGTTAGGGGCGGTCAGGGTTTATGTTTTTGATTTCGTTTTAGTTTTATTGTTTTTACTTTTCACCACACATTTTCAACTGGTCGTAAGCTTTGGGAAGTCTCCAAAACAAACCGCATGCTGCTAAATATTGAGCTAATTAAACCTTTCATTCCAAACATTATTTAATTAAATTTTGAGCCATAAATATGACCATAGTGTTTTTTTTAATAATTATTAACCATATTTAAATTTTGTAAGTGATTACTCTATATTTAATTACTTTTTAATGAAAATGAGACACATAAAAAGTTCTTTTATTTTTATTTCCTTACAATCTGTCATCCTGACATCAAATAAATTCGAGAATAATTAATTGTATTTATTGCTCTCCACAAACTTTTTACAGCAGAGGAAAGATCTTTAAACCTCCTTAATTTCATTCAACCTCCGCATGAAATACCCTTCTAGGTTCCACTAAGTAATATCAGCCAATACAATTTTTCTCTTCCAGTTCCAGTCCGAACGTGACGTATAAATTGATTGGCGTGTTCGAACCACTTCTAATTGTCCCCCACCCCTCCCCTCACTACCCCCTCGTGGCAGAACCAATCCAATCCAAACTCCAGTTAACCTCAACTGAGACACAAAAATAACATCGCTCCTGTGTTCCGACGCGAAAGTTAAATTGGGAGACGCTCGGCGGCGGCCCCACGATAGGGTTAAACCGATGTCTCGACAGACCCGCGGTGAAAATCTGGGCATTTAATAAAGCCTAAAGCTTCATCTTGTATAATAATAAAATTTTCAACATAATAGAAATATAACATATTCTACACTCACAATTTATTCGTAATCCAGGACTCTGGAAAACTGCTGTTTTGTAATAGACAAGGACTGTTTCATTAGCGGGTAAATCGATATAAAGATTAGTACCCAAACCGTCACTTGCCTGCTCAGCTAACTGGTGCTGGTGCATGTTATTCTTATGGACATAAGATGGATTCCGCCACCGGCCTGACTGAAAAGCGGCATTTTGCAACATCAAAGGAATGAAAAAGCCCTTCTTTTGAATTTATGTTCTTTGCAGTTCTGTTCGTAATCTCCTTATAATATCAAGTACCAGGAGGACCGAGCGTTGCTCGGTGAAATATTAGTAAATTTAAATATCAGAATAAACTTTATTGACATTTAATATGCAGTACATAAACAGCTGTTACATTTCTTTTTGAAGTTCTGAATGTACTTCTTGTTTATATGTTGTTAATTCGTTGCCAACATGGCAACCCATAAGCCCAATGTTAAAATTTTGTAATTTTAAACTTTAATTTTTAGCAAAATTAGATTTTCCCTGGGGGCGAGACCCATCTCAATCGTATTTTTAAGGTAAAACTAAGTTTATTCCAAAATTTGAAGGAAATCGTCGGAGCCGTTTTTGAGAGCAAATTGTGCCGTAATTGTGCAAGCAAGCAAACAAGCAAACAAGCAAACATTGCTCGTATAAGAGTATAGGATACACAGAGTCACTATCTAGTGGCATAGTAGTATAATTTTACCATGGTTTTCAAACCAGTATTCTGCGATTTTCAAAAACTAAAAATGTCAAATTACACTACACATGAGAGTGCAACCTCACAAAATATGACTTTGCAACGTCACTACAGATGGCGTTGCAATGCCCGTACTATTGTATCAGAAATCTGTTTTAATAACTTAGATCAGTTGTTTCAAAGATATCCTTTTAATGCGGATTTTGGATTTTAATATAAGGAGATGTAAGATCAATACAGAGTTTAATTTTGAATTTTCTACACTTTAAAGAGTTTATTACCAAAAGTTGATAAATTTTAATGAACTAGATAACTTTATATAAGCTCCAGGTGAACAATAACCATCATATCTTATTGTTGATTATCAAATGAACTGACGATCTAGTTTAAAATAGATAGTCCAATTACATTCTTCGAAATTGGAATAACTATGTTTAGAATTTTTTGAATAAACTTAAATATAAAGTGGATGGAATAATTTAGTATATTAAATCTGATTTACTTTATTCTGATAGAAATTTTAGTAGATCCATTTCAAACTCATCAATAAATAGTCTGATAACATAGTACAGCAATATCGTAGCAGTAAAGGTGGAGTTGAACCCTCCCTCACTGACTCCCTTATCATAAAACACCGGCTCAAGAAAGGGTTAAGGGCTGGCGCTGATGTCAAGGGTCCTCCTCTAAAGGGATTTTTTCAACAACCCCGGCGCTTCATTCTTCCTCTCCATTGGTAAATTAAAACACCCTTTAAGTGTTGTGGTGCCCTAATGGGACTTTTGATCTTAAGCCGAGACTTTGTAAAATATACGGTTTATCTTAACCTGAGAGGTCGTGTTTTATAAGTCATAATTTGTTCTAAACAGCTTATTTTAACTTTTTTAGTCACGACATGACAATTTAAAAGAAAAATCAGATACATTTAAATTTAAATTTTTGTTATTGTTGGGTAATGATCCTATAACATTTTTGCTTTTTACAATATTTGGTTTCGACACAAATTCAATGTAAAATATTAAAATAATTGATTTATTACATTCAATCTAATCCATTCGCCATGATAATAAACATAAAATTGCCTTAAATTGACCAATTAGCATGTAATCTGTCGTTGAATGCACAGAAATTGCTCAGCAATTAAAATAATAATTTTCATGCTTTAGTCCTTTAGTGTTTGATGTCAAAGTTATTTCTAATTTAAAAAATTATTTCCTATTGTGTCCAATAAAATAAAAGAACAACTAAAATGTATAATTGGTTCTTTAAACGTATAAACTAAAAACGTAACAAACATATAACGTTTATTGATGCCTGCTTAAATATTTTCACTACGTTACAGTACAAATTGAATAGTGATAATTTTATAGGCCTACTTAGTTGTATTAACTTATATATTATCTGTGATTTCATACGTATGTTTTAGTAACTATTCTACCCATGTCATTCCCGCTATTATCGCCTAATAGCCACTCGCCTACCCCAACGCCACTCTGCACCCTGCATTGTTGCCAGTGTTTGCATATGCCTTCCCCCAACCAAACTCTCTTTATCTCGATCCACTTTTTATATTCGGATATTTATTGCCTCGGAATCCTCGCTAAATTTTTATTCCATCTGCAAAATAATTACATGTTTCCACCCCTCACGTGATAATCCTCGAACCAACTTTTATGAAAAGGCAACAAATTACCGTCAACTTTTTCTGCCGTTGTTTGTTATTTAGAGTAGTTTCCATGCATAATTTTTTCAACCAGCAGATATGTTTGGGGTCATAATTTACAGTTTTATAATTATGGTTCCACATTTATTTTTTAATTTGAATTCCAAAATCCAATACTGTAAGCTTTCTTTATCAACATCATAATCCTAATTCATTACTTAAAACTAGTTGTTACATGTCACGGCTTCACCAGCGATTTTTATTTAATTCAAGAGATAAATTTCTTTACTAATATAAACTTTTGCAAATATTGTATGAATTGTACTATTTGACAAACTTGGTTTTCTTTTGTTGGTCATTCGGTTTTAATAACACAAAAATTGTTTTGTGAACCAGAAAATAATAAATAAATGTTGACGTTATTTTTCAAAGCTTAGTCAGATGTACTCCTTTTAAATACCAAACAGTCAAGTAATATAAACTCTAAAATTGTATTTGCAATTATTTCCTTGCGAACTAATTGTTCATGTGACAATTCGCATATTTGTTTATGCTAGATTAAAACTTTACAATTCTTACTTTGTTTATACTGTAATTGAGTTGTTTAATTTATCATAAAAAATTGTGTTTTTATAAAGTGTTTCAGTACATTAAAGTTTAAGAAACATTTATTTGGTAGTTTATGTATATGTGAAAAATTACATCACATTACTAATTTTCTTGTAACAACGCTCATAAACAAATCAAAAACCAAACAGCACATTTTATACAAAAGTACTAAAACCGCGTAACACTTTTAGCAGGCAATAAAAGGTTAAAGGAGCAAAACATATTTGAATACGAAGAGGCCGTCAAGTGTCCCCTCCCCTCACTCCAGCCCCCCTCTCCCCTCCCCCCTCACCTGGGGGTAATTTTCATATCAGGAACCACATTGGCGTGACGTCACATTGGGGGCGAAGAAAGAGAGAGAGATTTAATTAAGGTGAGGTTTGTAAAAACTGCGAGAGAGACGGAGCCAGAAGGCAGCCTAGGGAGATGGAGTGAGGGGAGGGCTAAACGGGAAGGTAGTGTTTATCTCATTGATGTGGTGGAACACCTTGGAAGAACTGGGGCGACCGTTTACCGTGCATATTTTAAAATTGTGGTGAGCATTTTTACAAAAGGGTGTGATGTAGTAAAGTGGAAGAAAATTTATGATTATGATTTTTTACTGGTCCGGTCAAGGGGGTAGTAGTTGTTATCCTAAGGGAGATTCTCTTCGGTGTTATGTTTTAAAGGTGTATCCATTTGGTTTAACCATTGGATAAAAACTTATGTATACTCTTAAAAATCTATTTTAACACACTACAATTGTTGGTTAAAGATCTTACCTCTACAATCATCATTGAATTTCCACATAGCTCTCTCTTGGTTTTACGATTTATTATTCAATCACTCTTTGACTCCTCTACTGGTTCAGGAAGAGAAGAAACCCCTCTTTTCTATTTGTGATTTTCCTATGTGGTCTCACTAACATAGCTTCCCCGATTATCTTTAAAAATTTAATCTAATGGGGATTTTTTATTCGGCGAATCGATCTCTTACGTATATTAAAATGTAGTTTATCAATTTGTTTCAAATTCCTAATCTTACTCTTAAAGTCTCCAAACACTGCAATCTCCCCGTGTATGTCTGAGTGTGTGTGTGTGTGTGTGTGTGTGTGTGTGGGGGGGGGGGGTGTATATGAGTGGTTGTGTACGGCTGACACGAGCGTGTGTCGTGTTTGAGTACGTTCGTATTACACGCCTCATATGAACATTAACCAGCTAATACAGTCGTTGTCAGTCTGTCTCTCTCCCAGCCATAACGACCGCTCTAATCCTTGTTGACTCTCTCTTATCGTTAATGTGTCCGTGTTCGTGTTTAATATTAAAGCAGACGAGTATTCTACCTAGCTCTCTCCGTTAATTTCTTTAATAAGTTCTTCAAAACTTAACAAATATTTGTACAATTTATTTTTTCATTACACATTAAAAATTTCCAATTTGAGTCCATATTTTTTTCTGTCTCTTCACAAAGATAAAATCTAGGTGTAAAACTTTCTTAAAGTAGGCAGTATTAAATAAGAAATAAAAAAAAATCGATGTAAGAAACTTCAGAAAAGTCGAATTATCATTAGTTCATAGCAATTCGTTAGTGTAACAGCGACTGGTTTCTATATTTGAGCTTCAAAAGCACACAGAAAAAAAAGAAAATACAAATATATTTTTAACCATCTAAGTACTAAAGCACATAACTTAAGTACATGTAACTACTAGAAAAAATAATACTACCAGATTACCATTAATTAAATACTGTCATTTATATATTAATGTTTAAAAAAATGCTCTTGAATTCAATTGTAAAGAGAGTGAAAACCATCATTCACATTCACAAATTAACATTATTTTCGCTTTAAAATTAAGATTCCTTAAAAGAAATCAAGAATAAAATAGATTAAGGTAATATAACATCGATGAAAAAATCCTATAAACAGTCTAAACAGATAAGCGACCAGAGAAAGGTCTTTCTTCCCCCAGCCCTCAGGCAGGCGGCTCCAGAGACAGTCTGAGGCGGATTTTCTTTTCGCAGCAGCAGCAGCAGCAGCAGTGTTTGGAGAACAATCAGCAGCAACAGGTAGCGCTGTCCTACAATAACCCGACCCTCGCTGTGAATCGGCTATTCCGTTATTGTCATTGGCCGACCTCTCGGACCTGTTTGCACTGGTCATAACTTAGATCAAACACCGGTACAACCGACTCCACGACCGGCTGCAATAACAAACATGCCGGAAATTGAATCAAGACTTATTAGAATGTAATAACCTCAAAGATTATGTAGGCCGACATGAATATTATATGCATAAAGACTAAATTATAAAAACTGATTTTGTTACATAGAGTTCATGTTTACTGCAATACAGAAGTCTGTTTTTAATGGCATCGACTATAAACATTGTATACTAGTTCCGGGATAACCAAACCTTGCTCGTTGGCTTCAATTAAATTTTGTCATAGTATATACAATATGGCAATCAGGCCTTGAAGGTTACGCCAATTAAACCTTTTCAAAGGTGACAGCTGTTTCAAACTAATGCTTGAAAGTAGCATTCTTTTATTTTCGTTTACCTTTCGTTGTTATCACTGCCTTCATGACAATCCTTAAAACCCATGTTAAAAATTAAAATTTGTAAACTTAGTTTTAGACAAATACGACTTTTCCTGAGGTTGAGGCTTTTTATAATCCTGGACCAAAACACTCTCAAATGTAAATTTAAAGCAAAATCTACCCGCTAGATTTCGAAAACATGGCAAATAGCTACATTGCCTCGGACAGTGCTTGTATTAGACTATAGATTTGGTATCACGTAAAGCTAAACTCGACTTTTTAGTTTTTATAACAGACTTATATATAATTAGTACATAGACTTTTATCAACAAAAGCTAAAATGAAGCTCAAGCTCAACCGTCTAAATATTATAAGCCCTTTCAACACTTCTCAACAAACTTATTCATTACGAGGAACATCCCTTCGATTATGGATACACTAAGATATTAATGGAATTTTACAAAACTTCTTACAATCACGACGACAAAATGTAACGGGTCAAAAGCCCCTAATGGCAGCTCGCGGTGCAGCTCCAATTTTTGGATTATCCTTTTCCCCGGGATTCGATTTTTACCGCCTCCGAGGCGAGTTTTGGCGGTTATTTGCGCTTGTGAGGGATGCCGGGTAATTAAAAGTCAGAAGAGGTTTATTCCCCACTCAAGGGGCAGAAGATCGCCCTCCCCATTGTTTTCTCATATTGCCGAGCGCCCAATAATGCTACCTATATTAAACCTATAAGGATGCTTTCGAGGGTCTCAAGTCCACATTCGTTTTTTCGTCGGCTCCCCTCATTTCAGAATATTGCGGCGGTTCTGAGCTTTCCTATTTAATGCGTTATTTCCTGAGCTAAAGTTTTAGTTTTATATCCATAACTAGGTTTACTGGACATACCGTTTTTGTGCATTTTTTTTTTATTTTATTGAAATTAGATTTTTCTGAAGCTTTTCATTTCAAGTATTTTATTAGTAATGACAAAATTTTCTTCCTTCTACATCAAACAACTCCGAAGAAAAGCTGTAAGATTATAAAATCAAACATTACATTTAATAGAGTTTGCACAAGATTTCTTTCCTACTGAGTGACGTATTAATTTATTAATAGCTTCTCAATATAAAGAAGCGTATCAAATAGGAACCATAATTTCCAATGTCTCATTTTCTGAACTCAATGTTTGTACAACCATATGTCTATATTAAATTCGGTAATCTACGACTTCGGCTGTTGCAAATGTATTTGAAATAAAATTAGGTAAACATCTAAATATGAAAATTAGTTGATTTTTATTTACATTCATGAAACTGCGAGAACTTATAGTTTCAAAAAAATGCTTAAGTGATTAAATATTTAGGCAATAAACTAAACAAAACAATGATGTTTTGATAAAGCAATCCAATGTATCGTGTTTAAGGTGATTTGTATAAATATTGAACTATTCATGTATAACAACAAAGATTATCAACATATATTCCCGGAGAGAAGAGGAAGGGAAATTAACCTGAGGGCTTTAGCCGAAACCAAAGCCGCGCCGATGTGGGATCGGATTTGACTGGTGGTAATGGAAGGGTTATCCGTAGACGGCGATATTAGCCAAGATGACCGACAAGTATGCATATCGTATCTGCGATCTGGTCGATATTGAACCCTCCACCCCTCCCCTCCGCCATCCCTTCCCCTCCCCCACAGCATCGGATAGAACCCTCAGAGTCTTAATTAGCGGCGGAATCCGCGGACACACCCGGCCGTCCTGAAAACATACGCCACCAAGACACGACGGAATGTGCGATTTATTATGTTTAGGTGACTGGAAAATGTTTTTAAAAGGTTAATAGTTTTAATGTTTTGTCGTATGTACGAGTTAAAAATGCAATATCAATGTATCTAAGAGGATAATCGAGCTTCTATCTTGATAACTATCTAGCTTCCCTGTTAATTTTATTTTTAAGTTATATTATTTGTTAGCTTACCCGGAATGCTTTGCAATGCCTACCTGAGAATTTTGTGTCGGGTCGATCGGGCTCACTCGCTGGCAGGTTTAGCTCGCTCGCTGCGCTCACTCGCCGTAAGGTTCAGCTAGTTCTATCACTCGCCGCAAGTCTATAATAGGCCTATATCCTCTATTCTTTCATTACCAATCTTACCTCAATACTTTATATGAGAACTGCTGTTTAAAGAATAAATATTCCTAAATGTAATCAATGTTCCAATACAAAAATGTTTCCCTCAGGGGCAGTGGGCTTTCCACTGTACGGGTGTTTCTTGGCGACCCCGAGGTACCTGAGCCAAGCTGTGAGACCCTCCTCACAGTTCTTCCCGAGCTAGGGCCTTTCTTCTCATCTTTCAGGTCTTAGCTCACCGTCTTTATTCTTTCCTGAGCTAACCTTGCTCACCTTCTTGTTTTCGACCCCGAATCAAGGGTGTCTTTCCACCTTCTTTCGACCGGCGCACGCTGGGGGGTCCTGGGAGTGTCCCTGTTGTGTTGCAGGGACTGATGTGTGCCTCGCACTGCCGATGGTCTCCTCCAGTGTGTCGTCAGAAGCCAGCCGCTTCGGACCTTAGTCAGGAAGTGCGGCATGGATGCAGAGATCGGACTCTGCATTGCCACGGTGCGACCCCCAGCACGTCCGGCACATTTTGTGTATCGGTGCTGGGCAAACGGAGGTTTCGGGCCCCAGAGTCCTGGGGTAGGGGTGTCTTATCTCCTACGGGGGGTAGACCTCCGAGGGTGTACCCGCTCCCGGCCAATGAAGGGCCGCCTCTTGCCGCACGATGCGCTGGTGAAACAAAAGTATGGATTTTCAAAACCAAAACACGAAATTAAAGGAGAATGAGCAGGCCGCCTTTAAGCGCAGCTCAAAACTGCAGAGGTCTCCGACCTCGAAGACTGGGACGCCGACGGGGGGAATTAAAGCCTCCCCTCCGCCGATCCCGTTCAAGGCTGCTGGTGTCGCCGGATCGTCGGCCGTAACCGGAAAGGAGAAGGATGAGGTTAAGCTGGGTATGGGGGTGACTGAGCCGGTAACACCTCTAGCCGGGATGCAAGGAATTCCTCCCAGGAAGAGTCCTCTTCGTCCGGCATTCGAGATGCAAATGCTTCGGCAGCAGCAGGACGATGCCAACGAGGAGGAAGACTCATGTCTGAAGAAAATGAACGATCTTTTGAAGGAGATGGCCAAGGCTCTCCTTATTCAGAAGAACGTCAACAAGGCGATTAAGGACGGAATTCCAAAACTCGAGGATTTCCTTGGCGAAATCGAGGAATGCCGGAAGATCAGGCTGAAGGCAGTGAAGCAGGAGCGCGACGTTATGAACCGAGTTATGTCTGCTTCGCCTCAAGCTCATCTGGCTGAGTCCCAGACTCAAGCCAGAAAGCGAAAGAAGAGGCAGAGCGGTTCTTCGCCGGAAAGCCCTGAGCTTGTTGAGGTGGACTCAGTGCCGAGACCGGTTTTTGTCACTGCGGCATCGCAGACATCTCCTGTCCAGGCTACTCAATCCGCCCCGGGCGCTGTCGCGATTCCAGCGGCTACTCCTGCAGAGGTTCCTGCTCCGGCGGCTAATCCTGCCTTGGCAGCAAACTCTGCCTCAACACCTTTGGGGGCTGGAAGACGCGCCTGTCTAAGAAAGAAAGGAGGAGGCAGAAGCAAGTGGAGGCAGCTTCGAAAAGTGCGTCGAGGGTGGAGCGGACGCAAGTCTCAAACCCGGTGGGGGAGGTCCTCTGGCAAGTCTGTCAGAAAGCCTAAACAACCCAGGCCTAAGAAGCCCAGGACGGAGGCAATCTTGATCAAGCCCTTAGGGGGGCGATCTTTTGCTGATGTTCTGGGTCAGATTAGATCGCAGGCCAAACCGGAAGAGACCGACACCGTTATCAAGTCTATTCGGCGAACCCAGAACGGGGATGTCCTCCTCGAACTGGGGAAGTCGAGTGACAAGATCGGTTTTGCCGCTTCCCTCAAGACTGCACTTGGGGACAAAGGCTCCATCAAGGCCCTAGAACCGAAATGTTCGGTCGAGATTCGGGACCTTGATGCCCTCTCCACCGAAGATGAGGTGACCCGTGCGATCCAGGTGGCACTCCCGGAGATACCGGCTGATGGAGTGAGGGTATGGCTGACAAAGCCTAACCGAAGTCAACTCAGGATGGCTGTTGCTGAGATGGGCGAAAAGCACGCCAATAAGCTGCTTAGCCTTCAGCACCTCAGAGTCGGTTGGGTCAGTTGCAGGCTCAAACGGAGGGTGGTAGTTTCGAGATGCTTCCGCTGTCTCGGTTTCGGCCACTCCTCCCGAAACTGTAACGGGCCCGACAGGAGTGCCAACTGCTTCCAGTGTGGAGGCCAGGGCCACAAACGCAAGGAATGTTCCTCGAGCCCATCCTGCTTCCTCTGCAAGGATTCAGGCTCCAGTGCCCTCGGTCACTTACCCGGGTCTGGTCAGTGCGGTGCCTTCAGAGCCGCACTTGAACAGGCAAAAGGCAGCGGCCGGTAATTCGCATCCTCCAGGCCAATCTTCATAGATCCTGGGGAGCTGATAACCTTCTAGATCAGCTCGCCCGAGAACTTGGTGCTGACGCGCTCCTTATCAGCGAACAGTATCGGGACAGAGACCCAAACATTTGGATCTCCGACAGCCTCGGTACTGCTGCATTTTGGGCGCGTAATACACAGGATGTCTTGGTGCGGAGTCACGGGCGCGGCCGAGGATTCGTCTGGGTTCGGTGTAGGGACGTGACTATCTTCAGTTGCTACCTCACACCCAACGAGGCCGTCCAGGACTTTCGCGACAAGATAGATAGCCTAGAGGAGTGCGTTCTCGGCACCACCGGGCATGTCGTCGTTGGTGGCGATTTCAACGCCAGGGCCGTCGAGTGGGGAATGCCCTCTACCAGCTCCCGGGGGAAATACATCCTGGATTTCATCGCCAGGGCCGGTCTTGTCGTCCTCAACCAGGGCGACACACCTACTTTTCGGCGCCCCGGGCAGAGAGGCACGATCCCTGACGTCACCTTTGCGTCTGAGTCGCTCCTTCCGAGGATCTCTGGCTGGAGGGTTGTCGAGGACTACACGGGTAGCGACCACCAATACATCGTGTTTGACCTGCATGATCAGGCAAATCGTCGAGTTTCCGCATCTCGGGAAGGGCCACGCCGGTGGAACACCAACAAACTGGACGTGGTCAAGTTCACCGAAGTCATCTCTCGGGGAGCGCAGGGGAATCCTGGTGAGGCTGGAGCCGAGGCACTAGTAACATCCACAATGGAACTTATCGTCTCGGCCTGCGACCAGTCTATGCCGCGAAGGAAACCCCGACGCGACAAACAACCCGTTTACTGGTGGACTGAAGAGATTGCGGAACTCAGAAGAACATGTTTAAGAACTAGACGAGCCGCCACTAGAGCGAGAATTCCCGCAGACAGAGTTCGTAAGTCGGAGGCCTATAAAGCTGCGAGAAAATCTCTCCGCCAGGCGATCAACAGGAGCAAGGCGAATAGCTGGAGGAGACTTCGTGACGACGTTGATTCCGACCCGTGGGGCCTGGGTTACAAACTTGTAACACAGAAACTCGGCGCCCGCTCTCCACCTTCCATCATGGAGGGCGCCACCATGGGGAGGATCGTCGCTGCGTTGTTTCCTGAACATCCACAGCGACCGCCGGTTGACTTCGGACGGGTAGAGGACGTTCCACTTTTCACTTTCGAGGAGCTGGAAACCTCCGTTCTCTCCCTGAAGAGCAACAAGGCTCCTGGCCCGGATGGGATTCCCAGTGGCTCCTGGCCCGGATGGGATTCCCAGTGAGGCTTTAAAGAAAGTATTTTTAAATCAACGCTGACTTGTTGTTGAGAATGTACAATGCCTGTTTGGTAGAAGGGGTGTTTCCGGCTCCCTGGAAAACAGCCAGGCTTGTACTGATCAGCAAGGGCAAAGGTGATCCCGAGCTGCCGTCGTCCCACAGGCCTCTCTGCATGTGGACACGGCTGGGAAGCTGTTCGAGAAGCTGATCCGTTCCCGCCTGACTTCTGCCGTGGAAGCTGCCGGGGACTTATGCCCCCGTCAGTACGGCTTCAGAAAGGGACGGTCAACGATCGACGCTGTCACCGAAGTTCAGAGAGCTGTGGAGAGAGCCGCGAGCCACAACCATTTCTCCCGCCGAGTAGTGCTTCTTGTTACGCTTGATGTCAAGAATGCCTTCAACTCGGCGAGGTGGGTCGATATGTTGGATGCGCTTCGCAACACCTTTCGTATTCCTGCATATCTGTTGCGGCTCGTCGAGGATTATCTACGCTCTCGAAGCCTGATTTATGACACGAGGGACGGAACGCGGACGATGGAAGTCACTTCTGGTGCCGCACAAGGTTCAATACTCGGCCCGGATCTCTGGAACGTTGCCTATGACAGCCTCCTGAGGTCCGAGATGCCTGAGGAAACCACTTTGGTTGGGTACGCCGATGAACGTCGCAGCTCTCATTGCTGCACGCAACGTTGAGCTGGCCCAACTGAAGTTGAACCGAGTTATGCGGGTGGTCAACAACTGGATGTCCGATCACGGTCTCTCACTTGCTCTCAGTAAGACGGAGATCGTGATTCTTACGAAGAAGAGGATCGACACCGTCGTCCCGTTTCGAGTGGGAAGGGAGGTGGTCACATCAACTCGTGCCGCCAAATACCTCGGGGTTATGGTGGACACCAAGTTAAGCTGGAGGGATCAGATCTTCCGTACGGCGGACAAGGCCGCTAAGGTAGTGACTTACCTTAGTAGGCTGATGGCCAATGTCGGGGGTCCCCGATCCAGCAGAAGACGTCTGTTGATGTCCGCGGTCCAGTCCGTGCTTCTTTACGGGGCAGAGGTGTGGGCAGGCGCTCTAGATAAGGAGTGCTACAGGTTGCGACTCGCCCGGGTTCAGCGTCAAGCTGCGCTCCGGGTGTGTTCCGCCTACCGGACAGTGTCCGAGCCTGCCGTCCTGGTGGTCGCCGGAGTCATCCCTGTCAAGCTCTTGGCAGGGGAGAGGAAAGCGATTTATCAGAGACAAGGCGAGATCGGCAAGGACACGGCAAGAACAGAAGAGCGCTCCCGAACCTACCAGCAGTGGCAACACAGCTGGGAGCACGACACCCGAGGACGATGGACTGCGCGACTTATCAAGCAGGTCCAACCATGGGTGGAACGGCGGCATGGGGAGGTGGACTACTACCTGACCCAATTTTTGACAGGTCACGGCTATTTTCGGTCGTACCTGAACCGTATGGGAAAGACCGGTTCACCGGACTGCATTTATTGCCCGGGTGTTCCCGACGATGCGGAACACACATTCTTCCGCTGTCCCCGTTGGGAAGGGCCCCGCCTGGAGGCCACACAAATCTTTGGTGCATTTTCGGTGGACTCGGTCTGCCAAAAGATTTTGGAGGATGAGGGCAACTGGGATTGTTTGTCACAGTTCGTCCGGGGCATCCTCCTGGAAAAGAAAACCGATCTGGACCGTGAAGTGGCCCAGATCCCTTGATCGAGCGGCTGGATAAGGAGCGAGCCCCACGGGCGTAAGCCAAATTTTAGGCCTAGCCTGACGTAATGTGACAAACAATTCCAGGTTAGATTCCTAAAGAGTAGAGGAGGTTTTTTAGTGGGTAAAACTCGTTTTTAGGGGAGCCCCACACTACAGGCTGGCCACCTGTGTGCGTAATGCATTTTTCCGCCTCTCCCTCAAAAAAAAAAAAAAAAAAAAAAAAAAAAAAATACAAAAATGTTGCTTCCATAATAATAACATGGTAACTTTGAAGACATTTAAAGACAAGTGGTGTGGCGCCCTATAAAGGAATCTGGATAAAAAGTATCCTATATGATCTTCCTGGTTCTAAACTACCCTCCCGCCAATCTTTTGCAAAATCAGTCCAACCATTCTTTAGCTATTAGTCATGATATAACACGACTTTTCTATATAGATAGAGTAGTCTTATTATGTTGTCTTCTTTTGTATAATATTCTTGTTAATTTCATCTATGCAATAATCGTAGCCTCTGTTATATCACAATAACAATATTCTATCTAAAACCATATAACCCTAATAACTACCTGCTACCGTCACGGCTTCGTTTACAAATGTGATAGGTCTACCAGCATAGTTGTATCAAAACTTTTTCTTCAATTTGACCCCAAACATTCTTCGCGATTCAAAACAAACTTCATTTTCCATGTAAAATGCCCTCGTTGAGGGTGCGCTCTACCCATCTGCCGCGCGCGGATGCAAGGGTTTAGAATCTCCGTGTTTGTCGCCCCAGTTGTAAACCGATTTAAAATATTTTGGTATCATTCTTTTCGTAATATAATTTTGTACTCCGCTATCGTCTTAAAATTTCGATATTAATTTATATTACTAAGCAGGGTGCTTGCTAATAATTTTGAAATAAGCGTTTTTGTATCAAGTTTTAATGTATCAAAAACAATTTTTTAAGAAAAAATAAGACGGTACACGAGTACAATATAATCTTAAGAACAAGAATCTGCAATAAGATTGGTAAAAAGTTTATAGATAACGATGCAAGAGGGGAGATTCCAAAGGTCTGCAATTTCAAAAACATCGTTATTAGACCACCGATCGATTTCGCACTGAAACCAAAAAAAGCATTAAAGTAAAAAAAATTAAAATCACCCGTCATATATTTTCCAAAATGTGAGTTTCCGCGTATAGCGGCAGTTAACAGTCTCGCTCGACGATTTTGACGCCGAGGTAGAGCGCACCCTTAAATGTTTCTCTTATCTCACAACGATTGAGTTTAGCATCCTCAAACCCAGTCGAGGCGTTGGTCCAGTGAGTCTCCGTAGCTACGATGGTGCATTGTGTGTGTGTGTGTGGGTGGGGGGGGGGGGGCAACAGGGTAGTCAGCGGTTTATAGGCGAATCTCCGCCCCAACCACTATAATCGGCCGACATTAGCCCGGCTCCTCAGGGCGTGTTCACAATGTTCACCACATAACAGCATGGCCGGACAAGGCTCTCCGATAACGCCCTAGGAAACCCAACACAAGAATACTTCCTTGAGTTTATGTTCTAACAAAATTTATAAGAAAACTATTTAAAAAACAATTCGATCAAAATTATTGTTGCGGGAAAATTAGTTTTCGAATAGATAAGGTGGCTTTGATTTCAAAAGTTTTATTGTCAAGTATTATTTGACTATGTATAAATAACCTTTCCTGTTCAATAAAATTTCTCCCTTGAAGTTAATTCTCTGGTTTGTTACTTACATTTAAAAACTCAATAATTTCCACCAAAACTAAGGTACTGGTTTTGTTTCAGATTTGTCGGTTCGGAGGCCGATCGTTCATCAAGCTATGAGCAAGGTAAGTTTATGAAACAGGAATTCGTTCAGCATGCATGGGAATGAGTACTTGTCAGTTTAGATGTCACAGTGTGTTTTACTCTAGAATATGTTTTTTACATTCAATTATTTTATACATGAAATCGGAAAAAATTATTGTTTTCAGTATGGAAAATAATTTTCTACCAGAATGGACACGATTTGCATCTAGCAAGAGTTTTGTGTCTCAGAGCATGCTGGAGATAAAATTCGATTGTATAATGGAATCGATTTCTAGGTTTACTGTTGTATACGTGATATTCTTTTTATAATTCATGCTAAAATAGAATTTCTAATTATGCGTTGTTTCAAAGTTGTTTACAGTAATACTCGATAAACATACGATCTCACTGTTACATGCATCAATTTCGTTACCTACAGAGTTCGTGTTCAAAGAAACCTTATTTTGACCATCGGTGTGAATAATCTATTACAAATGCAGGATTATCAATATCACTTAGTGCGAGAAAAAGTGAGACTTATAATTCATATTATTGTATATTTTAAATTTAGGACCTGGCCACATTTGCCCTTTAACATTGAATGGTAGTAATGCGTAATCAATACTTTCAATTGGTCAAGTAAGTGGCAGTATAGTAGTTTTCATTACTAGTCTCGAAAGTGACTTATTGCGGGGAGGGATTGCAATTTACGCGCGAGGTGAAGCCGAGCGTGGAAAAGGCTATCGAGCCCCGCATTGGCACTTTTGAGAAGAGTATTGAGCCTTCTTTTTCTTTACGATATCGAAAAACTTGTAAACAACATGAATATATTTGTTTATTCAAATTAGTTAAAAAAAAAATAAATAAAAAAATTGAACTCATAACACTGAGTTTCTGTGCTTATGTCGAAGTACATACGCACGGAAACTATAAGCAATATGCAACAGCTGATCGGTCTGCACCACAAAATCCCATAAAGGTTAATTTTCGTGCATCACATATCCACAGAAAGTTAACGTTATGTAATTTTGCCATGCAGTAGCGGTAATAACCTATTTTCTTAGCTAATTTTACGTTTAGGAAGTGTATTTTCGTGTGTAGATTAATGAAAAATATATTTCACCCGACAGAGATAGCGTGGAACTCATGGTTTCCTTAAATATTCTGATCTCCGTGTCCTTGCGTTATGGTAGACCTGATTATGGAGCGGCCTGGCCTGAACATAACTAATTACTGGGAGAAGTTATTCGCCGTCGCGTCACATTTCCCGCAGTGTAACAGTCTGTGCCCTCCCCCGGCAGTTCCTTAATTTAATTAGTGTTCATTGGGATAAATATTTGGGCCAGATTGTTTATATTCTGACGGGGCAGCCGCCCGGCCCCGGCTCCTTCCTTCCGCCCCGTTGTTAATTACGAAATTTGATTTTCTTAATGAGCAAACCCGGCAATTACTCACTGAAATATGAAAACTGTTTCAAATTAAAATATGGTTTAGAGATCTAGAGATAAGTGTGTGCTCCAATAAAAGACACCCGACGGAAAAATAAAAGCTGTAGTGCACGAAAAAGAAAATAATTCAGCTCATATTCTTTTGCGTATCTCTCTCTCAAACACTAAATCTAAGCTAAAAAAATGACAATAGATTGTAAGATGAGTTTATGTTTGGATATTCTCTTATATTGATTGTTTTATGACTTACGGATTTCCAAAATAAAGAAAATTAAAATTCACAAAGTATTTTACTTCTACAAATCAGGAGTAACGTATAAATTACATTTTGTCAAAAATATATTTTTACAGTAATAGTTTATGAGTTTTAAATGTATTCTTTTAAAGAATATGAAAACTATAACTCTTTTGAAATGCTGGATTGGAGACTTAATGTCCTACATGCTTTTAAAAGTACACACTAAAAGTGAAAGAATGAAAATTCACTCTTTCAGAGTGACTTTTTAACTCTTTGAAAGTAGGAAAACCGAGCCACTCTGAAAGAATGAATATTCACTCTTTAAAATAGTGAACTGGGGTCATTCTTTGAAAGAGTGAATATTTCCACTCAACGAAAGAATGATTTCCACTCAACGAAAGAGTGATTTCCACTCAACAAAAGAGTGATTTCCACTCAACGAAAGAATGATTTTCACTCAATGAAAGAATGATTTCCACTCAACGAAAGAGTGAGTTTCATTAATTGTAGAGTGAAAAATCATTTTATTGAAGACTGAATAATCATTTATTGATGAGTGATACATCATTCATTTGAAAAGTGGTTATGACACAAGCCATCTATTGAATGAGTGGAAAATCATCTAATGAAAGACTGATAATCGGTCATTTAAAGGATGAATTTCATTAAATGAATAAATGAAAATATTTCATTTCTGTCCTAAAATTAGTGGTTTCTTCACTCTTTAGAAGAGTGGAATTTCATCCATCACAGACTGAAATAAAAACCATTGAAAGGTTGGTATTTCTGCAGTTTAGGTGACCCCTCTCAAAAATTGAATTTTTTTGACTATCCAAAATTATTCCCTGATTTTAAAAATTATATAGTTCTTCTGCGGAAATATGTCATATGGGTTTTCAAATTAACGGAGAAGTTATGCTGATCACGAATATGTAGGCCTAAAAATTATTTCGATCCGATTTGAAATAAGCCAGAAAATGTGGGAAAAGAGTCGGAAAAGCTATTAGATGAACTGATTTGGAAGTAGGTATGTCATGTGGGTACTCTTCGGCATTTTATGTAGAATTCATATATGTGAATAATAATTGCAAACAACAATGTATACACTGTAAAAAAGTTTTTGTAGGTTTACAAAAAAAATTTTGGCAACCAGTTTGCCAAAATATTTTTAAGTAACTGTGCAACATTTAACCTTGTAAAAACACAAAAAAGGATTTGTACAATTACAAAAACTTCTCGCAATGAGACAAAATTTTTTCTTGGAAAATCACAAAATTTAAATTTGTAAAAAGGCAAAAAATAAATTGGTAAAACTACAAATGTTTCTTTTGTATTTTTACAAATATACTTTTAGTAATTTTACAAGAAAAAATGTTGTGTTATTACAAGAAGATTTGTAAATGTACAAAATCTTTTTTTTGTAATCGTACAAAATCTTTTTTGTGATTTTACAAGGTTGAATTTTGTACAGTTACTACTTAAAAAAATTTTGGCAAACTGGTTACCAAAATTTTTTTTTTTGGAAAACAACAAAAATCTTTTTTGTCAAAATACAGATAAATTGCGGTACCGCAAAAAAATGTAGGTCTTAAATGCCAAGGAAAAATCTTGTAAAAGTACAATATATGTCTTTATTTTGCAACTTTACTATAACATCTGTTTCATTTAACATTTTCAGTTCTGTTGGTTCTACAAAACATTGTCTTAGAACTACAAAGGCAAAATTACAAGTTTAACATTATAGGTGTAATAGCCTAAGTTACAGTTACAATTTTCTAATCAAACTGCAGACTTAATAATTTTTATAAAACCATTTATTTAATGGTCTTTTGTTTTTATCTTTTATTTATTATCACACCAAAGAACAATTCTTTTTTTACTTAGGCCTAACTTACAACATTAAATACTAAACTAGATCACTATATGGGGCCAAAGTCATGCTTTTTGATATGAACTTAAGTTTGAACGCCCGAAGCGAAGCGAGTTGTGAAAATGAGTGAGGGTTGAATAGCCACTTTTGGTACATGTAATAAACGATAGGTCTATCATGATGTAAATAATACAGTAGACCCTCTCTTAACAGGCCCTTATGAGACCGGGCCTACGGATAACCCAAAAGGCTGATTAAAGCGGGCAACTTCATAAACATGTATACCGGTACTATTATACACTGAAATAAAAATATTAACTTATATTATAGGCTATATTGTAGGCCTGAAACAAAACTAATTCGTTGATTATAAAAATAGATGACGATAAACCCAATAGTGATGTTCTACAATATTACGGTACGGTAGGCCTATTAGTTTCCCCATGTGATATCTATCAAAGGTGTAGGCCTACTTGATTGGATATGGTTATATTTAAATAAAGTTATTATGATCGGAACGGAAGACTCTCAATCATCAGAAAAGGCCTGATAAACTGACCATTTTTAATTTTCAGGAAATTTTTATCAATCTCTATCTACTTTGTACCAAGGCAGAGACAGTTAATCCGAGTGCCGGTTGAATAGAGGATCTATTGTATTGCTGTTAAGAGGGTCTATGGTATTAAGAAAAACCAGCTAATTGGTTTAATTTACAATGTAAAGAAAATAAAAGTAATCAATGTTTATTAACAGGGAAAATAGATTACTATACCTAATTGATCTATTTTTTAAAGTTGTTAACGTAACCAATATCAAGGTTTACTAACCTATATTTTTTAAATGGACAACTAAAAATAAGTATAAATTATTAATTTAGAATAACTAAGTTGGCTGAAGTACAGTTAGTAGAAATTACAAGTTTAGTTGAAACAACCATTTTTATACGGGTTATGTTAAAGGTAGGCGCCCTTGACTTACGTAGAGGGTTTGGGTATTTTTGGGGATATTTTTGAGAAATTTCTTCCTGGTTATTACAATTATAGTTTAGAAGATGAAATAATACTTTTCATCATACTGCACGCAGAACAGCCGTTTTCTGGCCTGTATTTAGTCCACAAAGTTAGCCTTTTCTGTAGGCCTAGTCTTTTAAAAATGCTCCATAAAAACATCGGTGAATTTTTTCCGTGCAATTACCTCAAAAGTTGTTTTTTTTTCACAAAAATCATACTAATCCATGGCAAATAAGGCCAATGTAAAGAAAAAACGACTTGCATACTACAACGTTTATGCAAGATTTTGACATGTCTTCATGCTACGTATAAGTCAGATGTTTATAAGGAATATTTAAATTAGGATGAAAGTCAATTAATAAAGGTAATCAGATGATAATGAATTTTAATCAAGCCTAATTTATTTTTAAATTGGTTATCCATTTTATATTTTTGCAGTATGATGAAAAACATTGTTCATCACTCGGACGGAAAGTGTTCTGTGCTTGATCGCTATTTCCGACTTTGGCTTCGCCTGGCTCGTAAAACACGATTGCGCAAAAAAAGCCACTTTCCATCCTATTGATGAAAACTAATATTTCATTACTCTACACACTTTCTAAGTACGCTTTCTAAACATAAAATGAGCTAAGAAAATCAGTTTTTCCCACTACTGCTCGGCAAAATTATCTAACATTAACTTTATTGCATTTGTGGTGCACGGAAAGTAACCGTTATGGGATTTTGGGGTGCAGACCGATCAGCTATTACATTAGGCTGATCAGTTGTTGCATTGTTTCCGTGCGTATGTACCTTAAGCACGGAAACTCAGCGTTATGAGTTCAGTTTTTTTCTTGTACTAAGTGGAATGAACAAAAATATTCATGTTGTTTAAAAGTTATTAGATATTGTAATGAAAAATAATGTTCAATACTAAGTCTCCAAAGTGCCATTACGGGGCTCGATAGCCTTTTCCAACCACCCTCAGCTTTGCCTCGGTCGTAAATGAAATCTTTCCCTGCAATAAGTCACTTTCAAGACCTGTGATGAAAACTACTATTTCATTGGCTACAGACAATCATTATTAAATTGGTAATATGTAGGCCTACTAATCATTGTAAACGGTTTTAAATAATTACCGAAGGCTACTGTTCACTGTAATATCTTATAAGAAAATAAATTATGAAAAATTCGCCCATTCAATTTGACCAGAAAATTACAATTTAAAAATTCAATTTAGCCATCAGGGAAAATTTGACCATGAAGAAATCCTGAAAAAAAGGTTTCCCTGTCATCATTAGTTAAAACCTACAATTCCCATTATTTTTTAATTAGAAAATTTGAAAAATTTAGATGACTGCAAAATTAGCCTAATTTTGCCGATTGTCAGTGGCGGCTCAAAAATAGTTAGGGGAAAAATCCACCATGATTGGCACTTACAGGAACAAATCGTCGTTGCGCCAGCATTAGGTACCGCCTAACTGACCAATTCCAAAGTTTACAGGAGGAAGGAAAAACTAATTTGCAGCAACAGTAAGCAACCGGCAGGATCGCCTAAGTGATCCTTGCAATACCGCCTAAGTGCCTCTGAAAGGACAGGAGATTTAAATTCATATTTACAGCGCTGATTACAGTAATCTAAACTCAACTTTAATAACTCTTAGTCTCAAACAGTTTATTAAAAGAAAATTGAAGCTCTACATGTCGTAAGTTATGAATAGTTAGGTTAAAAACAGAGGACTTCATGCTGCATGACTGCATACAAGCTGAAACTGATCTGTGCTGTTCAGATAGGTGGTGCTGCGCGAACTATTCACTTAGACTTTATTGCTTTCACGCGACTGGAGCACTTCCTGTGGTGATAACGTGAACTTCGACCGTACCAACTGATGCGTCTCTTCAAAAATACCATATGCAAAACTCAATTTGGGAAAAAAAATGTCACTTAAGCGGTAATGCCGGCACAACGACGAAATGTAGGTTACTGCCTTACTTTTTATTTTGAATAACTTGCACATGTGTATCTAAAATTATTCTATGGATGGCAAATTTACAATAACTTTATGGGATTTGAACTTCTAAGCCCTAATTTAATAGGCCTAACAATATTTCCTATGAGCCTAATGAATTTAAAGTTTCATACCTTACATACGGTACCTTATATCCTGGTAGGCCTACATTAATCCAATAAAATTTACACTTAACACAATATGAGTTAGACTGGAAAAATTCCATACTAAATCACTGCACAGAACTTCTTGACACTAAAACCAAACACTATTCCAAAGTCTTCATGATTCTTCAGCCATTAGATGCACTCATCTTCAGTTGCTGTGAGACGGTAGAAATAAAAGGAAGATGTGTGGAGTCCGCAGGTCTTCGCCCAAATCCTGAAAAAAGAATACCTATATAAGTTAATCTTCTTTATGAGGAGGAAAAACAATTTTAATTAGAGGAGCAATATTAATTAGAAACAAATTCAAACTGTACACGATCTCAATATTTCAAAAGGCGTCTGAAACGGAACTGTTAGGAAATCGACTTTTGAAATAAAATATTTTAGCGATTGTATTTGGGAACCAGTTATCCGTGTCGGCCGTGTCTATTTCAACCGTTGAAAATTAAGTCGGTGATCAAATGGGTTATTTCTGGAATCTGAGGCCAGGTTAGATGACTTGACTTTAGAGGTGTGCAAATAGTGATTTTTGGTTTTGAATCGAATAGTAATGTTGAAATTTCTTTTATCATTTATTTTAACTGAGATTGACAATGAAATTCAGGCATGTAGAATTTAAAATATGAGCATTTCACAAAACTGTATTCCACATTATTGGGTCAGAATAAAGTGTTTTTTTCCAAGATATGTGGATAAAACCACTAAAGGTTTAGCAGCCAACTTATTTTTCCTAAGTCACAACACAATCACAATAATTTAGTTACAACAATAAAAAACTAAACATTACTGCCAAACCGCCGAGAAGTAAAACAAGTCAACAACACAGCAAATGAGATAAAATAAATGCGAGCGTCATTTGAATTTTTAGTCCGTCCTGACTTGGCTTGGCTGACACAGAGTATGTAAAGTTTTGATTCACAATATAGCCCTATCCACCGCCGGATTACAACATGCGCGAAGTATCAACTTTTAGTCAATGTTAATTTGTAGATCGACTATACAAAGTTGTAGCTAGCAAAAGATAGCAATACTATACCAAAGATTAAGTAAACCCTTCTTTATAAAAAAAAAATGCAATCATTTTATAATTTTGAGTAGGCCTATTGCACTACTGGTCGACGCGTGGCAACACTGGAAACTCAGAACTACTGTTACTGGTTCGTTTTTGTCAATAAACATGTTAATAATTGTTGATCCATTCATTGCATTTAAATAATATTTCTGCTTTACACTATAAGCAGATTTGTTCATTCAAACGTTTGTTTTAAAAATTACAACTAGCCGTTGAGCATCATTAGCGTTTTCGGGTCACCGGCGAGCTATTCGAACGAATCAATCTATTCGGTTCGAACTTCAAATATTTCCTGGAATTTCGAATCGAATGAATTATCGCAATATTCTATTCAAAATTATTCGAAGTTCGAATATTCGCACAACCCTACTTGACTTACACTGTATAAGTTAGGCTACACTCCAATATTTAATTTCAATGAGTGTGACAAAAACTACAAAAAACAAATGAGGACTGTAACATTAAGTTTAACGGTCGGACAAAATGACATAGGCCTAATTCTTCTAACAACCACCGTACTTTTAAATTACTTTTGAATCACATGGCTTTTGAAAGTAGGGACTCATCTGGGGTAGCTTTTGATATTACATTTTATAGGACATGGTGTTACACGGTGAGTCATTTGACAAAATACATAAACATGACACTCTAGCCAAATATTTCCTGAAAAATCTTCACTAAAAAACATACTAAAAATCTTTTTGTAGTTAATAATTTATTAACAGATTTGTATAAATCTTTAGAAAAGAAGCAGACCAGTGGTATACTGCATAAATTAACAAATATAAAACTACTGTGTCTGGACTTACTCCAGAACTAAGCAAGCAAACAAATTTTACAAAGTGGTAACATATGTTGAACCAATAATTTTTCATGACAATTGGAAAATTATAAATTCCAAGGGTGTAACATCTTCCCAATAAAACTACATCATAATAATTTCCATTAAAGAGACCAACACCCTTTATAGCGGTACAAAAAATATATATTTTCAAAACATAAAGGCTCAATACCTTCTGACAAAAACCTGTGAAGATCCATGAAAGACCTCAGAAGGCAACACGAAGATATCACAGGTGTTGACGCAAGACTTCACATGGCTCGGCTGACAAGACGGTCAAGTAGCATGATTAAGCGGGGCCCTGAATAAACAATACACAGCAGACTACTAATTGTAACAACCTGGTATCTGAATTAATCTTTTATTCTAGATAAGGGAAATATAAGAGCATAGGCCTAGCCAAGAATTCTTAAGTGCCAGTTTTTTAATAAATGACAGGATGAAATTGTTAATAATATTTTGTGTCCGATTTTACTACTTGTGCTTTTATGCCTAAAATCTTAATAATATTTAAAAGTATTGTCGCGGCAGAACTGTTTATTCAGCGAATTTCCAATGGCTGTTACCATAATCAACAACTATGGTAAGGATATAAAAAATGATTTATAGGCCTATATGGGAGTGTCTGTTTATTTAACCCTTTCAGTGCTATGAACGACATATTGTTACTCGACTTTTCCCCCGAGAAATGCTAAGAAACGATATATCGTGCTTAGCCTTTCACCCAACAAGTGCTAAGGAACGATATAAATCGGATATTCCCCGATATCGATAAGGCAAAATAGTAATGGGCAAAACTCCGTCCGAATCCACCGACTCCGCGGTTATTATCGATGTGAAAATGGCGATATTGCAATAATATTTATCGATAATATAATTACACCATACGATTACGATTTTATCACCTGATTTAGTTTTGTTCAAATATAATTAATACCTTTTAACTATAAAACAAATGTAATGCAAACAAGTAAATAACAAAAACAAATTTTAAGCTAACATAACCTACAACATTATCAAAGAACAACTCAAAATAAACTACCCAAGTTTGTGTATCTTAATTATTGTGAGAAGAAGCAGACTATGTTAGACCTAAAATGGCGTCACACAAATGCTGCCAATACGAATCAGAAAGGTATTATTTTGCTATTGGATTAAAGGAATATGCATTTTAAATGTTTCCAAACACTATTCATTTTGTTGCTATAAACATCACTGTCAATAAAAGTGACGAGGTTTACGGTTAGATTGTTAGGTTAGATTATTATTATGATACATTTGTGTTATTGTAAATAAACTATCATATGATTGATTGTGTTACACATATCTTAACTCAAACGATTACAAGTATCGAATAATGGCAATATCGAATTTTTCACATCGATAATAACCGCGGAGTCGGATAATGAAGTTTCGCCGAATAATGCTCGGAGGGTTAAATTAATCAATCGTAGGACGCATCATAAACTGCACCCTAAGTTTTACTACACTCTCTTGGGCTATGATTTATGTGAGATATCGAAGTTTGGATATGTTAGGCCTACGTTAAGATAGAGTTATCAAATGACTCGATTTATAATCTCCAAAGGTATATGTATACGGCTGACTGAATCACACGTAGGAAGCTTACTGAATGGCACCTTAGTTTTATTAGACTACCTTTTATCCAATTATTTAACCTGCTACACCTATAGGCCTACTGGTGAATAATTTACATATCACTAGGCGTGCTAGTTTGATATTACCTACCACATCATCAGGTGAACTTACTAGGCCTAGGCTATACAGCTCAATCAATAAAAAATAAGATCTCTTTATTGTGATTACCCAACAGTTGTAATACCATCCATGGTAAAGTTTACAGAAAATTAACAAAATAAAAAATTTTTATTATAAGGCCTAGATTAATAGCCATCCATTAATTGGCGGAACTTAGTTATCCTCCTCCACCATTATTATCGATGTTAAAATTTCAATTTAGTGATTAAAATTATGCGATGAAAACAATAGATTCATCAAAGATAAATTGAGGTAAGAAATGGATTATAATAACAGTCCAACAGTAAACCTCCATCACTTTTATGGACCGCGATGTTAAGGCTATAACAACAAATCAATGGTTTTAAGAAAAATTTAAAATGCATAACTCATTTCCTCCATAGACTAAATAAAAAGTACCTTTCTGATTCGTATTTGGAAGCACTTGTGTCAAACCATTTTAGGCTAACCTAACCTAACCTATCAAATGACGTCTTCTCACAATTACTCAAAATAGGTACACATACAAAATAAACTTAGCTAGTTTATTTTGTGTTGTTCTTTGATGATGTTTTAGGCTACATTAACTTAGTTAAAATTTGTCCTTTATTTTGTTATTTATGTTAATATTATTCTATTAAAACCCACTGAACTGAACCTCGATGATAACCTACAAGACAAAGTGTACAAAGGTAAGGTGGCTTTGTCTTCATTATAAGTGATTCTCAGTCTTGTATACTACACAATATCCTGTTAATAATAGAGTATGTTAGCATATAGAACTAAATTACTTCATCTAAACTTACCTAGTTGTGCTTGCTATTGGTCGGGTTCACGTTACATCCACCGTAAAGCGGTTTGTTTACGTTTTGCTAATCACGTGACTAGTTTCAGACATTTTATTTGTGGGATTGGTCACGTGATAGGCAAAAACGTAAACAAACCGCTTTGCGGTGGATGTAACGTGAACCCGACCATTGAGGAAGGAAACTTCTGGAAAGAAACGCCGTCGTGACGTGACACCAATGCCGGGGAGGAAGATTTTTTTGGAGGTGAATGCTTTCGATGATTGATTTCAGAGCTAACTTGAAGTTTTAGCCATAGCCATTCAAACACACAAAACGTTTCCCAATACTTAATATAAATAACGGATATAAAACTGTTCCGGACCCGTTAAAGATGGCGGTCTTCTGATTCTGTAAGGAAATCACTCTTTGATAGAGTGACTGAGAAACCATCTATTGAAAAGGTGAAAATCCATTTATTTAAATAGTGGATATTTTCACTCTTTAGAAAGAGTGGAGGTTTTCCGTTCTTTCACGAGTTACTTTTCATTCTTTTGGAATGAACACGCATTCACTCTGAACAAAGAATGACTTTTTCATTCTTTCTATTTTAGCGTGTAAAACCTTTTTCATGAAACTCTCAGGAACCTGAAAACCAATGTTCAGTATCTTACTGCTTTAATAAGATTCAGTTTTTCCTTAAGCCATGTCAAACACTTGCTGCCAAATCGTGCCTTAACTCTCGACCGAACCAATTAACCTGGGCTGTTTCTCTAGCCGGCTAGTTAAAGGGTCCCCGGATGGCCAGGTACATACCGGAGCCGTTTACATAAAGTGTTAAGGCGTCTGCAAACAGCCGTCGCCCACTTGCGGCCATGTTCTGCAGGACCCGTCAATATTGGCGCGGCAAACTTCTCGTTTACGGACATCGGATTACAAGGGTTGACCTATTACGGCTGTTTGTGCAGCGCGGCCGCTCTGTTGACTCGGGGATGGAATGAAACTGTAATAAATTGCGGGTGTTTGCTTATACACTGGGCCCTTGTGGGGGATCCTTCGGGAAATTGGTCATATTCACCGCATAGAACAACGTGTGTAGTTTGTGGAGCGGCTTTCTTTAATTAATCCTAATTATTCAGTTGATAAACTTGATACCATTAAACTCATGCATAGAAGTAGATTTTTAAAATGCAAGTTGGTATAAGAACAGGCTCTTTGTCAGAAAATTAGTATGAATGTGAAAAATTGTACAATAGGACCAATGTGGGAATTACACCTATAAGAAAGTTAACCAATAACCTTATATGAAAAATTAAATTTTTTCAGCGGTTTTTGAAGCTAAAATTTACTGACCCAATTACCATAAAAGATCTTTTTCTCTCTTTTACAATACTCTTCTCCTTTTTTATTAAAAAATGCATTCTGCGAAAAGACTTTTCATGAGAACCTGAAACGATATTGTTGGAAACATAAGTAGTGTGTTTTGGTCACTTTTAAAACCGGCCACGTGCCCACGGAGCCACGTGCCGCGGCAGCTGGCGCCAGCTGCCATGTCACATAGCTTCCGGTGGGGGTTAGAGGGTATATATGAGATGCTGTAGTTATATGTTATGCCATATAGGTTGGGGTGGAGATGGCGATAGTGTTGGCGTTAGGGTGAAGTGAATTTCCGCATAAAATTAAAATTAAAAGTTAGTTCAAAATTGAAATTCGTCGGTGTTAATGAAACTCTAACAGTTGAAGAAAAATTAAGAGTTAGTTCAAAATTGAAATTCAAACTTATAACTGAGATGTGGAAAATATGTCAAGGTCATCCAGAGTAAGTTTTAAAAAATTCTATCCAACTATCACCAGAAATAGTTTTAAGTTGAAGTAGTTGGTGATAGCGGGATAATTGATTCGTGCCATGGGAGAGGTGTTTATCGTTTGAAAGTTGGCGATCGAATGAGAAGTGCCGCCTAGGGAGAGGGCTTATAAAATGGCAACCTTCCCCCCCCCACCACCCCTTCCCCCACTCCTTTAGACCAATAACCGGTCGCCGACTCTATGTGGGGAAACTGAACTAGACATGGCGGCCGCCATGGATAATTCTAACCTCAAACCTTAGTTTTGCATTGGTGAGCATGAGCCACCCCCACTCCTTTACCTTTCTTTTATATTTTTAAAACCGAACAGATGTTCGGGCAGGTGTTGGGGGCAGAAATGTTAAAATATTGGGGTGGAGATGGCAATAGCGTTGGCGGTCGGTTGAACTGAATTTGCGAATAAAGTAACTAGGGTTGAACTAAAAGTATACATAAATTAAAAGTTAGTTGAAAACTGAAATTTGACGGTGTTAACAAAACTCTTAATAGTTGAACAAAACTAAAAGTTAGTTTAAAACTGAAATTCAAATTTATAAATAGGATCTGGAAAGTATGTCAAGGTCATCCAGAGTAAGTTTTAAAAAAGCCTACCCAACTACCACCAGAAATAGTTCTAAGTTGAACTAGTTGGTGATAGTAGGATAGGTTGAAGTAACTTTTGAATTTTATTAGTGAACATACAATTAATGTGCAACAGCAGAGTTTAAACAAGTTGAACTTTTGTGATGAATTACAGAGTTGTAAATGCAAACACCGACGATGATGAGAAGGTAAATGCAGAGTCCCCAGATGATGTATTTGAAAAGCTTGAACAAATGTAACATTTCAAGTTGGTTTTCCCGTTCCATTTCCAATCGTTTAATTTCCAATTTCAATTTATCCTCTTCCATTCTAGTTACGAAGGGAACTTCATCCATCATATCCATCATGATTGTGTTAGTGTTTGAAATTTTAGTGATGTTGATAGTTCAGAAGTCGAAGACGGAATAAGAAGTGAAAGGGAGAAATGTTAGTTAAATAAAGAAGTGGTGGGGGGAAGGATGAATTACAAAGAAGTGGTGGGGGAAAGACGTTGCTCTTCATTATTACCATCAGTAGTGTCAGATGGTGCAGGAGTTAGATTTAGTAAACTGTCTTCGTCTAAACTTTCAACCTTATCACAAATAGGACAATCGTATGTTATTTCCAAATTCATTTTGATGGTTGTAAAATTATCTACAAGTTCTTGTAAAATATTAAAAATGTCTTGTAACTCTTCTTTAGAGTTTATTTCAAAACTAGAATTCATTCGGGCCAATGGAGAGTTGTTCATTGTTGGAGAGTCGGTGATGGAATGAGGATCGGCGCATAGGGAGGGGGCTTATATAATGGTGACCTTGAGCAGGCGTCTAGGGAGGGGGGCTGTCTAGGGAGGGGGCTTTTATATGGGGAACCTTGAGCTTATGATTGAATAAAATGTTTAGTTCTTCTTCTTCGTCTTTTAATTCAATTATTTGAACCGAAGTAGTTGTTTCATCCTCTTCACTCGATGAAGAAAACAATTCACCAGGATTTAAATATTGAACTACAATTCTGAACCATCTTATAGGATATTCGTCAATGATAGAAAGTAAGTTTTGAAACAATTCTTCCATCTCTTCCCTGTCAGTTATTATATGTTCAAACTTGATAAATTTGTTTTCCATGTTGTTAGTTAGAGTGTTGGAAGTGGAATGATTTAATATTATATAAAAATTAGAACTAGTGGTGGGGGGAAATCTCAAGGTCATCCAAATGAAGTTTTAAAAAAGAGTGTAAAACTGAAATTACACATTTGATGGTTCTACAGGATCGGAATACCAATCTGATCTGTATTTACATCTTTTTATCATATGTGTACAAAAATCATCTTGATGAGAATTGGTGCGTTGACAATGAGCAAGATCTAGAGGGTGAAATTTGAAACATCTTTGAGGACAACATGTATGAAAATATCTTGATTTGTAAAATTTGAAAGTTCGCAATTCCGGTGGTGGTAGTTGTTTTGTTTTGCATTTGCAATAACAAGATCCGAAGAATTCACATTTAGTACAAGCTAACCCATCCACCATCATTGGTCCTAAATCTGTACACTGTTGTTCACAACAGTAACGAGGTTTGTACTTGTATTTTTGCTCTTCCATGTTGACGCTGCGGAGTCCAGTGAAAGAATAAGAGTGTATAGTGTTGAATAGTGAGTTTTATGTACTGTGAAAAGTGGTGGGGGTAATTTCAAGGTCATCCAAATGGAGTTTTAAAAAATTATACCTTACAAGTGTAAGGATTATTAAAATTTAGGAAGTTTGTTTCTCTTTGTTTTCTTCAGACTTTTTCTCTCTCTCCGCCTTAGCCATAGCAACAAGTTCTTCTGTTGATAATGGATGTACTTCAGGAAATTTTAAAATTAATTTAGCTTGATATCCTTCTTTAGTTAATACATCTAAATCTTGGGTCATTTGTTCAACGGTGTTGTAGTCTTTTCCATAGATTTTTCCATCAAGTTGAATCATCATTCTGTACAACATTTTCTTAAATAGGTCTTGTCGTGGTGAGAGCTGAGAAGCAAATGATTATTTATACAAGTATCACATCCTTTTTATTAACTCACATTGATCATGTGATTCTTTAGTTGTAGTTTTGTCTTTCAAAAGTTATTCAACATTGGTAATACTTTTGGAACTTGATGTTATGTTGACCAGTTGGCGATGAAGAAGTTGTAGGTTGTGTAGAAATAAATATTTCATCATCGCAATATTTTGTTTTAGTGAACATCCTTGTATTAGTAGCACTAACATCAACAGTTAAGTGATAACCACCGGTAAGTAAAACTCGCATTTCGTTGGTTAAATCTTCGAGTTGTTCAAAAGTTGTAATGGTGTTGGTATCATAAGATGCACATTTGACTTTGAGAGACATCTTTTAGTTTTTATATTAAGCGATAGAGTGAGCGAGATGTGTACGGTACGAAAGGTAGTCGTAGACTGATGAATTTTACAAGTAGATTTTCGCTTTTATAATCACACAAAAGTGGGTCAAGGTCATCCCGTGGAATTTTTAAAAAAAGCAACATATTGTAATGTACAAAGACATCACAATATGTTGCTTCTTTTAATTTTTTTTGTTTTTTCTTTATATCATATTTATTGAAAAACAATTACAAACAAATAGTTACAATGTTATGTACAAACTAATCAGTAGTAGGTGTTACATGAATAGTTAGTTCAGTTGAGTTGTTTCCACTTGGTCCGTGCGAAACCAAATAGAGTGCGCCGGGTTGAACTACACGAAGATCTTCATTTTGAAGAAGTTGTACAAAGCGTCTTGGTAGGAAGATCTGAAATTTTGGTTCATCACCAACTGTATATGGAGCCTCGCTTAATGTGCAATTAATAGCATCACCTACTGAAGTTTCCATTTTCTTAATCGTATGAATGATGTAGTGTTTTTCTTCTTTTAGTTCAGAACATTTCTTTGTAGGTAGAATTGATGATTTAGAATGAGCGTTGAACTGATCAACTAAACTTTGAAGTAAGTTCTGTGATGCCATCTTGATGTTGTTGTTAATCTTCTTGTTAATAAGAATGTCCGTCGGAGATGTTGTCTCTTCGGAGGTTAGAGTAATACTCATGCTGCGTCATGGTAGCGCTCTCGCTTTTATAATCGACACTACCCCCACTACTGACACTACACCCACCACTTTGTTGAAGGAAATTGTTCAAGCGGTAGGCATTCTTTAAAGCGCACTGCGACCTTCGATGTTTAAAACTTTTTGATGAAATACAAAGTTCGTTGAAGTAGCATTGGAAATCTTTATCAATTATTGCATTAATCACTTCGTTGCTTGTAAATGATTGTATCCAATTTGCTTTTTCCAATCCCCTTGTGTAGATAATTTTAAACTCTTTGCAATAATGATTCATAATGTGCGGCATCATGTTATAATTAATGAAACCTTCATCCCATCTTAAGTTGTGAAAATGTTTGTTCAACCATTTGTTTGTAACTTTCGCTTTAGTTGTTAGTCTATTAAATGGTACTGGAGGTTTGAACAAATAATGATAAACTACTGATGTGTTCATGTCCAAGATTACTAATTCTTTAATAATAAAATTACCATCATTTCCTCGGAAAGCTTGAAATTCAATTATACCTCTTTTAACTTCCATTATATGTGGCGCATTAGAAAACGAAACCCGTTTATTCATGATGAAGTCTTACTAACAACTGACTTAAAAATTGAATGAGCCGATGTTTATAACAGACAGGATTGTTCTTCTTCTTTCACTTCTTGTGCCACTTCATCAATATTAAAATTGGTGTGATAGTTGTTTAATTGTCTCCACATTTCAACTTCTTGAGGTATTCTATTAAAGACTGAAGTATCCACGGGACCGTATAAAATTGTAACAAAAGGTTTTTTGTCCAATGTATCAATTAGATAGTCTTTAATTATTGCACTTGAAAATATTAGTTGTTTCAAATATCTGGTGACGGGACCGGTAGTACAACTTAAAGTGTAAAATTCTTCTTTAGTGAAATATAATTTAACATTATGTGTAGTTAAATCTCTGAAGCGAACAATTTGTCCTCCACGATGTTTTACTATATCAACTTCAATATTTGATTCCAATAAACTTAATCTTGTTCTTCTTCCAAATGTGTTGTTACTTAAATAGCACTCCAAAAGATGTAAATGTTTCATGAGAGATTCCCAAGTAGTTTCATTAAAAGTAACCATTTTGTTTCCATGATTTAAAATAACAATTGGTGAATAATCCATTGATTTTAAAATTCCAACTGATATACTTTTTGTCATGCATGAAGAAATTGGGTAGATAATCCGAAGAAATACTTCTGTTAAAATATTGGTTGTAATGTTAACTTCAACCTTCTTCCTTTTTACTTCTTTTTCAGCTTTTTCTTCTTCTCTCTTCTTATGTTTGTTGAATTTTAGGAACTCGTCCATTTCTCGTTCAACTTGTTTTTCTATATCTGAACTATTATCATCCATTAGAGGTGTATTTTCTTCTCCGTTAGTAGAATTCATCTTGCGAATGATGTTTCCCATACGACGGTTGAAGATAGAATGAAGTTTCTACTAATTATTTTCTCGCTTTTATATTTTTCGTAAAATCCTTGAAATTTATACAATTACATAATTGTTTGTTTTCAACTTGTCTTTCACAAATGAAATTCTAACCTCAAAAATTAAAGCAGATAATTCTAACCTCAAAAATTTGCAGTTGTTGTACAATTCTTCTTAAAGTACATTCTTCACAATTCCGGTCAGCGGTGTGTAAGTAACTATTTTATCATGTAGAATTAGACAGTATGCCGAAGTTCCATCCGCTACTGGTTCTTCAAATTCCATTTCAATTTTTATATCCACACTTGATGATTTTACCGATTCATTTTGTTTTGAACAATCGATTACAATTATTGGAGCCTTGGAATAATACTGGTCAGGCGATAATAGTGGTGTATTAGTCTTTCCATAATATGACGATTGAAATCTTGCATACATATCGTATAAAATAGAAAAACGTTTTTTGCTGAACATGACATTCAAATTGTCATAGGGAAAGAATTGAGAGTTTAGGAAAACTTTACAATTCTTTATTTTACAGTGATCAAATTGACTAGCATTTGCAGTGATAACATCTTTTCGCTTAGTTTGAAAACCGAGTATTATGTACCTTGCTCGTTCCAAGTAAGTTGATGTCTTGACGGTCCATGTTTGTCGTTCTGTCTGAGGTAGTGTAGGGTATTCATGAAATTCCCAACTTCGGAATGGCATCACAATATCACGGTCAGATTTCAACTTTCTCAATAATAGGATTCTATGTTCATCAGCCAATCTTACATGAGGTACTCTCCAAACAACTTTATCCAACTGTAGTTGCCATTCCAGTTTATCTTCCGTAGTTGCAGGGTCTGCAAGTATCAAGTCCTTATTAGTTGAAGATCTGAGTAATACTAATTCTTGTTTGACATTTATTATTACCCGTTTGTAATCTTCAGCGAATCCCAAAAGCAATCGTAAAGGTACATGAAAATCAAAGTGACCGTTGGAAGCTGGTGTTATAGTGTCTTTATCGGGGGCAACCCATCCGGCGGTGACTATTGAATTCTTCTCATGCGGTGTTAATGATGTTAATCCTTTCAATGTCGTTGTTAAACCAACCTTTTTTGTTGAATCAACCGTCACCCCTGATATTTCATATCTTATTTCATCAAAAAGATATGCCATCGGGTTATTTATAAAAGGAACTGTTGAAGCAGTTTTTCCATCCAATTTTAATACCCGTCCTTCGATGTACAAGTAACTTTCACACGGTAAAGTGTAAATATCTTGTTGTTGAATGGGGATCCTTATTTCATCGTTATTGTTTAATTTTGATGAAGTGTAAGGGTTGTGCGTGTGATATTCCTTCTCCCATAGTGTTTCGTCGAACGTTGGTCCTTGAGATATATCCAGGATATCCATCGCTGTTAAGTTTCAATCCAATCTTCTGTAGAAAACGAATGTTGTCCGATGTTAACTCTTCCAATGTTGAGGAGCTACTGAGCTCCCGACTCTTCCGTTGCGGTTTAAATGATAATCCCATGTTGATTTTTATGTTGCTGCTCTGATGTGTATCCGTATAGTAATTGTTTCTCCTCTAAAGTCAACACTATGACCGTCTTGATCCAATATGTTCAGTACGATGTCTGAAATGAAACTGGTGTTTAACTTTTATCAAGTTTTGTGGCTTCTCAACAATTTTAAAACCGGGAGCCACTGTTGGATAAAATGTATGTAAAATATGTTGATTAACTCCATCTCTATAAGATCCGTGTATAATGTTGCACGTGACATCGATACTATTTACTTTCAATATTGTTACAGTTGAATCACCTGAATGAGTAGTTCCAGGAGTTAAGATTTTCTTTTTTGTATCTGTAAATCCAAGTAAACTGCCAATCGACTGTTCCAAGCTGACATCAATATAATATTTTGAAGTTATTTCTGCTTTTAAAGTATTATTGTTTCCTTTAACGGTAATATTGTCTTCTCCGAGTTGTTTCTGTAATAATTGGTTTATATCATCAATTTCATAAGCTCCAGTAGGAAATGTAATTATTTTCAATTCTGAGTATTTTCCTGCAGCATCCTTAGTTTCATAATAATGTAGTAAATTGTTCTTCCCTTCCGTAACATTGGGAATTGAGTTGTAGGTAGTCAAATCAAGTAATGCCGCTTCCCATAATCGTTCCTTGGATAGACGCAATGCTGGGAACAGCGTACTTTTCAATGTGGATGAATTTCCACTCAATGACACTGTATACGATGACATCTTAAAGCTGACTGACACTTTTCGCTAGAAACTCCAAACATAAATGCCCACATATTTCAGTATTGTTAGGTTGTTCTCTTTTGTAATTGTAAAAAATGTTTTTGGAGTTTCGAAAATAATGTTGCAGTTCTTTTGGCGGTGGTAGATTGCCAAAACTGTCAAAGTAGTAAATGGTTTGTCCGAGTTTTTTATAGCATACCCAATGAGTGCCTGGACCATAGGTGGAATCCAAATTTACTATTCCAGTTTCATTTTTCCATATTTTAGTTGGTAATGCATCTTTCATAAAAACTCCTCAAAAGAATGGTATTTTCAAACATTTTACATAATCATTTAACTGATGATTTGTTAAGGCTTTATTTGGAATTATCAATTGATTCTTCTTATTTAGTACACACGGTATGGTCTTAGGTATAAACCTGCTCCGTTTTTTACCATTTGCCAAACAGAAGTCTTCTTTACACTTGCCTTATGAGTTCTACGACGTCCTTTTTTAATGTTTCCACCTCTTTTGGGAGCGCCTCTCTTTGCAGGTCTTCCTCTGCGACGTCTTCCACCACCTAACTTTGCTTTTGTCTTCATGGCTGTAGTTACTGCCCAAGCTGCTGCTTTTTCTGCAATATTTGCGTCACTTGATTTTACTCTTTGCCAAGCTTTTTCCGCTAGAATTTTATCTGCTATTGATCTATTTGTTGAATCTTTATACTTTGAATATGCTATATCGTGTTCTTTGCAAGCTTGATCTAATTTATTAATTCCAGGATCTCCTCTTGCTAAACGTTTTGCCAACTTAGTTCCAGGTCCACAATATTGATAACCTCCGGGCAGATGTAATTCGTATGGTAAAGCGTCTATCGTTCGATTTACAACAGCACCAACTGGAATCCGTCTGAGCAGGGATAATGCAGCTGATGTTATACCACGTCCTCTCTTGCCGCTGTCTTGACGATGACTGAGCGATACGGTCTTCATTATGTTGTCTTATATAACTGGTGTGTTTACTCCACGAGATACTTTACAAAAATGAATAACTTGTGCAAAATCTTTTATATTTAAAGACTTAGTTATTCAAATTAATTATATACTGATTTATGATTCTATTTTTAATCCAAGCTTCTCGTTCATCGGGTTGAATCACCACATGATTCGTTGTACTAGCTATATGATTGTGGGTATCAATAAGTAAATTACCCACTATTCTTATTAAACAATCTAAAGTTACAGCATCTTTCGGATGTTGAGGATCTTGTAACTGCATAATACGTTTATCATTACACGTGTAAGCGGTTAAATCACTTTTTGATGTTGTTATGACTTGTCCAATAGTAGCAGCATCATTTGAATCTTCACCTGGTAAAATATTAATTATTTTCTTCATCTTTGCATCATATTTGGTCCCAAAGTGTTTATCCCAAGTTATTGTTTGTCTCAATGTAACACAATCATCATCTCCATAACCAGGATAAATATTTTTTATTCTTCTATTACGACCATCGTATGTATCTAATCTACCACCACTTGCAATTAATGTTTGCACCATAAGAGGTACATCTGAATCTTTTATACCAAATCTTCCATTTGTTATTGTTTTATGTCCTGCATCCCATTCATCATTATTTCCTTGCATTAAATCAAACTTTTTATTTCCATGTATAAATTTATCTCCCCGCTTTAACACGGCATCTTCATGTTTTACAAAATTTGATGTTTCTTTTTTTAATTCTTTGGATAATTGCTCCATAGTAACAGCATCTTTTGGTTGAGAACCAAACTTTACATTTGTCAATGTTTTTCCATGACAATCGATTCCATCAGCATCTTGTAAAATACAGTTGTCCTTGATGTATTTTAGGTTTACAGCATCACCGTCTTCTTTTGGGTATCCAATGTCATTTATAATAAATTTATAAAAAGAAAATCCATGTTCAGTTTTTTCAGGTATTATAGAATGTAAATATTCTTTATTAACTGAATCTTTATCATTTTTGGGATTTCCCACGTTGGTTATTCTATAATTTCCAGCATTATACGTTTGTCCATCTTTTAAGTTATTACCCCATTGCAATTTTAAAGTATTTAAAAGTTCAGATGATAAGTACTCTTTAGTAATTGCATCAGAACTTTCAGTTGGTTTACCAACATTAATTAATCTATGTGATTTAACATCGTAAGTATTCTTATGTAATTTTAATGATGTTGAAGTAGCTTCTTTTACTGTCTTCAAATTTGCTCCATCAGTATCTTCTTCTGGATCTTTAACTAGTTTTAAACGTTTATTACTTATGCTATAGTCACCTTCAGGTGTTTGCGGTAATCCACTTTTTTTCTGTCTTCTCCAACTTGCACTCCTAAAGCGGAGTACCGTCCGAACTTGTCGACGCTCATGTTAGAACTGATACGTCTTATGCTTGCACCTCTTTTATATCCACGGACAATTATACGACTATACCGCGATTCCTAAGTTCATCAACTAGAGCCACCCATTCATTATTCAAACCAGTATGACCGGCTTCCATGGCTTCATGCAATAGTCTCATTCTATCAACCAATTTATTGATATCGTTGTAGTAAATCACATTCGTATTGTATAGATTTTTCATCAATCCTTTACCAGATGTTGAAGTATCTCCTTTACTCTTTTTACCATGTTGTTCAAGAAGTGATAAATCCATAAGTGATAAAGATTTTCTTTTCAGTGGTTGTCTCACCGCTGGTGCAGTACGTAATGTTGGCAATTTTCGTGGAGGAAACAACTTTTTTATAACGATGTTATATTTTGTTGCACGTGAACGATTAATCATTGCATCCTTTACGTAGTTTCTTTTATGAGCGTTAGTATTTTGGAGAATCTCCTTAAAAACACTTAAATCTTTGGATGAATATCTTAGTGGTATGTTTTTAAAAATTAATTCATATAATCCTTTTGTTCCTTTATATCTATGCTCACCAATAATGATGTAATCGTCTTGTGTTATTTCAAGCTTTGAATCGCCAATCTTCAATTCATTCCCATCAATTCTTGCTCCGTATACATGTGATCTACTCAAATTCGGGTTTGATTTCATATCATGTAGCATTTTCATTATATATTTTCTTCCAAGAGGTCCATGTTGTAATATATCGCTACTCAATTGAGTTAAATTTGGAATAGATTGTTCAGCTTCAGGTATTGGCTGTTCTTCTTCCTTTTCAACAATTGGTTCTTCTTCTTCTTTTGTTTCTTCTTGCTCACTAGCACTTGTATATGAATCATCATCTTCTTCTTTTTTTAATGCTTGTACTTCTTGTTTAGAAACTGGTAGTAAAACATCTCCTTCATAACGAGGTTTACCAATAGTTTCTGATATCTGTTTTAAAGGTTCCGTAATAGGTTTAAATGTAGTCTCTAAAAATTCTTCTCTTTCACTTAAACCCATCCTCAATGCACGATTCTTCATCCTAATAGAATCACTCAGTGATTTTATTTCTTTCAATAGTTTTTCTTGATTCACCATGTTTACACTGTGAAGTTCAACATGTAACTAGATGTAGCATCGGTAGTTCAACGCATAAATACAAATTTATCCAACCCTATACGATATCTACCATTTTTAATATCTTCTTCCTTCATAATAACGAGAAAGCTATATTTCTCATTCCATGCTTTGCCACACATCTCTTTAAATTTTTCAAATGGCATATCTGCATTTACATGATCATTATATATATGCTTTAAATTTGTTTCATCTTGCTTGAAGATGATCAACATATTTGCATTGTCTCTTATAAGTTGTTTTGGAATTTTACTGTATGTTTGACCAATGTAAATGCTATCAATATTATGATGTCTTCCCATAGCAAAATAATTCCTTATTGTGTCATGATTTTCACAAGAAACATCGTCAAATATAAAAATAGAAAATGGTTTTGCTTCATTTGGTTGCATAATTGTTTCACTGGCATTAAACTTGTAAAAATTTACTTCAGGTACACTTGCAAGTACTTTATCCAATAATTGATATTTTGGTTGTTGCAATGATTTTGAAAAAATGTATATATTGTTAAAACGCAATCCTTTAGGATTAGTTATAAGGTTAAAAACAACATTAGTTTTTCCACAATTTGAAGGACCAGTTATTAGACATCTTATCGTATTTGGTAGTAATTCACCATGTTTTCCATGATTTAACTTATCATTGTCAACTGTCAATTCATCAATGTTATTGATATTAAATCGATCTTTTTGTTGTACAATCTCCATCTTGTATAAAGGTTAAACACACAATGAGCTATTAAACAACTATACTAAGTCTTTTGAAGGAATCCAAGAGTCTTCACTTTTATCAAACCCTAACCACCGGACTTTAACCATATCCTTTTTCCTTTGTAAAATCTTCTCGACAAGATATACATCACCAACTGTTGATTTCAACAATTCGTGTCCGTAGAATCCACCTTGAAGTAATTCACCCTTGTTATCCTTTAATAAATAGGTTTCAGGTATAGTTGGTTGCACTTTATAAATTGTAAATACTTCATTAGTCCAATTTGGTAGATATCTTTTACTAAATACACCTTTGTATTTGCTTATACGAACTTTATCGTTGACCTTGAACTTCTTTGGTTGCAATTTTTCTAATTTCGGTGTTGTATTATTTTTAATGCGTTGTAATACAATTTTCGCATTAGCACTGTTTACCTGGATAGGTTTCATTCCAATGGTACGATGATATTTGTTGTTATACTGTTTTATAAGTTGTGGTAATATGTCATACCACACATATGATCCTCGTTTTGAAAATTGTTTATACATCGCACCTTTCAATGTTCTATTGAATCTTTCAATTATTGAAGCTTTAACTTCAGAATTTGTAGAATAATGATTTATTTGATATTTCTTCATCAAAGCTCTAAAGTCTTTATTAAAATATTCTTTTCCATCATCGGTCTGTAGATGTTTAATTTTAAATTTATTTCTTTGTATTGTAGTTTCCATAGCTTTTGTAACACTTTTACCAGTCTTATCCTTCAATGGTAAAGCGTCAGCTATTTTAGTAAAACAGTCTATAATTGTTAAAATATATTTAAATCCTTTGTTTAATTTACTGTGCGGTATCATTTCAATGAGATCAGCTTGATAAAGATCATTCATCCCTTTAATGATTGTACTTCTTCTTGGAAATCTTCTTCTTGCTGGTTTATGTAGTTCATTTACAATCTTGTCCTTCACACTTTCCATCTTCAGATGTTGCTTGTACACCGCATGTAAAAATACTGATCCATAGAATAGTTTATTCTCATTTATATAGTTTGAATATAGGTCAAGGCCATTTCATATTAGTGTAAAAAAGAGGGAACATGGCATTGGGCTTGCCATGTCCCCTCTTCTTTACGGAAAGGAAAAAGGAAGAAGGTAGAGGACGAAGAATAGGTTTACTGGTCGATAGGGTTTAGAGAGTAGTGGCCGAATGGTAAAGTATTAATTTTATCTTCTAAAATATGGCGCTTGTCATCTTTGTAGCTTAATGCCCACTTTGTTTGTTTGACACTAAATAGTTGATGATTATAACTTCTAATAGTGTTGAACGTTGCAGTTGTTTCAACATTTTCAAACAAGCATCTTTTATAATGTTCAAACTGTACGTTCTTCTTCAGGAAAGAAGTTTTTATTCCTTTGGCCTTCTTCGTGACTTGATGTTCTTTCCTCTCGTTTATGTACAGTTGAAATGAATACAGTTTGGACATTAATGCTACAATTTCCATCATCGGCACACCATTTGTTTCATCTTTAAATTTTCCCAATACTTTCTTATTTCTGTCATAGTCGTAATTTGGATGATCCTTAGGATAATCGGAAAAGTCGAAATCATCTTTATATATAAAGGTGCGTAGATCTTCATACATGTCATTTGTTTTAATCCAGTAAATTAGTGCATCCGTGTCCATATATGCAATACCAATGTTCTCTCTTCCATAATAGTTAACCATCTTCTTATAATGAAACTCGTACATATGTGTTTTTGAAATATCCAAGATTGACATTCCAAGATACAAAGGACGATCCATTGTAACTGACTTCTTGTTCATGGAAATAACAACTAGATTTTCATTAATAATTATAGATGAACCAAAGTTTGGTTGTTGCACCAATTTCTGTAATTTTACTGGATCAGTTACCAATTTGATATCCTTATGTTTCCTTTTGTTTTCCAAAGTCTTGCCAAATATTGCGTTATTCATTAATTTGAAAAAATCTTTTTGAAAACTTGATGTAGCGGTGGCTCTTCTTCTTGTGTTGTTGTCGATGTAAGGTTTTAACCAACAAGATTGAGAAAATTGTAGTACTCGATTAATTTTTGTAATTCTCAATCCTAAGTCTAAAGCTTGTTGTATCATCCAGTAGTGTCCAACATATCGAGACTTGTCGGTTAAAGTCATCATTAATTTTGGCCATCTTCCAGTAGGGGAAATTTCAGTCTTAGGAAGAAGTGGTAAATCATAATGTTGATCATGAAGATGTTCAGGATATTCAAAATTAACATAAAAAATGTAACCAGTTTCACCATGCTTCGGTATATCCATTATGTTTCCAATCGATTCTGGATCTATCCATTTAAATTATCATATGGAAGGGGATTCGACATTGCCCATCCGTATAAGTTATTTGCATCAAAATAACCCAGGAATGTTGTTGGTTTTGATGCATCATAATCGGGCAGATACTTGTTGTTCGCCTTGAAATGTCGTGTAACGCTTTGCGTCAATCCCCCTCGAACTCCTGACTCTAACATCATAACCATATCTATATCAGTAAGAAGTTGTATTTTACAATTTGTTTCTTTCAACATAGCTTGCCATGCTAATCCAGGTGAAGTGTACGAATGAAGAGGGTCCAATCCATATGCTGCAAAACATGTATTTCTAAATTCTTCCATTATATCACATAGTAAAGTTACATCCAATTTAACATAAAAATCTGAATATTCTCCCAATGTTCTAAATCCTAAATCGTTCCATACTTTACATGCATGATCATAGTCCTCTTGAGATATGTCCATGTCATAAAGTTTACTTTTGAATTCTTCTTTAGCCGGAAGTGATGTTTCATTAAATCTTTCTAAACTGTCTATGTAATCATATGGAAACACACCTTTCCGAAGTACCAAATCCAGTTTGTCGTTATTTACAATCTTCTTTGTTTCGATGAAATATTGTTTCCTTAAATTTTCTGAAAGTTTGGACAAACTCGACGGCATAAATCTGTAGGAGTCCAAGAATCTTAGTTTCATGTTTCCAACTTCTTTGGAAAAACTTATGAACTTCTCTGAAGTTTCAGCTAACACATCGATTTTACCGTCGTCTCTTCCTAGTTCAGGTATTATAAAATGAGCATCGTACCCACTGAGGTTATGCAGAACCACAGGAATAAATAGTGGTAAACGATAGCTCAAGTTGCATTTATTACAAGCAGCACCCCTGTAATAACCTGTGAGGTGATCGTGATCTTTAACTTTATAATTCTCAATAGTAAAATCATTTTTGCATAAGAAACATCGAGTTGCATTTTCATGTTGAATTTCTTCTTCTTCCTCCATCGGTTTCATTGGTACAATATTTGTATATAATCTTTGTGCATTTCCAGCTATTGAATATAAGTGATCAAGAAATATTTTTTCTACATTTTCACCACGATATACTAGAGGTTCTGAAGTTAATCCATATCTGTTTAAATGTTCTTCTGATAATGTTGATTTAACCATTAAACAAAAACTATTTGGTTTGTGCATTTGATATTTGACACTTTTTCTAGCTTCACAATTTTCATCTTCTATAGGAATTAGTGTTGATTCAAAGTCCGCATATACAACTATAGGGATACGGTATTGATGATGAACCTTTTGAAATGTAACAAATGCTCTGTTTTCCGAAGGTAAATTAATCTTTGCTTCATAATTATTGTTACATAGCCTTTTGTGCTCTTGTAACCATTCTCTTCCTTGTCTTCCTTCTCGTTGAAAATTAAAACATCTCTTGCAAATTATCTTTCTGTGTCGAGCTTTAGAAAGCTGTTTGTTAACAAGAGAGTCGAATTTCTTTATGTACACATAGTGAGACACATCTCCTCGCGTTAGTAGTAGTAAATCCGTATGATCTGGTAGCTCTTCTTTTACAACACGTAAAGGATACACTTTGTTTGAACTATCTAATGCAAAAACATTGATAGATGTACCAGGATTTTTCTTCTCAAATTTTGATATATCTTTCAGTGATACAGGGTAAGTAATTCCTTGAAAATTGTACCTATGTCTTTGATTTTCATAGTGTTGGTTAGGTTTATCGAAATGATTTGGTACAAACTTAGATGTCATCGCATATCTAAAACATTCATTATCTTGATTTTTCACATTAATACATGATCTTGTATCCTTAATTCTTTTGGGCAAAGGAATGTAACTAGATCCCATTAGTCCATATCCATGTTTATGAACTCTTATATCTAATACTTCAATACTTGTAAGACTCCATCCGGATCCTCTTCCTTCGTGTTCCTGAATTTTTGTTAATATTTCTTCTATACAGTTTTCTACTATTGAATCAATGTTTGAACTTTCCATAATGGTTCGGTTTTTTGTTATGAATCCTCTTGGTGATAATTCTTCTTGTACATTTATAAACATAGCTTCTAGTAGTAAACCAAATTTAAGAAAGTTCAATCTTTTCAATTCTTCTTTTAAAGTTTTACTTACGATTGGTTTTGCTTCTCTAATAAATTCTTCTAGCTTCAAGTTTTCATTTTGAATCTTATGATGCATTACTACTTTACCGGGTAATGCAAATACTTGTAGATTCGGTAAAGTAGTTGAAGATGTTGCAGTTATTTCATCTTGTTCTTCTTGTTCTTCTTGTTGTTCTTGTTGTTCTTGTTGTTCTTGTTCTTGTTCTTGTTCTTGTTCTTGTTCTTGTTCTTGTTTTTCTTCTGGGTTGTTGTGAATTAGTTCTTTATGACAGTCTAATAGAATTTCATCGTGAAACAATTCCGAACATTTATCGCAACAATACATGTTGAGATGTTTACTCTTCGAAATTTCACCAAGAAATGAAATGGGCTCTCATGTTCCTCCTTTTATAACGGTTGCCCCACCACTATTTCATCTTCTTCACTATCCAAGGAAATCAAACATTTTGAACAAAAATATTAACCTTCTACAAACTAATTGTTCATTCGTGTTCTTTATTCCCATTGGAGTTTTAGTATATACTTCTTTATATTCAAGCTTTAACAAACTTTCCCCCACCCAACTAATTGTAGTTACTTTTAGGTGGAAATGGCTACAGCACAGACACTTGGTTAAACTAAATTTGTGCATAAATTAACTAAAGTTGAACTAAAAATTCGCATAAATTAAAAGTTAGTTCAAAACTAAAATTCGACAGTATTAAAAAAAAACTCTAACAGTTGAACAAAAATAAACGTTAGTTCAAAACTGAAATTCAACAGTGTTAACCAAATTCTAACAGTCGAACAAATAGGTCAAGGTAATCCAATTTAACGCGAGAACGAGGAATAGAGCACTAAGTGGCATGTTAGTCCATTACCACAAAGTGATCTATTCCTCGCTCTCTATTCTACATCTACTTTTTTGGGTTTACTTATTTATATTAAAATGTTCAAATTTTACTATGTAGAATGTCCATTCTTGCTCTTCAACTCTTCGATTGTTTTTAGCAATTGTAACAAATATTCGTTAGTTTTCACCAAAGTCTTTATTTTGCTACATCCAATTTCAATAGAAGGTATTATAAGTTGTAATTTTATAAGTTCAATCTTTTCTTTCTTGCGAATTTCTCTCTTTATTATGTTGTTCCTTATTTTTGCTGAAGATTTAAACTCCATGTTGTTTCTGCTACAGCCACAATAATAAAAGTCTCTTCAAACAACCTGCATTTATACACATTCCCCCACCATTTTATAATTCCCACT
>CM061534.1:66672006-66916014 GCA_030545055.2 Neoaliturus tenellus
ATATGATCTGACAAAAAGAGGTGTATTTCATAAAACAAAATATTAAGTTAAAACCAACAAGGCTAATAAATCGCTCGATCTTCCAAATAACGGGGGTATAGACGGGACAGTATTAAAGTAAAAGAACTGAATAAGTAAAGTCCTTGTGAGAAAGCTGCTCATGAAACACTGATAATTTTCATTCTAGGATCATGCTGATTGGTCAAATGAAATTAGATGGCTATAACAATTTTGCAGATGTTTGTTATCGTTTTTATTTTTTGTAAACAAATATGCTTATTTTGACATTTTGAAGGTAGAATGAGCGATTCCCTTGGCAATAAGAAGTAATCGTAGATCAGCGCTTTATTTTCTTGTAATTTTTAAAGGCAAAATATTTTAACATGGGATGTCTCTATTTATTTGGATTTGTATAGATTTGCAATAAATAGGGATGATTTTAGGTAAGAAGGAAAATCTAAAGTAAAAAAATTAATTAAGTAGACCTAATATCTACTTAAAAATAAACATATCTACACTGGTGCGGTGCCTACATTAGTGACAGGTGATGCGTTGTTTGACTAGGGTTGGTTATTCAAATTTTAATCAATTTTTTATTTGGATTAAAAGTTGTACATGGCTTTTAAGGGTAGAACGAGATTTACAGAGGTGGGGTACAGGGGTACATTGGATTTAGTACAGCTTTTGTCACAAGGTTTTAATATTCTTGACAAGTCTGAGTTTTCTTTAATCGTCTATGAGTAATGTTAAGGTATACTTTTAGAACAATAAAGTTAATCACGAATTTTAATGTTTAGTTAAACTGCAACAAAAATATTAAATACAAAGACATACTTCTAGGTTCTAACCCAAATGGGAAATAAATATGACAAGATTTTGACAAATTTACCAAGAAGCTATTAACCATAAAATACGTTATATCTAGATACGTAAAAATAAACCAAATGAAGGTGACATATTGAATTTATGAAAAAAATTTTCTATTTCTGTTAATAGACTGCAAACACACCCCGTGCGAAGAACGGGTACTCAGCTAGTTTAAAAATAAAATTTACTTATTTGATATTATAAGAAATTAATAAAACACTAAATATAACACACTATAATTTTTAATAACCTATAACATGTTTACTGTCATACAGCTGTTTTAACAACTGATTGCAAATATATAGGGCGGAATTCACAAACCTCCCTCAAACCTTCCTCACCTCTAACCGTCCTCAAACCGGCCTCAGACCTTCCTCAAACCGGCCTCAAACCTTCCTCAATTGAAAAACAGAATTCTCAAACCTCCCTTAAACCTTCCTCACAAAGAGAACTGCCATCTGAACAAAACAAAACTCTCCTAAACATTTTTTTTATATCAACAGAAATGACTACTAATCTATTTGTAACTCTTTCTATTGGCAATATATGGTTTACGTACCTTGTCGTCACAATTCCTTGATAGTTCAACTGGTGTTGACTATAGTTTCGACTTCCACGAAGTCATTGTCAAAACTATAAGAATACTAAAACATTTGCCTGAATTTCGTCAAATTTTTAAAATTTACACACAACAAACACATTACATAAATTCTTGACATTTAGTAGAGTTCGCCGGCTGGCACCATCGAGCTGGCACACGTCACTGAACTGGTTGATTCCTTAACGGTTAGCCCGTATCACTCAAGTTATCAGCTGTTCTTCCAGGACTGCTGCTGCCAACATGACTGTGATTAAAACAATCCAATACTGTATTAAATCGTTTGTTTGAGCCGTAATTTAGTTTTTCATTGAGCATATTCTGAGGGTCTGTTTTTGGTAGCTTTATATATCTCAAATTCTTTGAGTGTGTCTAGCATGTAGCTCTTTTTGCAAATGTGGAGAATTTCTGCATTTTCATTGAAATTATTTACATTATGGTTGGAATTGATTAAATGTTCTGCAAACTTTGACTTTTGTTCTGTAAGTTTTGGTTTGGGTAGATGTTCTGAAAAACGTTTTTTAAACGACCTGCCAGTTTGGCCTATATATTAACTTGGGCAGTCTGAGCATTTGATTTTGTAAGTCCCCGTGGCCATATCTTTTGGTTGTTTATTAGCTACGGTTTTGTTCAACTTTTGCCCCAGTTTGTTTGATGTTTTGAAGGCCAAAGTTAGGCCATGCGGTTTCAATTCTCGTTTTAGACTGTAATGTAGGCTACTATTGTATTCTATGGTAACGAATCGTTTATTATTATCAGATATATTACTGTTAGATTGGTGTTTTCTCGTCAGCTTATTTATTATCCTATCAACTATGCAGCTATTATATCCATTTGCTATGGCTATGTACTTTAACGAAGAATAGCATATAAGAATAGCATTGGGTCGAAATTTTGAAGCCCTTTATAGCGGAGCCGTGATGGAATTTTGCAAATCCGTTACTTAGTGAGCACCTATGTGCAAATAGGAACGTAGTTTTTTTTCAGATTCATCGTTTCCTTATTTCCTAATTAAAAACTACCCATAGTAATAAAATTACATCTAAATTTGCAAGACCTGTGGCGCAGAACCCTGAAGGAATTTTGTAAAACCAATTCTTTGTGAAAGATTTTGTGCAAAAACCAACGTAGGCCCTACGTACATGTGAAATTTCAACAATGTCTATTGTAGGATTATACGGTTGTGGAGATTCTGGAGATTGTGTAGTTACGTGAGTGAGTGGTATTTGACAATATGCAGGAGATTTATACTGACACAATCATTCTTTAATCGTATAGACGTTATTTTGTTGACTTTTAAACACTAATATCTAAGCTAATGAATGTGTTCATCGAATTAAAATTCAATTTTGTATTGATAATTTCCTATTTCATCCAGGCATTATATTCAGCACTTGGAGGGGTTGAGTAAGGATTGGGACCTCTTCCTTTTCTGACTTCAGGGAACTAAAGTATTTTGTATACTATGCAACGTTTCTATTATGAAGGCCTTTAAGACACGAGTAAAATGTAAATTAGTATTCGAGTCCACCAAGTGTTCTTATCTAAATATATCTCATGAGTAACTTTGTCTGAATACTAGCTTTACGTACAGCAACTTAAATTTGATAAATCATAGTAAAAATAAAGTAATAATAGTAAAACTTAAGTACTGAGTTAGGCGGTCACCCATTTAAACGTACAGTACCCTCACCCGATGTTGCTCACATTGAATCATGCACTTTTGAAGTTGGGATCATAAAGAAACTAAAACATGAAGCTGAATGGAACAATTAGCCGATACGTGCGAATTGCTTAATTTCTATTATATTACGTATTTCGGCAGATGACGAGCTCTCATTGGCGTAGAACCTATATTTTAAACTGAAACTTGTTCGTTTGAAATCTCATCGAGCAAAGACATTGTATGTTATTTAATAATGTCCCTCTTTATGATGTTACTTGTAATAACATTATTGAAGCTTATTGCAGTGGTCGCAGATAAAACGCTATTAAATTCCCCCTAATGACATTTATTTATATCTAAAATTCGTCAGTTACTTACCTAACATCATTACAATAAAAGTAGCCTATTTCAAATTGTCTGTATTAAAAGTGAAGGAATTTCTCAATAACTCAGCAATATACACAATTTTAGAACTCAGGTTTTTCGTAATATGTTAAAAAGCTTTATTAGTTAAGTCAATACGTTATTTATTTGTTAAAACACGTTTGTTAGAAAAACTCAAAAGTTTTTCTATATGAACCAATCTAATATTCTTGAGTAAAATCTACTTCATTTATGGTTTCTCTCTTAAGGTTTTAAGTTCTCCTGCGTGCCTATGACAATCTTAACTTTATTAAACTAGATGAAAATTATCAAATTTTGCTTGTTTACATATATGTTTCTGCTTAATTATTTACTTTTTCATAAAATACTCAACCATCGACAGTTGTTACCAACTCCACATAAATCCAGTCGACCACCGCCTCGACGAGGTCTGATGCTGTAGCCACGAGGGAGGTACAACAGTGTAAGGAGTTGGCTGTGCGTGTGCGAGCCGCTACACGATCAGGGCGGGCTGAGGCTCCTAGACCTTGTCTTTATCCAGTTGATTACAGACCGGCATCAATTTGAGGTCCGTCCGCGGGAATTATCGTCTTGCGTCACTTTGATCCTCGCTCATTAATAATGTAGTCATATCGGGCGGAGGATTTGGTCTAATGCTAATACCGCCAGTAGTTGGCAAAGTGATTTAGGGCCAGTTAGGTTTAACGCATTAATACGGGTCTGGCTTTGGCTGTCGTCTTGTAAAACGGCCAATGTGTGCTGGTAATGTATTGTATTACATTTTGTATTGTATATAAATGCTGTTGCATTTGAGAAACTCCAACCCAGTCTTCACTGATATTACGATAGTACTATTGTAGCTTTAGATAGACAATAGAAAATCTTTATTGATCCATTAAACATTACATGAATGTAATAGGACATGTCAAGTTACGGTAAAAGCAAAGTAATATTAGTTCAAGGGAACTGATAGTCCATATATTCCGACACAGTGTAAAAAAGCTTGGTTCTTGAGCCAGTCATTAATGGTTGTCTTAAAACTATTTACAGGCAGATTTCTTATAGCTAAAGGCAGTTTTTTGTATAATTTACATTGCTGGTAAACATGACTTTTCAAAGTTCTTGTTAGTCCAACATGGGGAGTGACAAGGTTGTTTCTAAATCTAGTTAAATGACCATGGCCTTCACTTTGAAATGTAAAAGTATATAAGTCTTGATGAACATGAATTAAAATACTAAAAATATACAAAGAAGGAACAGTCATAATGTTTAACTGTACAAAACTAAATTTACAAGATTGTCTACTGGTGAGGTCATCTATTATTCTAATAGATCAAAAGAACCACAACATTACTGTTCATTTCAGTGTGATTCACGTTATATGAATAAGCTTTAGATATAGTTTTATGGTAGTACACTAGAACTGTAGGGGAAAAACAATTCGATGGAATTCTTGTTTAATTCAGGGTAAGCTTAACTAATTATTATAATATTAAATTTTTATAGAAACTTTTTATCTATAATATATTTTGTTGTTCTATTTTTCTTTTTTTATTATTGAAAGAGCAAACTTTTTTTTCAGATATAACTAGAGAACCCGTGCTGCTCCGCAGCATTGACATTATATACAGATAGTGATAATTTAATAGTTCTAACAATTAAATTAATAATTCTTGGTATTTGGTGTGCCTACTAACTACAGTATTTGAAACTGAGTTTAAGAACACAAAAAATAACACAACAAAAAAAATAAAAAACAAACAATAAAAACCATCACATTTAATCATCTACAGTTACATGATTGAAATTAAGCAGATATTTTTTTGACGTGTTAATAAACAAAAATAATTAGATCTTTTATTAACATTGTTTTAGTATGCATCAGTAAATCCAAAATATGAAACAGTGAAAGGTCACAGAAAAAAAACAACCTAGTTATGACACATTAAATAACAAAACACAATAAACATATACTGCGGTTTCTTTTATTTAAACATATGTTTAATGGACATTGTAAAATAATTTATCACAGGGAGAGATAAGTTGCAAAATTAAAAGGATATGTGGAATCTATATTTAGTAATACCGTTGACTATGTACACTAACGTGAATAGACCTCTCATCCAATGCATTTAGTTTGAGGCAAAAATTTGGAAGTTTCGTATACGCGGCGCCAGAGTCGCTGCCATTGATGTTGTTATTATTCAGCTGGGTTTTCAGTGCTGCCAAAATACTTTACCACAACATAAAAATAACCCTCAGTGATAAAACATTCCATTCTTGGTTGAGAAGAGTGGTAATACTGATTTATCTATCATATGTCACTTGTACTTCATGTACGCCGCAGAAGATCGCACCACAGTTAATAGGTTCCAAACGCCTATGCTATGTCTATTCACGTTAGTGTGTATAGTCAAAGGTAATACGCTACATGAAAATTAGTAAACAAAAAACCTTTTTCAACATTAAAATGCGCGTGTGAGTATGAAGATGCAGAGTTGCAAACTGGCTTTAGATTTTTAATCGAGACACTATTAACTCCAAAAAAAGGCATGAACAACTAATAAGACTATTTTTAATATGAATTTTAAATTTAAAATCAAAAGCCCTGGTGATAGGTTTTTACATTGGAATAGAAATTTACAGAAAACCAGTTGACAGGAGTACCTAACAACAGACTTATGCCAAAACCAACGATGATAACTCCTACTCTATAACTGGAGGTTGCACTACGATGATTTTTTTTAGGAAAAGCGTACTGTTTATTTTCCTGCGAATTCGCACGCATTCACCCAGTATAAACTTTATTATGGAAAACGTAAATGTTCATCAAATATAAACAATAGCTTAAAGCCAATCGTAATTTACATAAGTTTACAGACGATTAAAAAATGGAGCTAATAATAAGTTTCAATTAATAAAAGGGTATATATTATTAAGAAAATTTACATTAATTGTTCTTCTTGCGTTTATTTAACAAAATTGTGATTGGAAGTCAGCAATTTATTTAAGATTATCAGACCAAAAATAATACCACAACCTAATTAGAACTGGATAAAAATGCCTTCAGTTAAATTCAAATTCCAGAAGACCATGATTAAAAATTATGTTGATATAGTGCATCATGCTTGCCCGATTTTTATTATCATCAGGAGCTTAAAGGAAGCTGAATGAACCACAACTTTTCAGACCAAAATAAACAGAATTTCTAAATTGCACTTAAATGTGAGCCTAGCACAATTTTTGAAACATATTAAAACGCCTCAAAATTAACCGATTCTAATATCTGAATATCAATATCTCAAGAGAAAGCTAAAACTTCAAGGATTATTTCATGAGCAAAACATTCAAAACATCTAAAATATAAATGGAGCTATGAATCATCAATTGGAGATAAGTCGTAAAAGAATTACACTTGTGTTGCTTAGAATGCAGTAGCAGAAAGACCAGGTTTCACCAACCTGGGAATACTCACAGTGGTGGTTATCTACATACTTCAAACCATAATGTATGTAGATGAAATAAACCAACGATCCAAGAAAACCACGATCTACACCACTATACCCTCGCCATGGCTCCAAGCTCGTCCTCCCGGTACACCGTACTACTCTGTGGGAGAAAAAACCTTCCTATGTTGGCTGTAAACTGAAGAACCACCTTCCGGACCGCCTGAGAAACTTGACTGGCATTAAGCTGCACAAGGAACTAAAGAAGTGGCTAGTGGAAAGACCCTTCTACTCACTAAAGGAAGTTTTTGAAGATACTGAAAAATAACTTGTATTTTATGTATTTTTGACACTATTGTAATTCTTAATGAATGCACAATAAAGAAAATTGTATTGTATTGTAGCAAACTTCAATTTCGTCCGATTTTTATACTCAATGACTCATACGAAATCTTGTATTCCAGAGATGGTTCTTGAACCAAAACATATAGCTTAACATAATTATGACTGTAAACATTTATCTTCAATTCAATTCCAAATTCTAGAAATTATCAAATTTATGTTTTTGGGTTGAGTAATATAATAAGTAATTGAATACAGATTCTGACGATCAATATCTCAAAAGAAAGCCAAGATTTCAAGGATTATTTGAAGACCAAAACATTTGAAATATTTGAAATAGAAATGGAGCAATGTAGCATAGATTGCAGATAAGTCATAAAAATAAATTATTTAATTTGGAATGCTGTAGCAAGCTTCAATATTGTCCGATTTTTATATTCAAAGACTCATTTGAAAGCTGGTATTCCAGAGATGGTTCTTAGAGCAAAACATATAGCATTACATATCTATAACTGGAAAATGTTATCCTTAATTAAATTCCAAATTCGGGAAATTATCAAATTTATGTTTTTCGGTCGAGTAATGTGGTAGATAAATAATACCGATTCTAACGATCAATATCTCAAAAGAAAGCCAAGATTTCAAGGATTATTTGAAGACCAAAACATATGAAATATTTTAAATAGAAATGGAGTTATGTATCATTTTTGATTGAAGATAAGTCATAAAAATTAAAATTAATTATGTTATTTGAAATGCTGTAGCGAGCTTCAATATTGTCCGATTTTTAAATTCAAAGACTCATTTGAAAGCTGGTATTCCAGAGATGGTTCTTAGGGCAAAACATATAGCATAACCTATCTATAACTGGAAAATTTTATCCTCAATTCAATTCCAAATTCTGGAAATTATGAAATTTATGATTTTATGGTTTGGTAATATAGTAAATAAATAGATACCGATTCTAAAGATCAATATCTCAAAAGAAAGCCAAAATTTCAAGGATTATTTGAAGACCAAAACATTTAAAATATCATAAATATAAATGGAGTTATGTATCATTGATTGAAGATAAGTCATAAAAAGTAAAATTAATTATGTTATTTGGAATGCTGTAGCGAGGTTCAATTTCGTCCGATTTTTATATTTAAAGGCTCATATGAAAGCTGGTATTTCAGAGATGGTTCTTAGACCAAAACATATAGCATAACATAACTATAAATGGAAAACTTTATCTTTAAATCAATTAAAAAATCCCGAAAAAATCACATTTATGTTTTTAGGTCGAGTAATATAGTAGATAACTGAATTCAAATGTTTGATGGCAAATCTGTGCATTCTTACCTTTAATTTAAGACCAAAATTATCAAAATCGGCCGGTTAGAATTGCCAAACAAAACCGGAAAAGACAATTAAAACTTAACTCCCATAAGAAATACACAGGGAGGAAATTTAATTTGTGTGTAGTTCGAGTAATATGACAGGAAAGTGAATTCCGATGCTTGATGGCAAATCTGTGAATTCATACCTTTAATTTAAGACTAAAATCATGAAAATCGGTTGGGTAGAAGAGCCAAACATTACCGGAAAAGAAAAACCCAATTTTTTTAATATATAGATTTTTAGCTCATGTAAGTATTAGGTTGGACAAATCTATATATTTATATTTAATTATTTATTTTTATAAAAGTATCTATAATGTGTGGATTTATGGAATATTTTTGAAACGCCTAATATGAATATTTATTTATGTAATTAATTTTTTGTAAGAATGGAAGTTTTGTTAAAGAAACATTACAAGAAGGAAGTAACTAAATACTTCATTGAATGTAAAGTTTATATTTCATTAACTTTGTTTTGCTAAATAAAAATCCTAAAAACTCAATGGTTGTCTCTAACACTCTAACACTTTCTCATTTCACATCGTCAGTTGTACAAATTTGAATAAGAAATCAAGTTATAGTTAATTTTTAACATGTTTTATACATTCAAGTAAGTACTTCCGACAGTATCAAAACTTACACAGAGAAATTATTTTGTTTGGACATTATAATAATCAATGGCTTGTGTACAAATTATTTTTTGCAATAAAAACGATGTTTCATATTTCTATACGGTTTTTTCAACATAGTATTATGATTATTAAAATATTGTTACATTTGGGAAACTTAGATCCAATCATTACTGATATTATGATTGTACTTTTGTAGTCTCGAATCAAAAGAACCACAGCATTGTTGTTTATTTCAATATGATTCAAATTATAATAATGAACTTTTGATATAATTTTATGGTAGTAAATTATAATTGTAGAGTGAAAACAAACACATCAGCGTTTTTATTCAATTATGAGTAAATTTAAATATTATATGATAGTGTTATATTGTACGGCACTATTTACCTTTATCCGCTATGTATTTCGTTGATCTTGTGTTCTTAGTTCACTACTGAAAGAGCAAACTAGATTTTTTTCAATTTTCCGATACTCGACTAGCTCATATAAGTCTTGGGTTGGACTAATCTACATTTATTATTGTACACAGCCACACCAAGTTAACACCTTTTACACTTTACATTGCTTTTCAAATACAGTACCTATAATGTATGGATGTAATATTTTAGTAACTCCTAAATGTTTATTAACTTACCTAATTATTATAACTTACTAGTCAGCAACTACGCAGTTGCAAAAACTTATGACCTAAAATTCAAGAATCTTTAAACATTGGCTTCTCACGCCAAAGAAATCATCCAAGATCACTCCCCCCCCCTCCACCGCCCCAAAAAAGCAGGATTTTATCTTAATAGTCTAATACGAGTTTAATACGAATAGTATAAACTATTCGTATTAGTTTAATAGTATAATAATAGTTTAATACAAATTTATCTTAATAGTTTAACACGTATACTCGTATAATTACAAGTATACGTGTTGCTTGAAATCGAGCAATTAGTTTTAATCCAATACAAATGTTACTTTCAGCTCTAATTCAATGACCAATCCAATATTGTGAGTATCTGTCATTACCAAAAACTACACGTATTTACAGCTGATTATCAACAGATGTTTAGAATGCTTTATTCGATCCCAATGTTATTTTGATGGGAAATTTTGAGATTTCAATGGTGGATAGCGCTTTTATTTTCAATATAATTCTCATCAGTTTTAGACGGAAACAACTACAGGCCAAGCCCTATCCAACGACACCAAAAACTTCTTAAAATCGGTTGAAAATTGTAGGAGGAGTTCTCTACACAAAATTATTAAATAAGTACTAGAGATTGCCTCCTGGTTGAAGTTCAACCTAAAGTTTTTTAGACCGTCTGGATACATTTTTTTTAACAATGCGTTATAATTTAAGCATCTGCTCTTCCTGATTCGCTAGCATGTGTTATGTCAACAGCTGTCTAATTATTCATTCACTTATCCTCTCATCATATTTGTCCACAATATATATATATAATTTATTTTTATTTTAATTACCTTGAGTTTATCATTATAAAGCTTGTAATGTTTCAAAATGGTTATGTCTTATGTAATTAATAAAACTAGAGATCGCCCACTGGTCGAAATTTGACCAAAAATTCAGTTGATCTTGAGGAAAATAATTCTCAAATGTTTTATAAATTAAACATCTGATCTTCCTTAGTTGCAAGCATTTGTTATTACAACAGCTGTCTTATTATTCAATCAATTATCCTTCTCCCATAAGATAAACATTGAAACTTTTAAAGCCTGTAGTGCGTAGCCCCGTGGGCCAATGCGATTTAAACGCGATTCTGTTCATCTACAGAACAAATCCTTTCCAACGGTATGCGCGGATTTCTCCTACGATGCACACGAGCTGAGATAAAAAGGAGGAAACGAAACATGCTTGCCTATTAATATATAAATAGATAGATTACAACTTAAGATTTTTGAATCATATAATAACAAAATAAAGAGTCGCCTGCATATTATGTCAACCAGCTGAATTACCCATGCTTTGCAACGGTACTCAAATTGCAATGCCAACCCAAGTAATTGTTTTCTTTTTAGGTATAGCTCATTCGCTATGCTCACTCACCTCAAGCCTACAATATTATAGGTGATCCTTACCTCCGTCAACAGTCCAATTTCGTCAGTATACAATTACAGTACTACACTAACATGTTTCGTTGCAAAGGCAACATCATCAGAGTTTCCAAGTCGTCAATTATTTAAAATAACACATACCGGTAACACAACACAAACACGAACATTGACACGGCACATACGAATAAAACTTGTGATATGCCGGGACCGATCACCATGATAGCGCGCTATCACAAGTTTTATTCGTATGTGCCGTGTCAATGTTCGTGTTTGTGTTGTGTTACCGGTATGTGTTATTTTAAATAATTGACGACTTGGAAACTCTGATGATGTTACCTTTGCAACGAAACATGTTAGTGTAGTACTGTAATTGTATACTGACGAAATTGGACTGTTGACGGAGGTAAGGATCACCTATATTGTCTACATTATAGTCCAGGGGCTAACATCATGGATTTTAAACCTACAATATTCTTATTTTTTATTACCAAACTTCCCTAAATATTTAAACGTAAACAGCTGTTTATAAATTAATACATTCCTAAATATTATCATGTATTCGTCACTTAAATGTGTCTTCAATAACATGGCAACTTTGAAGACGTCTGGATGGGGAAGAGCCCTATGGAAGTTGCGGTATATTGTCAATTGATTTTTTCTAGGGTTATCATGTCAAGAGCTTTCAGTTAAGTATATGGTAGGGGGTTTGACTTCTGGGAATGCTTAAACAACTTGTTACAGCCTACATTCATAACCCAACTTTCATTTTTATATATAGATAATTGAGTTGTAATGGCATAAGTCCCTAAATATACCTACATTACTTTTAGAGCACGACACAAACATAATCAAAATATGGAATAAATTATATAAAAAATCTTTTTACAATATGATTATGTTTAGCAATACAAAAAGAAATTTCTAGTTAGAATTATTTGAAAAATTATTTTATTATTAAATGAATCCACTTTGTTTTTATGTGTTTGATTTTTATTATACTTTTTCTATTCTTGTTTATGAAACTATTGGGTTTGAGCGGGAAGGGCCTATCTTACCAATGTTAAATTTAGTAACTTTAGGTACATTTTTCTACTAAAGTATTTGAGCTACAGCTTTTAAATTTTTAGGACATCTTAATTATACCCTTAAGTGCATTTAGACCCAATTTTATAAATTTAGGTAAACTACAAATCTCAAAAAAAAAATTTTTTTGAAAAACATACTAAAATTTTATGTTTTTTTTTTACTTTTGGTAATTTTTTTCTCAAAATATAATATAGCTATACTTATGAAATTCGGTCTAAATATTCACTATGGTTACTAGATTGTGTGTACAAAATTTCATGTCTGTAGCTTGAATAGATCCTGAGATAAATGTACCTTACTAAAAAAAAACACAAGTTTCGGGAAATCGCATTTTATTGCAGGCATAGGCCTAGACCTTGTAGGCCTAGGTTCAGAACTTGGCACTTCAGGAGGACTAGGCCTAGGCCTGGATTTGCAGTACTGATTACCTGTGTGGTGTTTCTTTTTTATTTTATAACTCACACGTTGCCTAGGCTTTGTAACAATATGCCGATAACATACAATAACTAAAATATCACTAGGGAAACCAACTTTCCACTAAATCACTTTTCTTGGCACTAAACTATAAACAAATTCAAACTTGGTAGTTGATTTGTAAACAAAACCACTCCAGCAGATGATATTTTTCACTACAGCAATTCATACAGACCAGAAGCAAATATGCAGGTTAGCCAACCCATAAAATGAAATTTCTGGGGAAAATATCAGTGAGGGTGGTAGTAAATGTATAAGTCGAGCGATTCTTACTTTTGAGCTGAGAGTCGTGCATAACTTTATAATTTGCCTTTTTTACCTAATTTTAATGGGATACACCTATTAAAGTATATATTTTCTAAAGGGGAATGAATCAAATATTTCAAAAATTCAAAAACATAAAAATGTGTAAAAAAAAAATTTTACCCTTCCGGCTCCCATATTGCCATATTGCCATATTGCCGCTGGCACAGATAAACAGTTCACACTCACAAATGGTTAATGATGTGTTTTGTGCTCACGTGTAATTTTAACTTTACCATCAACGTGTTAGTAATGGGTGTTTGGGTGTTTGTACAATTGGTATAATCGGTATTTGTACGGTTGGTACAATTGGTATAGGCCTAATACTTAACACGAAGTAAGGGTGTTTGTAATGATTACATTAAAACGTGTGCAGTGTGGACATGTAAAAACCCGTACCCAAAACAACTTTGCGAAACTATGCAAAACTCACACCACTTTACTTTTAGAACAAAACGTTTTGTCCATAAAGACTCTAGGGTGTAATTTTTATCCTTATCACTGAATTAATAAAAGCTGTAGATGCCTACAAAGAAACCTAATAAGCAAAGTAGTGCGGGATTATGAGCTGAATAATAAAAAGAAGAAAAGCTCACTGATTTCCCATCGACTTGGTTCGCTATTTTCATAAAATGTAGTCACGGTCAAAATTATTTTTGGTCTTAACTTTTTTGGTTTTCAAAATACAATAACCTTTTTGTAGCGTACAACTTAATAGAAACTACGCAAATCGCACATCAGCTGGTTGTTCCATTACGATTCATGTTTTAATTTCTTCATTTGTCTAACCTTAAAAAAGTGTGATGTAATATTAGTACACATTTTACTTTAAATGTGTACGGCACTTTGAATGGTGAAGTTTACCTATAAAGTGTCATATAAATATAGTTGTGTTCAGGTTATTTTATAAATCGTTACTTTATGTATATTTTGTGAAAGCGTAAAAGGTTTGGGGGCAATCCATTTTGTAATAACATAATATGAATTAGAGAAACAACTACGTTGCTTATTTTACTATTTTGTTTTTTCCCAGAATATCCTATACAACAATTAAAAGTGAAAGGAGACAGTTAATAAAGGAAAGAAAACATTCAATTGTACGGTCTTATTACCATTTGTTATTTACATCATGATAATTATTCTGTTGTCAATTGTTCTCTATAAAAAAAAAAATATTCTAATGTGTTCAATAACAAAATATAAAGTAATCAGATTCAATCAATTTATTTATTATCAAATAAATTACCAGGACACGACACGAACAAACACAAATTTATTTTTTACCAAATAATTGTTTAGATTGAAAGAGAGATCTACAGGGGTGCATTCGAACTACATTCACAGCTTCCGACTAACGCCGCCAGAATGCTCTGCTGCACTGGTCGGGAAGTAGCGCTCCAAGCGACGGGGATGCGAACTACATCGGCACGATGAGGAAAAGCTCTTCGCTGAGTCCGATTGGATCGTTTTGTATGAAGAAATTTCAATTCAAGTATTTCGCAGTTAATACTTGTATTAACTTTTGACCGTATTATTACATTTCTAATATATCAAAATTGAAAAAATTAAGTTTGCATTGTTTTGCCTTTACATGTGTGCTTGAATAAAATTAGAATATTATATAGAAAATTGTTTACTGTTTCAAAACCCAACAGGTGCACTCACCCACAAAGTTCAACCGAAGATTTTTTGTTAATTGTTTTGAGGATAGTTATTTATATTTAAAACATTTTTTTACATTTTTTACTTTTAATTTTACAAACCAAAATCGTTGCACAATTAAATCTCTAAAACTCCAAACACTTTAGAACATTAAAACAATATACCCTTTTACAAACCCTAACATAAAGTGTAAGTTCTCCAGAAAAGAAATTCCTAGCAATGAACTTAGGGCATATCTAAAGTGATAAACAAGAATCATTTGTATTATTTACTTTAAAATAGAGATTTATGTATAGTAAATTTAATTTTGAATTAGATAATATATATATATATATATATATATATATATATATATATATATATATATATATATATATATTATTATTATTATAAACATATTTTTTAACAAAGCACCCTTAGTTTTTGAAGAATTTTTATTTGGCTAGACTTTAAAACTTTGGTTAGACTTAAAACTTTGGTTTTAAGTCTAACTAAATAAAAATTCTTCAAAAACTAAGGGCGCTTTGTTAAAAAATACGTTTATAATAATATTCCTAGCAGCCCTGTGTAACCAATACAATTTATATATATATGCGAATTTTATGGCTTTAGAAACTAAAAAAGATATATTGCATTCATTACTAAAAATCATAAATTTCTTTATGTAACAATTTACGTAACGGTAAGCATTTAGATTATTAATTCTGGCCCTATTGTGGGGTACACTCTATGCCAACAAAACAATGAAGATTTAAAATGTATAAACACCTTAATTTAAAGTATTTTTTAATGTATCAAAGCCCATAAATAAAATTTCTCTATAATGTATAAGTTCTCATTGAATAAGAAAAAACATAACATTTCAGAATAAATAGAAACAAACAAACGTAAATAAAAGTTGATTATGAAAACTAAAAGATACAAATAACTAATAAAACATTCAGCGTTTAATTCATAAGGATTAGTTAGGCAAAATCTAATAAAATAAAATCAAGACGTTTATTATAGTGATAGCCAACAAATAATGTAAATTCAAAATCTATTTTATTATATATATACTACATAATGAAAGATTCTACTTAAACATTAGATCACCATCAATCCTTAAAGTATTGAAATCCCCTTCACCTTTAAATTGATTTAATTTAATTTGTTTGAATTAATTATAATTATAATTAATTATTTTCAATTAATTATGATTTATTATTGAATAAATCAGCATTCACTTGTATTAATTCATATCCTTTACCTCATCAAGATTCTTAACCAAAATAAGTTATTTTTCGGTTAACTGGGGAAATTATACGGAATCTCACAGTTGTCCTTATTTAATTTAATGTAAACTGACTCACATACCATGAATTGATTGTATATGTTAAATCACTTAGGGATTAATTAAAGTTCCAAAGTTAGATGATGTTTGGCAACATTGCGAAGGTTCCTCCTTTAACCTTTTATCTGACTATTTTATGTAAACGAGTTTTAAAAGATATTATTTTCACACACTCCTTTTATGAAATAAAACAAATAATAAACCCAATTTTGTTCTTTTCAGTTTGCAGCAGTCTTAGGTGGAAAGGCTGAAATTTTAGTGCTTAGGAAGTATATAACATGAAATATCTGTACACCAAGCAACCTATCTAATGATCTCCATTCGGTGTCTATTTGTAAACCACATGGTAAAGCTGAAAGGTTGTACGGCACTTTATACCTTAACCTACATGCATTCTATATTACTGTATATAAGTACAGTCGACGACTTATCAGTTACAAGGTCAGAAAGGTGTCGCTTCTTACAGGTCTATAACTATCTTCTCGCCGCCACCGTTACTTGTGAGACGAATTTCCTCCGCGATAAACTAACCTTACCTAATAGTGCAGTAAAACTAAACCAAAATGTGGCTGGAAAATTAAAAAAAAAAATTACAATTTGTGGACAGCCAATTTGTGCTGAAATGTGTTCTATGTCAACCCCTGACCTCCTCAGATAAGTTCCCTGAAATCCCCAATGGGCAACATGATTAAAAATGGTGAAATGACCCACGTAAAGTTAGAAATAAATCTTTCGTCGGCCAATAGGTTTATGTATATCAAACTGAAGCTCCTAATTAGTAGAATTTTATACCGCAAACCCCATCTCAAAAGGATGCTTAAAAATGTAATAATATTCGAAATACTTGACCTTTTGAGATGCTGTTTGCGGCAAACGTTTGCTTTTACAATTACCTTTAAAAATGCGGATAGCTCGACATATACCCATTACATTACCCTTGAACCACCCTGTACGTGGACGTTCCAAAGAGGAAGTCCTGAACAATTTTTCTTAGTCCATAGCCATGCTATACATAATGTTAAAGGTATTAGTATGGAGAGTAGTAAGGAGACATAGCCGAAAACCAGACTTCTAAAGGTCAAATATGTAGGAAGTTATTGCATTTCAAAGTTTTTTTTTACATAATATTATTTTATTCTAAATTTTGAACGTCTGCCATTTATCTCTCGACCGTTATATTAAGGTCGTGTTCACAACATGTATTCTACATTGTAAGACCTTTAATTTTTGTATATATAAACCTTCTGGAATGTATTTATATTTAGTATGCTTATTGTCTAATTTTATTGTAACTCCTTACGTGCCAACCCCTCATTTTTGTGCATGATCCCCAAATGGGATCTCAGGGGACTTTTCAGAGGAAGATCAGGGGATGCCATAGAACACATTTCAAAAGAATTTGGCCTTCCGAAAATTATTTCATTTTTCCCGACTAATTTTACTACACTATAAATATTATAATTTTTACCTCGAGAGGAAAAGTTACCAGCGAAAAATGATACCGATCAGAGGAGCCTCCCGATCAGCGTCAACAAGTAATTAAAATAAAAATAACTTTACCTTTCGACCGCAAGGTGTCGCCAGGGAGCACGGCGCGGCGGCGGCCGGCGGGTGGACGGCAGATGGGGCGGAGGTCGTGGGCGAGTCCCCTGTGGAGGGCGGCGTGGCGGGAGACATCTCCAGGAGGTGGCGGATGGAGTAGCAGGACTGGCGGGTAGTGCGACCCGACATGGCGGCCTGTGGAGGGAAAACACAAAGTTGAGTCTTAAGTGTTCGAGGTATAGAACTGTGGTAAACATATCAAGTATTACAAGTATATCAAGTGTATGTACAAGTGTATCAAGTATGTGCAGTCGTAAAGATTTTGAAGTTTCCATTTTGTGATGTGCATAAGAGTTTTATAGAACTTTGATTATTCAAACCCAAAACATTCAGTTACAGCACCACGTTCAATTCACGTGAATAATTCACGTTAGTATCATTCTTTTAAGTCCTGTTATTTATGTAACTTTGGTGTTGTCTCTTACAATTTACAGCATGTTAATATAGCATTATTAGTTGCATTATAGCATGCTTTTTATTCATGGCACACAGAAGTTCACATTTTTCTACAATATATTTATAGTATTTAACCAAGGTGTATAAATAAAAATTCTTTTTATTTATACACCTTGGTATTTAACTACTGTATTTACTCTTGCATGTACATATTTCTTCTGTTCATGATGTATTGTACTTGAATTATCTATTGTACGTGTATGGTTTTTTATTTTTCTGTGATATTTGTTTGTAATTATTTTCTCTGATGATCATGCTGCATGTTCACTAAACTGAAATTGTTATATTTATACTATATATGTACTTGAGCACCTTGCATTATTAAGGAATGTACAGTATTTTGATTGTACCTGCATGTAGGATTAAATATTTGCATGGATAAAGTTTATATTTTACAAGTAGTTTTAATGTGAAGACCTATGTATTTTTTTGTATATTTTTGTCCTCTTATATTTAGAGAAGATTTTGTAGAATCTTGAAGAGATTGCCTTTTTTTGTGTGAGATTATGCTGTTTGTATTATTAGTCGGGGTGATCGTAATTTGTATAAATTATTGCAAATGGTCGTGTCGGTTAGAAAAATAAATAAATAAATAGTAGATGAGGTGTGTAAGGACATGAGTGGGGCATACCATGAGTCGAAGACTACCAAAGAACAGTCTTTAGCAAAAAGAAGGAGACCTACGGAGACCAAAACTACGCTGAATCGATCAATGACAGAGCTAAACGTGAATTGGGTAGACCGAAGGAAGAGGAAACAGACCAGGGAGTGTGGAGGCAATGTTGTTTATGCGAAGCAGGACTACAATATGAGGCACCTGCATTGAGTAACAAGCACAAAGGATTTTCAGAAAGGACTTCAAAATTTTTTAAATGCACATAAATTCACCGGGAGAACCTACAGGAGTTATTTTCTATTATCATATGAAAGGGAAATATTCCAAGTTGATTTCCACATGCAGTTCTCTAGGTCCTAAAATCGTCGAAACGACCGCTAGTAACGCTGTAGTATGTTAAAACGCCTGCCTTCTTGAACTTGGACTCACGAGACTGCTCGACTGCTGTGCTTAAGTTACAATAATCAAATTCTACTTCTTCTACTCAAAGTTATTATTTTACTAAGCATGCCAAAAATCCACCTAAAAGGTTCCATTTTGTGATATGCATTAAAGTTTTATAGAACTTTGATTCTTCAAACCCAAAACATTCTGTTACAGTACCACGTTCAATTCACGTGAAGGTTGCTTTTTCAAAGCAAGCTCGCTCGTACTTGTAACTTTTTTAACTATGTGTGCATAACATGACGCATTTCAATACAAGTTATTGTCAATAAAATTTCCCCTACAGGTTCTATCCATGAGTTTATTATGAGTTATAAAAGTTAATACGAGTATTTTTAACACCCGGTATTTATTACTATTGATTTCGTTTTCACGTTTTGATAGAAAACTGACTGAACCATATTCTTGTTAACTTTTTGAACATGTTGTCAATAATTAGCAGTCAGTTGTCAAATCGCAACTATGTCCATAATAGACGGTGTTGAGCGTTATTACCATTGTTGACCTCTTCATCGTTGACCAGCCTGGACCGGATAGAAAGCCACCATTTAAAGCTACTATTTTATTTATATTTATTTATTTTGTTGTTGCTTAAAATTTTAAAATGGGTTTGCAAGGAGAAGTTCCTCAAGTTTTTGTTGAATATCTTATCCTCCATGTCCACTAAAGGTCTCGGCAGGACATTGAACATCTTATTAATGGTAACTCGCGGGAAACTATCTCTTGACATTACAAAGCCCACATCTAGTTGAGTTCAATTTATGAGCTCTCCTTACGTTGTGATTGTGCTGTTCTTCTCTGTTTTCGAGCACATGCAAGTTTGTTTTTACGTGAAACAGGTAACTGAAGGTATATTTGTTGTAAAATGTCAATATTTAAAGTTTTTTAGAGATAAGTTTACATTGCTGCAATTTTTTACTTCCAGTTAAAACTCTTAACGCTTGTTTTTGTAGTTAAAGTATATGGATACATCCCGATGAGTGGCCCCAGAGTAAGATTAAATAACTTAGCCTATATGGCTATAAAATAATGAGAAGTATATTGTCATTAGGACTTCTCCGCGATTTGATGTTTGATGATTTGAACAAAAGTTACACGGCTAAGCCTATGGCACACAGAATCAATGAGAGAGTCACATTGTAACTTGGCATTCAAGCAAAACCCTAAAAGTTTTACTGGTTCATCTTGGGATTGGGAGGTTTTTCTAAGAGTTAAGAGCAGCTTCTGAGTTTTTGGTTTCATTTAGCTTAAGGCTATTGTGCCCAAACCAGCATTTTCTAATATCGAACGGTTCATCTGATTTCGCTGCCGCTTCACAAAGGCGTTGCCCCCTTTCACAGTGGGTTGTGGAAGCAGCATATAGGAAGATTTTACCATCTATACCGAGTAGATTCATTAAATTTAAGAACAAGGAAGGCCCTAATATAGGTCCCTGAGGAACGCCTTGCCATCTTAGCTGGAGCAGAGAGAGCCTCCTGTTTAGCCACTCACTATCTGGCTCCTCTCACAAAGATACGAGTCTAGTGTTTTGAACATAATATAATTCCATCTAACCAAAATCGAGCGAACTTTTGTAGAAGAATGCTTTGGGAGACAACGTCAAACGCGTTTGACAAATCACATAGGGCAATAGACATAGAATGCCTGTCCTCAAAAGCATTTTAGTTCCTGTCACTTGGGAGATAAGAGCTGCAGTAGTTGATTTTCCTTTACGGAAACCGTGTTGTGAATTTGAAAACAGGTGGTTTACATCTTCTTTATTGGAGATAGGAACAGTTCTTGAAATTTTTAGGCAATTTCAAAAATGCCCGTACCATTGAAGTGAGCACCGTTTTATATTCATATTTCATATTCTTATATTCACAGGTTCAAATAACTCAGCGATGTACATGTGCAATGATATATTGACAATGGTTCTTTTGAATACAAATGCTGTGGATTTGAAGAACGCCATTGCCTAAAATAATAACTAATAAACCTAATATCCATTGTTCATTAATCCAAAATACAGTAGGCCTACCTACTAAATACAGTAAAATTAGATGATGATTTATTTATTAAGGGATACGTCCAAAGTCTTCTCCATCAGTCAGTAGCTTCCTAACTGAGACAACAAATGAACAAAATTAACAAATTAAAAACATGGGACTATAAAAACTCATTACTATGGAAGTATATTTGACTCCTATATTTCATTTTTAAAAAGATTTTTCAACTACAAATTATTTAATTAATTACAGGCTCGTGGTTTACAATTTTGCTACAATTAAACATTTTACCGCACGAGTATTTCTTAAGGCTGCGGTCTACCCCAACCAAAACAAAAACAACAACAATGCCGAATATGCCGGCCTCGCGGCCGTAGCGCTAGGCGAGTTTGATGGCTGCAGAGGTTTACGGGGATCGTGTTTAAGAATTAACCAATTAAGATAGAGATTGACTCTTAACTTTTTCTAAAAGTACAAAAAAGGATCTCGTCGGCTATCTTTTTAGAATTTTCAAATAAAATTTCTAATTTCAGTTATAATTGTGTAAAATTATCCGTTTTTGAGTTTTATAGATGCAGAGGTTTACGGGGATCGTGTTTTAAAAATAACCAATTAAGATAGAGATTGGCTCTTAACTTTTTCTAAAAGTAGAAAAAAGGATCTAGTCGGCTATCTTTTTAGAATTTTAAAATAAAATTTCTAATTTCAGCTATACCGGTCTAAAATCATCTGTTTTTCTCGATTTTTAACTGAAGTTTTCTATTGGTTTTAATGATCTAATTACAAAATTGTAACAGACGAAAACTAGTACCGTTATTCTTCTTTAATATGACACCTTATTTATAGCTCTAGGCTTCATTTGGCAGAAGATAACACGATTCTAAAAAACCCTTGCATTTGGGTGCGCGCCAGGGGTAGACCGCAGCCTTAAGTTAATAAATAATTTATAAATACCGTTCAACATTTTCATTATTATAAAGTAGCCTCAAGTTTTAATATTGATTTGAATGATAAAGAGCATAAACTTCCGTAGCTGCTATTCAGAAAAATAATGAAATTTTGTATCAAAAGTTCAGCTATATAATTATGTTTAGTTGCTTACCAAGGGAGTTTAAGAAGTGAAAACTTCAGGTCAAGTTAAGAAAAGTTCATTTAAAGCTTCTCGGTTATAATTTATTGAGCTGCCCCCTCCCAACCCCTCTCCCTAAACATCTCTCTCTCTCTCTCTCTCTCTCTCTCTCTCTCTCTCTCTCTCTCTCTCTCTCTCTCTCTCTCTCTCTCTCTCTCTCTCTCTCTCCCTCCCTCTGTCCCTCTCTCTCACTCTCTCTCCCTCTCTCTCCTCTCCCCAACCATCTCACCCCCACCAGAAACTCTCCCGGTTGTCCTGAACACAACTTGTAATGTGTCAACTTCGTCTTTTCAAACTTTTAACCACTTTGGAAAGACGGTCCCAACTGATTTATAAAGGATACGGTATTGAACAATTTCGACAAAAGGTTCTTCGATTAAGTACCTAAGTTTATTTTGTTACTGTATGTCACCTTAAAAACTGCAAAATAGAATAGGCGTGTTTTGTAACAGCAAAACGTACCACTAGTATACGTGTTGCTCGAAATCTGAATCAATGACATCCGACCAATCTAATATTGTGAATATATGTAATCACCAAAAACTAAACGTATTTACAGCGGATTATTAACAGATGTTTAAAATGCTTTGTTCAATCTCAATGTTATTTTAATGGTAAATTTTGAGGTTTCAATGGTAGATAGCGCCTTTATTTTCAGTTCGATTCTCATCAGTTTTTGCGGAAACAACTACAGACCAAGATCTATCCAACAACACAAAAAACTTGAAAATTTGTTGAAAATCATAGGAGGAGTTCTCTACACAAAAACCCCTTAGCGTATTAAATAAATACTAGTCTACTTGTTGCTTGAAATCGAGCAATTCATTTTGATACAGTAAAAAAGTAACATTTAGTACTAAATCAACGACATCCGACCAATACAATATTGTGTATATCAGTAATCACAAAAATACTACACGTATTTACAGCTGTACATTAACAGATGTTTAAAATGTTCAAACCAGATCCAATGTTATTCTAATGGGAAAATTTCAAATTTAATTTGCGTTTAGCGCCCTTATTATATGTCCGATTTTCGTCAATTGTGGGTGGAAACAACTACACACCAAGCTATAATAATAATAATAATAAATCTTTATTGCTGGAAGACAAATACAATATTTGCATAGCAAGCGTCAATAAAATAGTTACATAAAGAGAGACAAGATTTACATTTGACTTAAAACCAAGCACCAGCGGGATCACATTAAAAAAAAAAAAAAAAAAAAAAAAAGTGACAAAAGTGAAGATCTAGAGAAGCTTCGAAGCTCAAGCCAGCGTTTCACCCACCCCGTGTTCCACCCCGTGTATGGTCCATAAACTCACCCACCGAGTAGAACACGTTCGACACTAAAAAGCGTCTTAATTTTAATTTGAATTTTGGTTCAGAATTTTCGAACCTGATGCTCTCCTAGTATCCTATTTAATATGGAAACACCTGCCAAGATGGGAAGGCGCTCCATTGCTGCCAACCTGTGCCATGCCGTTCTAAATACATTTCTAGACCTTGTATTGTAATTGTGTACATCATGTCCCTGTGTGAGATTGGTTTTGAATTTACAGAAGAGAGACAGCTCTACAATGTACAGCTCGGCCAGTGTTAGCAGCCCAAGCTCCCGGAAAGCACCTCGACACGACTCTCTAAATTTAAGTTTAGCTATTATTCTGATGGCTTTTTTTGGAGAACGAAAACACGGTTAAAATTTCTCTGTGAACAACCACCCCACAGTGCAATGCCATAGGAGAGATGACATTAAATCAACCCGTGATAAGCCATCAGTAATAACTCGATGGGACAGTGTTGCGACAGCCGTCTAAGCAAATATATTGCGGAAGATAGCCTCTTGCAAACACTGTCCACATGGTCGGACCACATCAGCTCATCATCAACGAGCATTCCGAGGAATTTAGTGACGCCGACTTCTTCGATGACAGTGTCATCTATCATAGCAGTCGGTCGGTATGAATTTATAGCGGTGCTGCCTCCAAATATCATACAATTGGATTTTGAGGGATTTACTTTGAGATTTTTGCCTTCGAAGTATTGAATGCAAGAATTGATTTCTTGAAAAGAAATGAGTTCAATTTGGCCAATGTTTTTTTTGAACTGAAACAGAGAGTCGTGTCGTCCGCGTACTGGACAATTTGTCCTCTTGGAATGACTGAGTTCAAGTCGTTCACATACACCAAGAATAACAGGGGGCCGAGAATCGATCCCTGAGGGACACCATATCTCAATGTGGTTGTATGTGAAATCACTCCATTTACATGGACCTGCTGTGACCTGTCAGAGAGGTATGACCTTAACCACTTGTGTGGTAAGCCACGAACTCCACAGTGCCACAACCGGTCAAGGAGTATGCTATGTTCGACACAATCAAAAGCTTTTGATAAGTCGAGAAAGACACTTAATGTAGTGTCGTGCTTATCCATGCCCCTAACAATAATTTCCACTAAACGGATGATTGCATCAACAGTTGATTTACCTTTTCTGAAACCAAACTGTTCTTGACACAAAATTTTGAAACCCTCAAGAAAATTTAGCATCCTGCGCATGAACAATTTTTCGAAAACTTTACTAAGCACCGGCAGGATTGAAATAGGCCTGTAGTTGCTGGGTTGAAAGGATTCCCCTTTTTGAAGATGGGGATCACTTTAGCAACCTTCAAAGAATTTGGAAAAGTGCCTGTTTTGAAAGAGAGATTAATTGATTGTGTGAGAGGACCCACGATGCCATTGTGGCATTGTTTTTAGAGCCAAGTTGATAGGCCATTAACATCAGCAGACTTCTTTGACTTGAGGTCGCAAATCTCCCTTGACACCTCTTGCTCAGTAACTTCCCTAAGGTACATCGATTCGGCCGGAACCAACCAGAAGGAACAACTAGAGGGGCGGACGCAAGACCCGTGTCCCCTACATTGGCGAAGAACGAGTTGAAAGCATCCGCCACCTCCAGCGGCCCCCGGACGATTCTCCCCTACACCTCCAGCTGGTCTATTTGTGTTTTTTGACTAGTTAATTTGTTACTGTTTACGATAGACCAAGCTTGTTTAGAGAAGTTTTCTGCATTTTATAACTTTGAATTTACTTCGTAGCTTTTGGCAGCTCGTAGAACTTTTCGGTATATTTTTTTGTATGAGTTGTAAAAGAGTTTGAACTGTGGGTCATTATTTAGTTGTAACTGCCTGCAATAAATTTTTAACTTCTCTCTCGAAACTAAAATTCCCTTGGTGACCCATCTGTTGTGATTTATATTTTTTCTCGGTTTGAATGTTTTTTTTTAGGACAAAAAGAGTCAAGATAATAATTGAAGCAAGAATTGAAAGTATCAAACAAATTGTTTGTGCAATTTATTCCCGAGAGGCAGCCCCAGTTTTCTCTTTGCAATTTGTTATTGAGAAGCATGATATTGGATGATCTAGTGTCCCTTCCTGTATTGACAGTGGGCTGGAGATGGAGTGGCGGCCGGCCTCCGATAGTAGCGATTTGAGCGTGGTGATCAGACACGGCGGTCGCAACCAGCGACCACAGAATTAAATAGACTGGCTATCCCATAAGCCTGTACGTTGTCGGATGTGAAGCTAAAGTCGGCCATCTTAGCTGAGTACAGAAACGTAGAGCGACGCTGGAAAGGCGAGAAATTCTAAATGCGCTCTTATCATTTACACCGCAGTTTAAATAGCTTAAAATGCTCGAAATGCTTTGAAATTTGACACACTTATAGTTTAATAGTGTGTGACGCTAGTGGTGTGGTTTTAATTCGAAAATAAAAACTGCATGACACTTAAAAATTAAATAAATTCCAATCTTTTTTGTACATTTTAATTGGTGACATAAAAAAGTTACATTGCGAGGAAAATTTTTGTTTTGAGGTCAGGTGCGTGATGTAAGCGAGAGAAATGTAGCCAAAAAGTTATATTTTTCGAAAAGTATTTTTTGAAAAAATTAGCTATTGTAGTTTTTATCATATGACAGGTAGAACACGAGCTTCGTGACGCGGTGATGCGGCCTCTCGGCTGCGCGGCGGCCCGCTACAAACAGGGGAATTTTCCGTGGTTAGCTTATTAGCTTTATGGATTTGATTTTTAAAACATTACATGATAACATGTTTACAAAAGTAGGTCTTGCATGTTAGTATTTAATTTAACATTTTATCTACTAACTACATTTACTTGTAATTAGAATTATTAATAGTCTATAACTATGTATTGTAGGCAATATTATATTTGAAAAACAAACAACAATCATAATCAGTACATTTATTTACAGTCTATTTATTTTACATTAATTCAAATTTACAAATCAATAAATAAAACTATGTTTTAATAACATTACTGACTGCTTTGCTACTGCAAAGTGTTTAAGTGAAAACATCATCTACGCAATACCAAAAAGTTTATAAAAACAAATAAAACAATAAACCACAGTAAATAGTTTACCTAATAAAATATGAGTTTACCATAGATTTCAAAATACAAAGACAATTGAAATAATCAAAATATAGAAATATAAATGATAAAGTACAAATAATGAAGTAAGAACAATAAAATGAACGTCTGCCATAAGTTTCTTATTGTTTTACTGTCCCATAAATGTGATTGTTTTAGTTAGGTGGTTTCTGATTTTTTGATTGTGTACAGTAGGCTATCATTGTAATTTTTAGTGTAATGATGTATCCTGATTGTGAAAAATATTTTGCATATTAGTTTGGTAAGCAAGACGAAATGGTTTTCAAACGGATCTTGATCTAAAAAGTGGTCACTGTGAAAAAGATTAAGGCCTATACAATGGTTTAACTTTAGTATCCATCACGTCTACGACATTTTTTGTGCTTATCAAAGTTTCTGTATCAACAAAAAAATTTAACAACCGATTCACTCAACAAACAAAGCTTTGTTAGTTCGGAAGATGGTTGTATTAATCCTCCTCGGTCCTTAAAAAAGTTAGGACTGCGGCATAGATCTTCGTTTACAGGAAAGCTGCAATAATGCCTTTCTATACACACTGATAATAAAATATATCTGATTTAGCCTACTCAGTTGTATGCATTTAAGTGTCCGATATACTAAGTTCAAAAACAATTAATTGTTCAAACCATTACCTACAGAGTAATGGTAAACAGTATATACAGTACTTTAAATAGTTTAGGAGTAAGACAATATCAAAACCGAATAAAAATAACAATACATTTTATTCTAAAAACTACATTTACTAAAATACTTTTAATATTCATACAGGCCTACTTACTACCTTCATACGGCAAACTTGCATAAACGAGGTACCGTATCAATATCAATAATTCATAAACCCGAGTGGCTTTAAAAGAATTTTACGAAGCCAAAGATAAAGATTAACATGGATGGGAAAGTCAAACCTTTATTTTCAATCCTGGGGTGTGTTGTTCTATCGCTGGTCTAATTTGCAATAAAAACCTATCAGAAGAACAGAATTATTTGTAACATTTTTTTAAAGGACGGAGACACTAGTAGGATAAGGCCTAAGTTCGTTTTGTAGGTTAGCATAGTTCAAGTAAAGCTGCTTAAAAGCAAAAAACAGGGATATATTTCTTGATGTCTCATGGGATTCTCAGCCGTGAACACACTATTTCACAACAACAAACTAACATTGAAACTTCTCCTAATCTGATATGAAATCAAACTTACCTATGGTAGGGGATACCTCCAGCCCGACCTTTGTTGAAGCACCCATATTTTATGCCACACAATTAGTTGGCGTGACGCAAGGGTTAAAAGCTGTGAAAAGGTTCTGGCTAGGTTGCGGCTGCTGCCGGCTGCCCTGGGAGCGCGCGGCACTAGGGTGACTCATCGCAGCGACCGCCATATTGGTTGAGTTTCTGGCTCAGACGTTGGTTACACCTTTGCGTTCGCTTCGGCCAGTCTATTTAATTCTGTGGTCGCTGGTCGCAACCACAGAAACCGTCACGTCTGAGATGTTAGAAACAACATTATCAATGGCCGTTTGCGATGTTTGTGTTACCCTAGTGGGCGAGTTCACAGACCATTTTAACTGAAACCCCTCTAATAATTCCCTTAAAAGTATGGTTTTAATGTCGCTGGTGTTTAATACGTCGATGTTAAAATCCCCCGCTAGCAAAAACTTGTAGGCCCTAATTCTTTTTTGTTATGTGCTGCAAGAACTGCTCAAGTTTATTAAAGAATATTGTTTCATCTCCGTTAGGGGAGCGGTATAGGCCATAGATCGATAGTGACTCATTGTCAGTTGTATGAACTTTTACACCCGCAACTTCAAAATGTTTTTCATCTGTTAATTTAATTGACAAAGGTGAAAATTTAATGGTATTTTTGAGAAAAAGAGCAACTCCCCCCACTTAATATTTGGCCTAATAAAATAATTCCCCAAAACGTAATTTTGAATTTTGGAAAATTGAATATTTGACTCGTTAAACCCAAATTCAGACAAAATTAATAAATCCGGCTTGAGTTCCTCACAAAGTATATCCAGCTCCAGATGTTTGTTAGTGGCAACCTGAATATTCTGGTGGACAATTTTTAGTTGTTTACTGGTGACCCGACTGGAATGTTTACAAGTTATATTATTTTTCTAAAAAAACATTATTGTCTCTGTCTGGTTTTAACGCTCAATCCAACGACACCAAAAACTTGAATATCGGTTGAAATTTGTAGGAGGAGTTCTCAACACAATAAACCTTAGCGTATTAAAAAAGTATAGATATAGATTATGAGCATTAAGTAGATGGTGATTAAAACAATGTCCCATCTAAGCCAGTCATAATATTATTTACCTTTTAAATAATTTCATTTATACCTATAAAATCTGTTTTGATTTAACTAGTTTTAATACGGAATGACATTTTTCAATCTGGAGCTCCCGAGATCCCCATGGGTCAAATCTAGATAAACTCAAGCAGGATATCAAAATGATCTAATTCTCGTCGACAGTTTATAAAATGACTTTCAATTATGAAAGCCACATTAAAATATCGTTACTTCTTTAACAAACATTTGCTAATAATGAATGTATAGCGTAAGATATTGTTGAGTACTTTAGATTCTTTTTGCTACTCTAAAAATGTTGAATAAACATTTTATCATTGTTTTTGTCATATCACCCCAATAGCCGAACATTTTCAACACGACATAAAGTCAAAAATATATTTATTCACCCACTGAAAAACTACCGACCGCTATTTGACATTGGAGCAATATTGCAAGCGTCATGTTAATTACAGTACTGTAATCTTATAAACGCTACAACAAAATGTTACCATTATTGTTTTGGAGCAGAATAAAATACTTAAAATATAATATTTTAAACATATATTAAATGTATGTTGTTAAAAATACTTCATTTAATTTCATAAAATTATTTTAGTGTCAAATTGCTCAGCTAATAAAATATCAACATCTCAAGTTGAGCAGCACTTGGAACTATTTATTTATTCAGTTCTCTCCTTCTACAGACTTCGTTGTTGTAAATTAGGGATGTTTCAAGCTCTAAACAAAATGACAGTTGATTCGACAAGCGATTCAGTTATATTCCACCGCTCAGCTAACTTAGGCAATAAAATAAAGTAGCAACGAACCTCTTGTTTTATCAGTTTTGTATAATGTTTAATTTTATTTCAATATATAATTCATTTTATATTTGCTGCCACTCAGAATAGAAGAAATTGTTGACTTTTTCCATAATGTAGTGTTTTTGAGTGGCAGTTTACAAGATTTATCACACACTCATGGCAGCACTGTTACAGTTACAATTTTCTTGTTATTATGGCTGACAAAAAGTTTAGGCATCGAATATCAGCATTTTTTTGTCATAATGGCCATGGTGAGTTTTTTTTTGTCATAGAATAAAGCGATTTTTTCACCATTGGCTTTTAATTTTAGTTAGTTTTGTGAGGTTTTTGTAATACTGTATAAGATCCTATAAAAATGTATATAAACAACAAAATCCTAGCACCTGAACTCATTAACATAAATAAATTTAAACATAAACATTAAATTTTTTTTAAATATTAATATTTTGAGAAACTACGCATAAACCTATATTGTCAGCCATATATAGTGCTAGTAACATGAGAGCTGTTACTGAATACCGGGTTGCAAATGTGGCGACAAATCTAACAAATCGTCCTTCAAAAGCACAACGCAAGAGAAAACTACATTTTTCACTTGTAAGTTTTTGGGAGGAATGCTAACTCAAATACACACCAACAGTTTTCCCCATTATGTTTGCACTAATATGGCGTCAAGCATTAGAAATAGATTTTATGAAAGGTTTTAATCAAATGTTTGCACTCAGTCTATTTATAATTAATGATTTAATTAATTTTAACGTGCCATAATACCTTTCTGCTTAAGTTTATAACTTAAAATTCTAACACGTATCAGTATATTTTATTCCCAAATATTTACTAAATATACTGCCCCAATTTAGTACGAAGATGCTGTTAAGAAAAGAGGATTAAATTCCCTTTTAGTTGACATTTTAGCTACTGCGTTGATTTATTTCATTGCAAACCCGTTAATACAGAAATAAATAATAAAAGCGTGTTCCTTGCTTCTTTGTTTTAAGATTTGCTAAAATTAATTTAATTAGTCCACTCTATTAACTTAAGATATTTTAACAGGTATATTGCACAATATCAGGAAACAGTATGATAAATTAAAATACAGTTTATTACTTTATAGACAATTATACAAAATAAATTCTTTGATTTTTCATCAAAAGTTCATAAAATAGTGAACATTATTATTTCCAGAAACTTACAAAAGCTTATTTAAAACTTGATGTGATTTATCGAGCTATTTTCCTCTTCTCTACTTTTCCACCCACTTTCCACCCCAGCCACCCCTCTACCCCCACCCTTCGCCTGTTTCCCCCTCCACCTCCGCATCACTTCACCGCCGGTCGCCGGGCAAGTTGCAGCCCAGCTCCCAAGTGGGTCACATCGCCATCCCCGACCATCTACACGTGCTCTCTCTCGGAAACGTGTTAGGAGGAAAACTTTGTTGTGAAACATTGGTTTCTAAAATGTTTCGTTCGTAATTTTATCATTACTAATATATTAGCTTCTTCCTATTTTTAAATTTTGTTTATCGTGTTTTTCATTAAAATTTTTTTAACTTATTTTGTAGTCAGTAAACTGTAAGTTTGTTAATACTTAAATATTTTAACATATAATTCATTTTCATCAGTTTTCTCTTTAAGTGAAAAAGTTGTAAGTATGATCCAGAGGGCTATATTAATTAAGAATTATTCAAACCCTCTTCCTAATAACTGGTTAAGGTTGTAGCGGTGCACAAAAGTTAGCTTACTTGATGAAGGCGAATAAGATATTTCCAGAATATCAGCAGAACTAAATTTAAATTAATTAATTGGCAATAAAAAAATAAAATAACTATGAGTTTTACAGTAAATTCATACTATATTACTCTTTAAAGAGTTGTTTGTCTATCTTGTAGGCAAATTGGACAAAGGAAAGAGAGTCTCGTCACTAATAATAATATGACATATTAGTTTGTTCCAACCAAGTGCCGTTCTGCAGTTAATAAAGATAGTTATTTTGCACAAAATGTTCATCAACCAGCATTAACATTCAAAACAATGACCGTATCTGTAATAGTGTATTTCACACAAGGGGCGAAAATGGAGTTTACCGGTTTGAAGTCGCATTTTATGATTGAGATGAAGTCGTGGTCATAAAAACGTTCGAGGATCGTGCAAACGATTTTTGTCCGATTAGCGAACGACATTTTCACCGTACTACTCGACACGGTTTTCCCTGCTTTTCAGGACTTAAAACAATTATCCAATATGCAAAACTTAAACTATTTTAATGTTATTTGCACAATGGGACAAACCAAAGAACACAAAATGATATGTACCTTTTAACCAGGTTATATCACAGAGTAACAATAACAACTTAGTCAAGATTTGCAACTCATGTTAAATTCTATGTCTTCCCATAAGGAGATTTTTAGGGGTGGTAACGTCGTGTAAGTTTGAAAATAAGTTGGCAACACTAGATAAGTATAACAGCTGACTTCACATCCCTAGGGCTATAATACTCAACTTTCGGCATTGAATTAACGTAGGGACAACTAGAAGCAGATTTTTACCGCATAGTGTGATGGAAATATCTGTAAAAAACTAAGTCAAGGTCTCATATATTTTTTCTTTTTTTGATTGAAAATTAACTATAAGAGCATGTAAGTATCAAAATCAAAAATTCTAATCAAGCGTGTACAAATTTCAAACATTTAAAGTAGGTACATTTTAATTGGTTTAACAACGTGATAAATTTATCATTTCAAAACTGTTAATAAAACTTTTAATAAAAACTGTGGATAAAATTTAAAATAATATTATCTATATGTTAATAGGCAAGCATGATTCATTTCCTCTTCTTTTCTCAGCTTGCGAGCATCGTAGGAAAAATCCGTACATGTTGTTAGAAACTGTTAGTATGCTGTAGATAAGAAGAACGCCATTATAATTCGCATCGGCCTCTAGGGCTACGCCCTGCGACCTTCAAATTTTCAATGTTAATCTTATGGAGGGAGGGTAGTTGACTGAAACATTTTATTTCGACTACTGTAATAACATATGCCAGAAAAACAAGAATAACATACGAAGAAAAGAATATTGGCTCCATATTAACTAGTTTTGGCCGGATTTCGACTAGTGCGCTATCCCTAGTTTATTTAAATACATAGTAAAGTTATAGCATGTTAAAGATTTTAAAATATTCTTAAAAGATTTATGCCATCTTCTTACAACTAGTTTACAACTATTACTCTCAGGAACGATTATGTACAGTAACAAATACTAAATTATATTTAATTGAATAATAATAAATTGAGCTCAGTTAAAAAAGTTTCAACGATTAACGATAGCATTTAGGTTTTGATACTCGACGATGATTCTTTGCCGGAAGAAAAAGTAATTTAAACTCATCTGCCGATTGTTTTAACTCGCTCTCCTTCCCAATTCCTAGAATTCATTGCCAATTTATTATCTAAATTTGCATTAATACCTCCGTTTCAATAAACCGTAAAAACTAATTGTTGTACAGTTTTTGTACCTGAAATAAAGATTCCTACCAATAATTTAAATAAACTTTAAACATCAACTTGTAGGCAGACTTTTCAGTCCTCGTGGACTGTAGTTCCTATTCAGACTGTAAACCAGTAAATATGTTACATCAATCGTTGGGTTCAATGATTCAATCAGCTACCGTGTCACTATGAGTCATCAAGCTAGAACCCCTACAACTATAAGTGACTCTGATGTTGGGGCTCAGAACAGAATTCGCTCTTTCAAAAACTCAATCGAACAGAACTGAACACTATGAGGCTCTATAAAAATTAAAGATTCTATAAAGAAAAGAAACGAGAGATCAGCAGAGACTCGGTTAGGGTGTAAATGAACCTCAACTGCTTCATTTGCACCACTCTTAAGCCACGTTAAGCGCCCCAACCCCTACCCCTCTTCTTCTTCTTCTTGCCAGAGTCGTAAACACAATGTTAAGGTTTCTGTAAACAGCTTTAATAAACATAACGAATAACTCGCCCGCCAGTGCCACCAATAGAACTATTAAACGAATTGCATATGCTGTAATAGGCTATTTAATTTTAGAATCTAATTTGCTAACTAAATTGACTTGTAGGCCTACTATTCGAAAACATCTATATCTATCTACCCTAAAGGTGGTTTATTTATTTATTTTATTATTTATTATTTATTTTTTATTAGAACTTCTTCCACAACTTTTAACCGATTTTCAAGTTTTTTGTGTAGTTAAATAGGGCTTGGTCTGCAGTTGTTTCCGCACAAAAAATTTTTAAAATTAGGATTAAAATAAATGAGCTGTTCATAATTTAAATTTAAAATTTTCCCCATTACAACAACATTGGGATTGGGTTGAGACATAACAAAACACAATAGGTATTGCATTAGACGGGAGTGATTGATTTGGGACTAAACGTAATATTTTTAGCAAACTCATGTGAAAGTCTAAATTACACTGCTCAATTTCTAGCAACAAGTATACTAGTAGGCCTACTGATTTAATACGCTAAGGATTTTTTTTATATATGGAACTCAATATATAAATTTTAACCGAGTGTTTGGTGACGTTGGACAGTCGTTGCTTCCGCCAATAATTTATGAGAATTGGCTCCCAGGCTTGGCTCCCCTTACAGGCTTTTTATGTTTCAATGTTGATCTTATAGAAAAGTAGAATAATTAATTGAATCATGGGACATAGGTTATTTTAGTGCTAGCATAAGTAATTACCAGATATATTTTGTGGTGTCGGGAACAACTTTCAAAATACAGAAGATTTTCTAGGGACTTTCGCACCTCGATTGTCTAGTATAAAATATTCGTGTATAACGTATTTAGTATCGTTTAAGTAGATAGGAAACTATCTAGGAAAAGTGCATTGTCTAAATGATAACGCAGTCTACTTTTCAAAAACAAGATTCAAAACAGTCATATTGAAAAAGAGATTGAAAGGAAATTACTTCACAAAAATATAACCAAGTTTTATATGGTAATTTTATATTAAAATCGCAGTTTCAATGCACTTTTAAAGCGTTTTCAGAGCAGATCAAAAGTTTTTGAGATTAAAAGTTTATCTCAGTTGAGCTGTGCATAGCGGGAACGGAGTTGGACGAATGAAGAAGATTTTAAAAGAGTCTTTTCAATAAATTATAAAAGAAAAGTTTAGAATTAACTTGTCTGTTCTTGCTTTCAAGTTTTGTTCTTTATCTTGGCTGGCAACAAAAATTATACAATGATTAGACTTTTCATTGGTGATTTGCCTTAAAAACATTATCTTGTAAAAAAAATAGGCCTAACTGACGTTGATTTATTATTATTTTATTTCATTTCATTTTCTTAAAATTCTATTTATTTTCTCAAATAATTTTTAATGCTTGTTGGAAACACATTCCGACTAAAATAAGCTGTATTCTAATCTATTGTAGTGATTAGCATTCTCCTATAATGTGATTAAAACCCTATAAATTTGATACTTGACGTAATTAATGTAATAGTCAAGTCTTATGTTACATTCTTATAACAAAACATTATTGAAAAAATTGGACATGGAACAAAACAGATAGCAATAATATCTCAGCTGAGATAAGTTATGTTCCCACTAGATATGTTATGTTGGTAACTGTACGTTGTTGACGTTTGTTGCCTGAAAGGAAAAAACAACATCCAAAATATATTATATTTTTTTACTTTGAAGAAATGTTCATCATACATTGTTTTTAGTGTGATGGAAAATCATGGTAGTTTTGACGGTTCTCTCAAAATAACGCAAAAATGAAGAAGAAAAATGCTTCTATTACTACGAGGAAATTCATCACTTTACAACTAACTGGTATATTCCTAATCATAATAAAACTTACCCTGAATGATATGCAAAAACGCGATTTTTATAATTTTTTAGAGGAATGAGTGGTTTAAGCTTTAAATTTATAGCACGTCTATTGAATTAAAATCAAATAGGATGTTCTGGTTTTGTAAATGTCAAGTGCTTATGTTAAATATACTTCCAAAAATAAAAATAATATTAACTCATCTATATTTATTTAATACGCTAAGGGTTTTTTTGTCTTGAGAACTCCTCCTACAATTTTCAACCGATTGTCAAGTTTTTGGTGTCATTGGATAGGGCTTGGTCTGTAGTTGTTTCCGCCAAAAATTGATGATAATCTGACTGAAAATAAGGGCGCTATTTACCATTGAAATCCCAAAATTTCCCATTTAAATAACATTGGGATTGAATAAAGCATTTAAACATCTGTTAATAATCAGCTGTAAATACGTGTGTGATTAAAGAGATTCACAATATTGTATTGGTCGGATGTCATTGATTTATAGCTAAAAGTAACATTTGTATTGTATTATAATAAATTGCTCGATTTCGGGCAACACGTATACTAGTTACTTATTAAACACATACCGTATAACGGCCAAAAATTGAAAATTGTATAGTTTTGGCGGTAAGGCAATAGCAAAGAATGGAACTGATATCCCTATTAAAAATAATGCCAATCTTTAAATTTCAAGTAGTTGTTTTACAAACCCCATGTTAGTTTATTGCTTCTTCTGAGTTTTTCGCAATCTCTATCAAATGTTGTTTTAATGACAAATGATTAATCAAAGAGATTGTAAAATGATGTTGCTTGATAATTAAGAAAAGCTCTTGTGTTGATTAAGGTAGGTCCTATGATTTAAAAAATAAGTAAGGGTGATTAAGGAAAACTATATACATGTTTGAATCTGTTACATACCCAATTATGTTTTTTTTCTTCACAAATTACAATAATTTTCTTCACAAATATTTTTATTTTTCCTTCTCAAGTTAACTTTAATGAGTGTGCAGAAAGCAGAGTTCAGAAAAAGAGAAAAGAAACCAATAAATTATGACTGGAAAACTTTAAATTAACTTTTTCTTAGCTCTTGGCTCTTATTCTTTTTGTCCGACAACCCGACTTAAGATTGCAGGAAATAACACTCAGAAAATTTCTCTAATCGTTTTATTACATTTTTTAGATTATCTTATTTGCCTTCCATAACAATTAATTATACCATTCTGTAAGTTAACATTTTCTGATTACTTGCAATTACATATGTATTTAATAAATATTTATTGAAATAATCCAAGTTATTTCACTATTATTCACTTCACCAATATTGAATATATTTACAGAGAAACAACTTGTCCCTTATTTTCTATCATTAAAGACCTGAATAAACTTTTACTAAAAAAATAAATCAGTAAATTAGAATTTTCTGCGGATTAATTTTATATTATAAGTACCTAATGAACCTACCTTTGCTATAAAAAATCTCCTATTCTCGATTCTACTTCGACTGTTAACATATGATACTCAGATAACTTAAAATTTTTATAAATATTCTTCGAAATCCAGTTTACTTGACATTAATTTAAATACGTTAATCGTGATCTTTGTACCATACTCACCATATTTACCATACTCACCATCTATACCCATATAAAGTTTTGTTTGACCAATTAGGTCCTGTATTGTATATTACAAAATGTGTGTAGTTAAGCACATAGCGTTCAAGAAGCTTAGGCCTAAATGAAGCAAATAAGGGTTCATATGTTTACACCAAACAGAAAGATAAAGAGAGAGAAAAATATAAGGAGGCCTAAATGTGTTGTCAAATCGTCTTGAAAATAATTCTATAAATTTTTTAAACCTTTCATCGATTTATCTTTAATGTAGCCATTTCTTGGGATTTAAGTTTATTTTCAAGGGTGAGTTATTAATTTTGATATTTTACCAAAATATAAAGGACTGAATATATTTTTTACTTGAACTGATATCCTAACACTAGATTCATCTATAATAGCGGTCATTTCTACACCTCTTTATTGAAAGGATGAATAGGGTGATCGGAAAAGAAACGTGTTTCAAGAACTCAGTAGGTTATTGCCCATTTCAAAATAAGCAAAAGATTCTATAAACATATCTTACTAGTGGCTCATAGGGGCAAAAGCCCCTAATCATAAAATTAAAATAGCATGAGCCATAGCGTATTACCATTTCTTCCACAACGAAGGGTTCCAGAAAATTTAATTTTAATTTGAGGTATATAGGCCTAATATTTTAAAAATACCGTTTGAACAGACCATTCACCCCCAAGTACTTTTATCAATCCTGTACTATTAGGTCACCCGTTTGTAAATGCTTTATTTTGTCTGTTGTTAAACTCATATCGATCTATGAAAAATAAGTTTTGAAAGAAATCGTAGTCCCTTAATTGAGCTGTGACGGCTTTTTAATAGAGCATAGAAAAGTGGCAATGAAAAAAATTGATTTTTTAGCTCCTGTCAGTTTTTTATTTTTTATGTTTTAGTAACAAAATTTAAACACAGCACCTCTAAGTGCATCTTCACTTGCTCTGAATATTCATCCCTCCTAATCAAAACTCTTAATTTTGTGTAAACAAAGCAGATTTTTTTAAATCACTACATGGAGAATCTTTAAGGAGAACCTTTCAGAAAATAATCATTCTAATATATTTCCATTTTTTTGTAAAGTTTTTTGCCTGCTGCATTTTCCTCTAGTATGTAGGACAAACGTCTTTGATTTTAACTCGTCTTCTATAATCCTACAATTTATGAAATGACTAAAGGTTTCTCAGAAAATTCATCTAACAGAATACCAAAACTTCACTGACTGATAACACTTTAAGTATCAATGTGTCGTCGTCATTCAATATGATCATTTGACACTTTTCGTCTTAAAATAAAACCAAAACAATGTAAATAATGTAGGTGTTTCTCAAACCACAATTCATCACTCATTGCATCTCTACCAACAATCAGAAAGCATTTTATGATTAGCATACACGCAATTTTTTTTTTACAATTTAAATTATAGTAACAATAGTAAAACCATCAGTCAATTTGTAATAGTATGTAAGGTTAACTCTTCTTGTAGAATGTTTAATAGCTCAAAGCAACAAAACGTCTTAATAAAACCAAAACATATGTTTCAATGTACACAAAGAAGACATTTTTCGAATCCCCATGCTATTCTTAAGGAGGACGTTTCACTATATTTCTCATTTCCCTGTAACTTTATGGATACGCTTTATGGGACCGAAACCTTTAATTTGAAACTCCTACCATCTTCCTGCAATTTGCAAAACGCTCACAATTTTGCCCAAGAAATTTCGCTTACAGAATTATTATATAGATTGCTTCTCTAGGTGTGAATTATTATGTTATCTTCACTCAATGTTATCATCTGTGTCTCATTTTGAAATTAAACCATAACACATGTTTTAATGTATACAAAGCAGACGTTTTTTAAAATCCCCATGCTATTCTTATGGAGGATGTTTTACGTTATTTCTCATTTCCTGTTAACATTATGGACACGCCGATAGTTTTCCCTCGTGCATGGGACCGAGACCTTTAATTTGAGACCCCTCCCATCTTTCTGCGATCTGTATGACGCTCACAATTTTGCTCAAGAAATATCGCTTACAGAATTATATATATAGATACTCTAAAACAAGCTCCGTTTGTACGGGCAAAGTTTTTTTTTTCGCTCCAAGGATTTTTTATTTTTTTATTGAATATGGGGGTTTTGGCCACCAGGAATCAATTGGCGTTAGTCCCATAGCTGGGAAAAATCCGGTTTTCGCGCTAGAGCCTTTCAAAGTTCCCATGTTATCCTTATGGAGAGTTTATTAATTGAACAAAAATCAGATGATAACTGTAGATAAAAACAATGTGTTAATCTTTAAAGGAAAACTATACCAAAGTGCAGCACCCTTCGGCCTGGCGAGTGAGCGAAGCGAACGATCTCGACTTCAAAATGGAAGAGGGCGAGTGAGCGGAGCGAACGAGCTTTGTGTGAGAACGAAAGTAATAATTTTACCGAGCTTAAGCTCGGTCCCCCTGGTACTGTCCTAAAATGCTTCGTTAAGCCGCTAGCCGCCATTTCGTTTTCAACAATAAATAGTTTTTATTTCCGTTACGGATGGTTATACATATTAAGTTCATATTTGACATGAGCCTTTATAACACCTGTGTTAATTTTCAAGGAACGAATATGTTTTATGTATATTTTTAAATTGGCAGCCATTTGAAAGTTTTACACTGAAAAATCTCAAAACCAGTAAATTTGATCAAAATTTTACAAGAGGCAAAAACATTGAAAATTATATTATTGAACTAATGATACCAAGTTCATAAGGATCGGACGAGAAATAACGGATTAATTGTGATTTTCTCCATAAATACCTTGATTTTGCTTTATAATTAATGCATATTAAGGTTATTTTAATGGAAATATCGCAATAACTCCGTTTTGTGGTCACATCCTTACAAACATGTTATCATTGGTTGGATAATTTGTCAACTTTTTGACTCTTGTAAAATTGTTTTGAGATATTGAAGTTTAAAGATTTTCAATGACCGCATTAAAAGATACACATAGAAAAATATAATCTTTTGCTGAAAATAAAAAGCAAAATTTGGGTTTCAGTTTGTTTCAGAAAACAAACTGAAACCCAAATTGAAGCTTTTGTTGGACTTTTAGGGGAGGAAAAGTGGAGCATGGTTGAGGAGTTTATTGCTGGTTCTTTACCTGTCAATGAACTTTTTGATAATTGTTTCAAACGATAGGCCTACGTTGATATTTGGCATTCATGTTCTCCTTTGATAGAGAAAGTCAATAGGAGTGGTAGGAACATTCACAATAAGAAAGATGTCAAATGGTACACTGAGGAATTGGCAAAAGAAAGACAGCAAATGTTAAATATTTTTTATATCTATAAGAATTTTAAGAAAGATTGTTCACCTCATGCAGATAGGGCATATGAAATGTATATTCTGTGTAAAAGAAGGTACAGAGATAATCTTAAGGCTGCAAAGCGACAATCATGTGAAAACTACCTACATTGAGAGTGCATCCAATAAATGTAAGGCAGCTTGGGAAATAATTTCTCAAGAACAATTTTCACACAAAACACCTGAAGTAACACTTAACCCAGAGCAGGTGAACAATTTTTTTCTCAATTCCGTTAAAACACTTTCAGATAACATAAACACCACTAACACACACTTTCTTGATTTCCTTGGAAATATGAATGTACCTCCAGAATCCTTTCACTGGCAAAATATCCATCCAGAGGAGATAATAAATGTTGTTTCTAAATTTTCTAACTCCAGAAGCATGGATTGCTACTGGCTCTCAAATAACATTGTCAAGAAAACAATCATGGTAATCAGTAAACCCCTGGCTTTGATTTTAGTGGATGCATGCAACATGGCTATTTTCCTGACCTTCTAAAGATTTCTAAGGTTATTCCCGTTTATAAGAAGGGCGACAAGTCACTTCCAGAAAACTATCGATCCATTTCAATCGTTCCGATTTTTTCCAAGGTTTTTGAGTCTCTGATTCATAAACAACTTTCCGGTTACTTTAGCAGTTATAAGCTTCTTTCCGAGTCACAATTTGGTTTTCGTCTAGGGAAATCAACAACATCAGCAGTAATGGAAATCGTAAATTGTTCCTTGGATGCTTTCGAGAAAAAAGAATCTGTTGCTCTCTCATTACTTGACTTGAGTAAAGCTTTCGATTGTGTCCCATTTCACATTGTACGGGAGAAACTCAAGTTTTACATGATATTAGAACAATCTTGTAAACTCATCTCTTCGTATCTTTCGAATAGAAAACAATATGTTTGTATAAAAGGAGAATCTTCTTCAGTTCAGAATGTTGAATTGGGCGTGCCGCAAGGCTCGATGTTGGGGCCTTTTTCTTCATAGTCGCTATAAATGACTTGCCTAAAAATGTCAGTGTTGGAACTGTAGTTTATGCTGACGACACATCTCTTTTCACTAGTAGGAAAAACTTAGATGACCTGCATGAAATAATTAGACTGGCACAGGTTGATGCTCAACTTTGGTTTTCTTCAAACAAATTGCTCTGTAATCAGGAAAAAAATCAGAACATTATTCTCAGTTTAACTCATAAGCAGTATTTCCAATCAGTGAAGCTTCTGGGCATTTTTATTGACTCAAAACTTACATGGTCTGATCATGTCAGCAATCTTTGTAAAAGGATCTCTCGTGTGAGTTACCTTTTCTGGAAACTAAGGGGCATCATCTCTTTAGAATATCTCAGAGCTGCATATTTTGGGTTGTCCCAATCTCACTTAGCCTATAGATTGATCTTATGGGGGCATTCTTCATCTGTATCTGAAATCCTTCTGATCCAGAAAAAAGTTCTTCGAACAATGTGCAGAGCTCATCGTCTTAACATTGTCAGCCTTTATTCATACAGATGAAAATTCTTACAGTCATTAACCTTTACATTTTACATATATTAACATTTACAAAGACTAACTTACACCTTTTTTTCTACCAGACAAGAAATTCACTCACACTCAACAAGAAATAGATTGAAACTTGACATTCCGCAACACCGACTAACCAAAACAGGAACATCACACCAAGTAAATTGCATTCATTTTTTCAATAAACTCAATGAGTCAGCCCGGGACACTACACTCACCAATTTTAAAAACAAAGTAACAACATGGCTTTTAAACAACCCATTTTATACTATCTCTGAATTTATGAACAGTAATGTGAATATAGAATTTTAAGATAAATTGTAAACTGTGCAATATTAGTATAAGTATTTAAGTTTTATCAATATTGATGTATACTCTGTATGACAATGCCCATTTCTTGTGAAAAGATCAACGGCAAATAAATGATTTGACTTTGACTTTGATGAACATTGGTGTTATAAAGGTTCATGCCGAATATGAACACCGACTAACCAAAACAGTCACTTCCAGTGACTTATTAACTGTTAATAATCCGTCGTTATAACTTAATACAATAATCCGTTATGGAAACAAAAATTATTTAATGTAAAAACAAAATGGCGGTTGGCAAGATTACGTTACTAATATGGCAAAGCCTCGTCTAAAATAGCCCAGAGTCAATTTAATTGCTCAGAAATTTTAATTCAACTTTATACCGTTTTAACTGAAATTTAACCGTTTCGAATTAAAATTATAGAAGCGGAAGGCTAGACATAAACTTCCTAACTTTTAACAGTTTCATGACACAAACTTTGCAGAAGTTCCTCACAAAAAGTTAGTTGAATGACAAAACTTTGAGGGAGCGGTGCCAACTTTGGTCGCTCAATAACTTTAACAACAGGATGAAAGTCAAATCACTGTTTCAACCTGAAGGGTTCTTTTACCCCCTTCGCCCACCTGAAAGGAATTGAATTACTACTGGCATTACTATTCCTACATGAAGGAGACATCGTTATTACTCGCTAAATTCTCCTGAACGAAGCCAGTCAAATGATTGTTTCTGCATGTAAGAAGTGCCATTTCCATTCACCTGATCCCAGTCATATACTAGTTTCCTCATGTGAGAAATGTAGTTTTTACTAGCTCTATTCCTCTGAACCCAGTCAAATGATTATTTCTGCATGGGAGAGGTCTCATTTTCATTCACCTGATCCCACTGAAATACCAGTTTCCACTAGGGATGTTCCGGGAATATTTAAGAAAAACTGATGGGAATTTACCAAATTTATTTTATATTTCAATTGATTTTTATGTGAACGTAACTGTAACAAAATTTTAATTTAAACATTTCTAAAAAAATATCACATTTTCGAATGATCTTTGAAAGTAAAAAACAAAAGTTTCTAAAACAAATTTCTGTTCGATGGAACTGCCCTTAGTAAAATATCCTGTCTCTTACAATGGCGATTCTATTCACGAGACAACTCCAGGAAATAGTTTCCTATATTTAGATCAGCTTTTGTTATGACATCTCTTACCGCCGACCCTCTATCTCACATTAACATTATTTTCTCCAATTAAATTTTTATTGTGTTTTCCTGCGTTTCCGGCCTGTGTTCAAGTGTTACTGTAGGTTCTTGTTTATGATCTGTGCATTCGTCACAAGGAAAGAAGAGCAAACGTGGACCTTATTACATCTACAATAGCGGAAAATTTAAGTAATCATTTTTGTAAAAAAAATAAGTGAAAGAAACTCTTGAGCAGCTTTATATTATTGCACGAAAAAACCTTTCCAAACCGCGAATGGAACTCGCCATTAACATTTTCATTTTTTCTCAAATGAACTTCCCATTTCAAATAATACTTGCTTAATTTCCTGTTCGTTTGAAAGTAATTTTCATTTATTATTCCTTCGCAACAATATAGATTACAGGCAATATAGATTCATGAGAATCGATATGTTAAACACTAAAATAATTGTTTAAATTTTGTAGTAAAAGTCATTTAATTTAGGGTATTTTATAATGTTCCTGATGAAACTTAATGCCGAACATTTGAACTTATATAAAAGGAAATGTAAAAAAGGTTTTGGTTTTGTTTTTAGTTAAGGATAAACTTGTTGTTTAACATTAGACTTCACCAACAAAGTCATGATTGGCATTGTTACTTCTAACATTGTAAACAAATAGTAATATGTTACGCAAAATATATTATTCCAAAAATAATAATAATAATAATAATAATAATAATAATAATAATAATAATAATAATAATAATAATAATAATAATAATAATAATAATAATAATATACAAGATCGCCCTCAGCAAGAACAACTTGAGGCTTACTGGTCCTCGTTATGGTCGATCCCAACTGACCATAATACCAGTACTAGTTGGGTAGCTAATGAAGAGGCTAGATTTAGTACAATACCTGAAATGCAATTTTCCGGTATAAATGTAAACACAATGAAAAAAGTTATGTCACTAGCAGCAAACTGGAAAGCACCTGGTCCAGATAATATTCACAATGTCTGGTGGAAAAAGTTTACCTGTGTTCATGAGTATGTCGCTGAGCATTTCACAAATTTTATTAATAATCCTTCAGAAATGCCGTACTTCATGACGGAAGGCATAACTTATCTAAAGTATAAATCAGGGAATCCTGTTGAACCTGCCAACTATAGACCCATCACATGTCTTAACACAGCATATAAACTACTCACATCCTGCTTGACCGATTCTATTTATCAGTTTGTTACTAACAATAACATAATATCGGAAGTACAACGAGGCTGCACGAAGGGATCTTATAACAATTGAACTTAAGCAAAGAACTTTTAACAATTAATTGATGCAGTTGTTATGAAGCAGGCAAAAGACAAAAAACGGAACCTTTACATGGCTTATATAGATTATAAGAAGGCATATGATTCTGTCCCTCACTCATGGCTCATAACTATTCTTAGAATATACCGTATCAACATACAACTTATAAATTTCTTACAACTAACGATGAGTCGGTGGAAAACGAGCCTCAGGTTATCGTCTGATGAGACTAATGAACAAGGATCAAGTATTACCGTAAGAAGAGGCATATTTCAAGGTGACTCCCTAAGTCCACTTTGGTTTGTATTGGCTCTTAATCCTCTTTCACATATGTTAGAATCTTCCAATTACTCTTATCAACTAAGACCTAATACAGTACCTTCAGCAAATGTGTCTCATTTAATGTACATGGATGATCTAAAGCTTTTCTCTAATAGAGAAAATCATCTAAAACTCCAAATAGAGATTGTCCACAAGTTCTCTACAGATATAGGAATGAGCTTTGGGATAGATAAATGCAAAACTCTAACACTCATTAAAGGCAAACAACGCATAATAGACTGCCAAGTTAATGAGAACTTAGTAATTGAGTCTCTTGGAGAAAATAATGCCTACAAATACCTAGGAATAGCCCAGGCTGAAGAGATCTGCCACAAAAACATAAAAGAAATTCTTCGAAGAAGGTTTTCACAAAGACTGAAATCAGTGTGTGGAAGCGGATTGAACAGCAGGAATCTCACTAGAGCCATAAACACATATTGTATTTCCCTGCTGTGCTACACTTTTGGAGTTATTAGGTGGACGGTAACAGAGCTAGAAGATGTGCAAAGGCAAATTCGTAAAGCTCTAACGACAAGTAGAAAGCTCCACCCCCGATCTGCAATCCAACGTGTTGTTTTGCCTCGATCACACGGTGGTAGAGGAATATTGGACTTACGAGGACTGCATGACTCACAAGTTAAGCAATTAAGAACTTACTTCTACAATCAAGATTCAATATTAATGAAAGCAGTAGTCCACTCCGACTTCAAATACACACCATTGAATTTAGTCGATAACAACAAAGAATTAGAAGATCAAAATTCAAGACTGACGAAATCTAGTGCAGATTGGAGAGCAAAACCACTTCACGGACAATATCCAGCACTATTGGACTTAAAAACGGTAGATAAAACAGCATCGTTAGCATGGCTTCAGGAGGGTAAACTTTATCCTGAAACTGAAGGTTTTATTATGGCTATACAAGATCAAGTAATACCCCTAAAATACTACTTATCAGAATCGCCATACTTAGAAGAATCGTGGGAGACATCTCTATTGAGGATGATATGTGTAGGGCTTGTAAAACGCATTTAGAAACAATTCATCACTTAACATCTGCCTGCCCAGCCCTTGCTCAGCGAGATTATCTTAAAAGACATGATGATGTTGCAAAAATAATTCACTGTGAATTAGCTGTTACACTAAACCTGTCAGAAAAAAGTGAACCATACTACTCGTATAAACCTCATCCAGTATTGAAAAATGAACAAAATAAATTATATTGGAACAGGACCATATTAACAGATCGGAGGATTGTTCATAACCGCCCAGATATTATTTGGCACAACATCAAAGAGGCTACTGTATTTATGATTGACATAGCTGTTCCTGACACACATAATCTCACAACATCGTATAATGAGAAAAAAGCTAAATACAGGGAACTTGCTGATGAAGTAAAACGAATGTGGAAAGATGTGAATAAAGTTGAAATAATACCAATAATGATTTCTTCCATTGGTATTGTTCCACAGACTTTAAAGCAAGAATTGAAGAAAGTAAACCTTAACAACACTATCATCAAGCAAATGCAACAGTCAGTCATACTTAACACCTGCCATACCATCCGGCTGGTAATGGGAGACAACGGCTACAACTGAAGAAAACGCACCCAACCAGTGAAAATGAACCCTCTTGCTTTGGCCGCGGGTATCATAATACTACCAGAATTACTCTGTGTTTTTTTGTAAATAATAATAATAATAATAATAATAATAATTATAATAAGCATATGAAGTGTTTAAATTTACAGATTTTATGCTAACTTTAGGTTTATTTATTAAACCATTTCAATTATACAAAATACGAAACTTGGATTTGTGCTCAAGAAGTTCTCTAAAAACTGATTACACTTAATATTGGTATTAAAATATTTTAAATATACTACGTTGAAAATATTAGGCTATTTAAATATGTAATTTGCTTAAAGACACAAAACAAATCCTCCCCATTCAACATTTTTTGCGAATATCACCCCCTTCCACCTAATTTCCACCGGATATCAGTTTTGGATGGACCCCCCTTTCTCAAAATTCTGGCTACGTACCTGTTTCCACATGTGAGAGTCGAGAGATATAGTTTGTACAAGCTCTATTCTCTCTTAATCCAGTCAATTGATTGTTTCTACATGAAGTAGACGTCATATTTACTCCTTACATTCACTTTAACCTTTTCAAATGGCTCTTCCTACAAGAGATATACTCCGTTTTTACTCGCTCTATTACAATGAACTGGGTCAAACGACAATTTCTACATTTGAGGTAAAAACGTAGGTTTTTCTCCACTGCACCTGAACCTTAGCAAATTCATACGGAATAATTCAATGGAATAATTCAATAATTGTAGGTTTTTTAATTAAATGACCTTTGCATGTTATCTAAGCCATCATTGAAAATTAGGTTTATAAAAATATTTGTTACTTTTTGGGCACCATGCATTATGAGTACACTATTCTTCCCTTACATTTCAACTAGACTGTTTGAAAAGGATCATAATTTAATTTTAATTCTATAAATTAGAAACTTAAAGATTTTAACGTAACTTTGATACTTTTGTGTGATAAACAAAGCAGTCAAGGCAAGCAAAGGTGTCCAAAACAAGACGTAAAAACTTCGTTAATGCAACTAGCCAAATTTATTGGGTCTTTTCTCGCCCCTTTCCATGCACCTCCCCACTACCACCCTAATAATAGGCCTACAGTTGTTTTAATCGCAGTTGTGTTTACTGTTTACACTCTAAATAAAGGACCAGATAGAGGTTACTAATCCATATGGAGAAAAATAATTAATTTTTACCAGTAATTTTCAATTCTTACAAAAAGATCCATAAAAAACTTTTATGCTATTACCGAGAGAGTACTACACAATCGGATTGAATTCTAAGCTACTCTCAATTTCATCTTTTTCAGTATTAAGAAAGTCGCTAATTTTATTATCCACCTAATTAATGTCGGATGATAAAGAAAATAAAATTTGTTATATTTTATCTGCTTAAAATGATAGTAGGGTCTAAGAATTTCGAAATCTCTTGGTCAACGGAAACCCAAAACCTCATAACTGACAGGAGCTCAGGCAATTTAAATATTTATTTCCTAATATATAGTGATGCAAAGGTTCATTCATCATTCATATAGTATACTGAATTAATGTTTAGTACTTATTAAAATGTTCATGGATAATTACATTAAAATTATATATCGTTACTAAATAAATTATTGGAATAAGCTTTTACAATTTATAAGACATCAATTTGGTAAAACTTGTTCTGCTAAAGCTCTTTAAGAAGTTCAAAACTCTGATGGATAATAAGTTAATCTCGTAAGCTTCACGTTTAAACTTTAATTAAAAGTTTTCTCATTGACTACGTTATACAGATTTCGATCCCTACAATCTTGCGTTTTGGTTTGGCTTGACTAAAATCATCAGAGAATTTAATTGCAGCCCCTTTTACTGCAAAAAAAAACGTTTCTGTTGTTTGTGGGACATAAACAACGGTAAAGTGTTTTCCTCGGTTGAGTGAGTTTTACAGATTCGGTAAAGTTTTATGAAAGTAAAACTCTTTTCAGATAATTTTACCAAACATAACCCCTTATAGAAAAAATCCTGCATGTATCATGCTGTAATTTGTGCAAATATTTATTTTTGTTATTATTTTTTAGAACAGCTAATTTCGTTCTAAAACACACACAGTTAAAATTCAAGAGCATTCTGGGTCGTTTATATTCGATATTTAACTTCAAAACATAATATTTTATCTTAATCTCTTTTATTTTTTATCTTATAGATAACTAAATGAGTTTTTGTAACAAGTTTCCTTAATGATAATAATTTGGATCCAAATACATCATTTATAGCCTCATTGCCAATTAAAATTTAAATATCTGTACAAGGTAAAACTATATATGGCCAACATTTTTATACTTAAGCAAGGCCTACATTGAAACGAGTTTAATTTGGTAATTAATAAAACTAATCAGGGCTACAAAGATAACGACTTAAAAATTTAAATCTTGATATAAACATTTTACTTTTGGCTATAGCTTTTATAGCTTATCTGTATGCAATTGAAGGATAATCGTTTTGTTCAATAGTTTTCAAACGACTAATACTAAATGTTTCTCTGATATCATTCAAATCAACATTTGATATTCTCTTATGTTTTTCTCTTTTTTTTACTATTTGAACATAGTTGCCCACTTAGTAAATTTTCTAAAGGTTTTTCTTTTTGTAATAAAATTCACAACATTGTCTTGTTTGGCTAAATTGAAGGACCAGTTATTCTACAAGCACCGACTCAAAATAAAACGGTGATTTCGCTGTGAGCCTGTTACGTTATTGAGCGTCTAAACCCCCCCCCCCCCTCCAGAACAACACTCCCCACCCACTAAGACTTGCCGGCGCGCTCGCCAAACTTTTATCATTCAACAAAGTTTGCGGAGAAACTTGTGCAAAGTTTGTCTTATGAAACAGTTAGCCTAGAGAGTTGCTGCCGGCCGTCTAGTCGTGGTTCACAACGTATAAGACCATTGGGTATACAGTACACAAATACTTGATACTCTATGGTGAGATATTCCACTGTGCGATCTTCAGCCACCTTTGACAGTGGAAGAGCCTTAGACTGTTGGAATTTAGAAGAAATTTATAAACAAATACGATAAAATGTTGTATTGTTGGAATAAACGTATAGACTATCTGTGTGGGATATTTTTATCAGATAAATTTTGTATGTATTCAACTGTCAAAGTGTTTTTGAAAACCTACAGTCAAACCTACTATCAATAGAGGAGGTGATAAAAAAATGTCAATCACATACCATACCCGTGGATTATGAATGCGAAGCCCTTGAAGCTATTGAGTTTGTCGTAAGAATCATGATATGCTTTGCTGTTCATAAACGACTCAAATAACTTTAGTGTTTTTACGAATCAGTGATGGAAAATTTCCGCAACACACGTACATTTATTACTTGAATTCTGGAATTCTGGATACCTTAGAGGATATGGGGATTTGCGAGTCTACTAAAGTATGACTCAAATAAACTATGATTCCTACAAGCAAGAGCACTTTACTTGTGCCTTAAACAGGGTATTGATTTCAGCTTTCGGTTATTCATTTATTTTTTTATAAAGAGCAATGGAACCGCCAAAGTTAGTTTAAGCAGTATTTATTCCTGATTCCTGGGTCAATATCAGACTGTTACTCAGAGGTTACAATATCTGCACCGTTGCACCGTCGTCAATCCACTAGTTTTGAGATTACGTGTTTCGAGACAAAAGTCCCATTTTTAAATCGTTGTCAATTAATTGTCGTACCCGGTGTCAGTCTCTTGTTGTTCAGGTAATTTCCGATATTTGTTTAACAGTTAACATAAATTTAACATATTAGAACTAACATATAGTCTACTACCTCAAACCATATCGAAATTATTTCCATGGAAACCATGTTTAGTTATCAGGCCTCTCAAATTGTTGCGGAGTACATTTGAGGTAACGAATTTCGGACAGTAAGTGGAGTTAACAATGGTACCGGTATTCATATTTTAAGTAACACCGTGCTTACTAATCTTGAGTGGATTTTGTTTAGCCATCACAACCAATATCAAATATATCAATGCCTTTTTCGTTTTGAAATACGGTAAGCATTGCAGGTTTTTGCATTCAATTTTTAAACAATTCGTAGCATAACAGCTTTAGAAGTTTAGTATCAACTATTTATTTTATTCATATTTTTTGGATGTGGTGAAAGAAAATATTATTTTATATCTGTACGATTCATATCAGACTATATATCAAAGAATAAGTTAAAGTAAAAGCTTTCTTAGTCTCAGAATTATAAAAAGTCACAGTAATAACAACGGTTTTTTAAAAATCTCACAAAATTTTATTTGTTGAAAAGAGAGATATTTATAAGTATCCTCTACCAAAGCTTTCGAAGAAGTTAAAAGAGTCTGATGGATAATAACCTCTTAAGCTGCAAAGTTTAAACATTAAGTAAAAGTTCCTTAATTGTCACAATTATGCAAAATCTTATCCTCGTGACTTTATGTTACTTTATGAACCGTCGTTATACCTTTGAAATACGAAAATATCTTCACACACAGGTTTGTTTTTTATTTACATGTTTTATTTATATTTTTTATTTCACCGTGTTAATTTTTTAAAACATTTCAAGATTTGAGATTATAGATAGAGATTATAAACATATAACATACTTAAATTATACTAATAGGCAAAAAACACCTTAAACATCTGGAAAACTTAAGTTGTAAAGGCCAAATAATAATACCTCGATATCATGCCAAATCATTTCCAAGCAGTTTAAGTTTGTAATCACATTCAAAGTATAGGCTACAAAAGTCCTGACGCAACCCTTGAAGCTAAAAACTGCATACGGTATGAATTTTGCCATAACGGCATACTGTATGAATTTTGCCATACGCGTAGTTTGATTTATAAATGATTTATATTCCCAATAGATCCTCAGAACTAGCAATTTTATATTTTAAAATAGTATAAAGCGATTTTTCTATTTTCTTAGGTGGCACTACCTGTTATGGCTACACGAACTCTATTATATACTGCTGTAAACAGTAAAGACACAGTATACAATGAGTGTATAGTCATTATCTTTATTATACATCACAGTAAAGTAAAATCTCATCTTTTTAACTAAATTTGTATAAAAATCACTAAATAATAATAGAATGTTGTTTACCCCTACCGTATTGGCTTTTGGTGATTCCTTCATTAAAATTTAGCTCTGTGTCTTCTGTGGTTTAAACTTCGTTTTCGTAGAATGCGTTGTTTGTTGTCGGGTCAATTAAATTCTAACGATAACAATATTAAAAAATCATAAAATCTTTCTGTGCACGGTTAAGAAGCTCTTGGTATATCTGAATTACTTGAGCCTATTAGACAAGATACCTGTAGTCCTACTTCATGTACACAGTGAGAGAATACTCTACAGTAAATCTGTTTCAAACACGCCAATGCTATGAGAAGTCTATTCATATCAGTATGGTAATACTATTAAATAGTCAACAAACCGTTAATAAGTTTTTAGCTCAAAGTGACTTGGGAACTGAAGTAATAATGAAATTAAAAGTCCCTCCTTACTCACACAGCCGTCAGGTGCCTAGAGACCAAAAATAATGGTCATTAAAAATTATACACACACACACACATATATATACAATATATATATATATATATATATATGTATAATCTATACACACACACGCGCGTGTGTGTGTGTGTGTGTGTGTGTGTGTGTGTGTGTGTGTGTGTGGACAGGTTCCGCAATATTTGTGGGGCCAAGTGTGTGAATTTCACCTGAGTGCGGGGCCTTCTGAAATTGTGGGGCCATACACATGGCCCCACAAAGATTTATTATTTTTATTTTGAGTAAAAATTCTACTTTTTATGGTCGAAAAATTCAATAATCGTTAGGTTAGGTTAGGTTAGGTTAGGTTAAGTTAGGTTAGGTTAGGTTAGGTTAGGTTAGGTTAGTTTAGGTTAAGTTAGGTTAAATTTTGTTGTATGGCCCCACAATACAAATACGGCCCCCCAATACCTGTCAAATGCACATACATGGCCCCATTAATAGATGTGTAATCCCAAGGCCCCACAAATATAGGCGAACAAGTTTGTGTGTGTGTGTGTGTGTGTGTGTGTGTGTGTGTGTGTGTGTGTGTGTGTGTGTGTGTGTGTGTGTGTGTGTGTGTGTATGCCTAGACACAATACCTCTCGTAAAAATGGTTCGATCAACACCAAATTTGGTAGAGATGTATAATCCTACGTTTATTCGGATGAGTTCGTAAACCAGACATCGACCTACCGGAAGGGGGGGGTTTGTACCCCAAAAATGGGTTTTTTGCATTTTTCATATGTAAATTTTAAAAATTTTAAATTTTTATTTTGAACATTGGATTTAGCTAAAAAAAAAAACACACAATTTAGTATTTTGAAGCTTTGCTCTATCTCCATTGGTTACCGAGATATTAAAAAGTCTAAAGACAGTACATTGTATTTTGGTTCTCCAATGTTAATCTTATGAAGATTTTTGATGTGTTAATATTTCACACATTAACCAATATTTTTCGATGACACTTGGAATTCAGCTTCATTTGGTTGAGATTCATCCATTTATGGTCAAAAATCTTGGTTTTGTGCTTATCATGACAGCAAACCTGCATACTCTTTTACCGTGTTAATCATATGGAGAATTGGCAAACTTCTTTAGCAATGGACAGATAGTGATGAAACTTAGTAAATGACTTCATATGGTCGATAAAAACCTAATTTTGGTGTTCCCCATGGCAGCAAACCTGCATACTCTCCCTATATTTATCATAAGGAGAATAGACATTAATTTCCCTATTAATGAGCATGTGATTTTATTTGGTTTACAGTTTTGTGGTCAAAATTAATATTACTAATTTGGAAATTCGCTGAGTACGCAGGTCTGCTGCGACTGGGTGTATTATTTAAATCCTATGCTTCAGTCCATAGTGATAATTTGTGACAGTGCTGGAAAAACACATTACTCACAATTTATAACAGGCACATTCTGAAGATAACTTGAATTTATTTTTTATTCCATAAGGAGATGTTTCCCACCCACAGCGGGGGTGGGTAGGCTCGGGCTGACCAACCCAAGTTACACAAACCTAGGGGTACGTCTTCTACAAACCCATGGGTATGCTAGCCCACCAACCACTGGTCGGTTGCGTTTGACTAGCCTCCGATACTTTGCCATCGATAGCCAGATTAATAACTGCTAAATTTCCTTCATTTTCATATTGTCTGACGAGTAAAGACTACGATTTCTGTTTGTTGTACTCAAACTTTGAATCTATACCGTTCATTACTTTTAACTCATTTCACTTTGCGTATTTTTTAAGGATATCTTATCTTTTACTATTTTAATGTGTAATTCATTCCATTATCAAACTATTTAACTATGTTATCCAATAACCTATGAAACTCAATGATTAAGACAATTGGTAAGCATGAACTACGATTTATTAAAAAACATAGATAGGGTGAATCATAAAGTGTCCCTGGGCGGTCGACCAAGTTGTGTTCTACGTTGTCTACGAAGGATCGCATATTCCCTCGCCTCTCGGGTAAGCGTAAGATTGTCACCCCGTCAGATTGGCACCACGACAGTTTGGCACCGATCCTAGAGGTGACAATCAGTCGCGTGCGCTGCCCGACAGATTGTCACCCCGAGAAGGGCCGGTGCCAATCTGTCGTGGGGACAACCTGACGCCTACCGCTATCGGTGACAATCTGACGGCGCGGAACCCGGATGGAACCTCGAGAAATGCGCGGTGCCAATCTGTCGTGGTGACAACAGTAGTGGGAAATTGAGAGACCTGGGACAGTTCAATGACCCCTGAGGAATGTGCTGAGTCATGATGACGTCATCACCGATGACGTCACCGATGACGTCATCGATTGCATCATCGATGACGTCACCGTCAATGACGTCATCACTATGACGTCACACCCATGACGTCACAGAAATGACGTGCCGATGACGTCACCACCCATTACATCATCAATATGACGTCATCGTCACCATGAAGGTCAAGGTCACGCCGAAACTTAAAATTTTTTGGCACTTTTGCCGTTTCTCACACTTCGCTCCGAGTTTCAGTCAGAGTCCTCGTGACCTTGATGACTTGGAGCGAATATGCGACTAGAAACAGCAAAAGTGCCAAGTCAAGCTGGAGTTTGCGACGTGACTCTGCCTAAACCATCATGTGTCACTCCTCAGAGGTCATTGAACCGAGCCAGGTCTCCCAATTTGCCATGAATGTGACCTTTGAAAACCGAACAACAGAGTGCCGACACCGATGCACACCCTACGACAGTCACCGAGCGACTGACTGTCCGGCTCTGTGTACTCTAGGTATATGGGAAGTGGTGGGGGAAATTGTGATGATCTTGGGAAACTTTTAAATCTCAAACAAGGGGGCACCGTTTTGGTGCTACCTTAAATGTACATGTTAAAGTGTTATGACCTTGAGGTTGACTGTAAACTCGGGACTTAGGATTGTCTTTAAAGATGTATCCAAAGAATCTTCAGATTTGAGTTAACACTTAGAAAAATTTACTAGTAAAACTGTTTAATGTGTATTTGCCAGAGTTTAAGTGTGGTGACCTTGAGTCAAAACACTAAAATACTACAAGTCGATATCGTCCCAGAGTTAAAGTGTGATAACCTTGAGACTGTTTCAAAGATTTATCCAAAGTACCTCCAGGTTTGAGCCAACACTTAGAAAAATTACTCGTTGTACAACAATTTGATGTTGTTTCCATAGTTTAAGTGTGTTGACCTTGAACTGGTTAAAATGAAAACTTTAATTTAAAACCGCACAGTGGAGTGCATGATACAGATGCGCACCCCATGACAGTCGGCGAGCGACTGACTCTCAGACCTTGCGTACTCTAGGCATATGGGAAGTGGTGGGGGAAATCTCAAGGTCATACAAACGGAGTTTTAAAAAAAGTCAAAGAGTAGAGAGACTACTCTACTCTTCAGAGTTAAAGTTGTCTTGGTACGACAATTCGATGTTTTTCCCAGAGTTAAAGTGTGACGACCTTGAGGTTGACTGTGAACTTGGGACTTAGGATTGAGTTTAGTGGTGGAGGAAATCTCAAGGTCATCCAAATTGGGTTTTAAAAAATAAGAAACTCTAAACCCCATGGTCCTTTTCTTCCCTTTCCATCTCGTCCGTAGGATATATGGATGACAATGGTAAATTTGACAAATACTGTGGTGATTGTTGACCTCCACTGTGATCTGATTCTTGATTGTCTTGCTGCATTATAATTTCAGACCAATCATAATCTAAATTGACATTGAGCTTTATTCCTGGGTTGTCAAGGAGAATAGACTTCATCCAATCGCAGATGGTTTCTAAATAATGCACGTTGTCGATTGTCAATTTCCAACTTGTAGTAGGTACATCTTCGGTGGAAGACATGGCATCGCAAGCAAGTGTGTCCGCCATGGTTGTTGGAGGAGGAATGACATCTGTTGCAGACGGCAATGCTGGTATAGCAGAGTAGTGGGGGAAATCCCAAGGTCATCCAAATCGTGTTCTAAAAAAGATGGCTAGTAGTCTGTGGTGGTGCGGGTAACTGTGAAATGCAAAGGTCAAAGGTCAAGGCCACCCGCGAAGTTTAAAAAAAAAATGCAACATATCAATACGTGACAAACTTCACATATTGATATGTTGCATTTTTTTATTCTTTTATTTTTTGTTTTTTGTTTTTTTTTTTAATCATTTATTTATAAAACATTACAATAACATATGTACAACAGTAAAACTTAAATCTAACACTGCTGCTTGTCGGCGATGTGGATGGTCAACTCGGTGGAATTGCTACCCGTGCAACCGTGGGAAACCAGGTAGAGACAGCCCGGTTGGATGGAGCGCAGATCCTCGTTCTGGAGGAGATGGACGAACCGTTTCGGCAGGTAGACTTGGAACTTGGGCTCATCCCCCGGAGTGAATGGTGCCTCGCTAAGACTGCAGCAGATGGCCTCTCCAACTGTAGTCTCCATCTTCTTCATGGCGTGGATAATGTAGTGCTTCTCGTCTTTAAGTTCGGAACACTTCTTGATGGGTAGTATGGTAGATTTGGAGTGAGCATTGAACTGCTCAACCAAAGTTTGCAGGAACTGGTGAGATGCCATGGTCGAGTTATAGATCGTCTTCTTCGTCTTCTTGCTGGGAGATGTTGTCGTCTCGGAATCTCGAGTAATACTCATGCCAGGTCCCGGTCTGCTCCTCACTTATATAACCCCCGTTACCCCCACCACTCCCCATTTCCCCACTTTGAAGGTAAGATGCGAGTTTATAGGCGTTTTTTAAAGCGCAATGTCTATCTTTTTCATGTTCTGGACTTTTAGTACAAATACAAACATTTTCCATTGTATACTTGTAGTTTTTATCCAATTCCACATCATTAACCGGAACATGAGTAAATTCTTCGATCCATCTCTTCTTTTCCAGTCCTTTTGTGTAAATATTGGTAAACCTGTTTGAAAACTGATGCATGATGTGATACAAGTCTGTGTAACTTGCAAAACCATCATACCAATCGATATGATGGAAATATTTTGAAATCCACCTGTTGGTAGTAGCAGCTTTGCTAGTTAAAGATGAATAAGAACATGGTGGTTTGAACAAAAATGTATATGGAACACTTGTATTGATGTCGAAAAACACAAGTTCTTTTATGATAAATCTATCGTCATTACCTCGAAATGCTTGGAACTCAATTATACCAGGTTTGGACTTTACTTGTTCTTCTTCCTTGTCCATTGTGAAGGTCACCCATCTGCTCATGCTGAAGTCCAAAGGCCAACTGATTTCCACACCACGGTAGGTACGACTTTTATACCAGGCCGTACAGTTGTTGGCGCGTTGGTGTATATTTAACGTGGGCACCGTCCCCAGTAGGCCTAACCCCACAAAGTGTTTGATATTGTTTTAAAAATTAACCATTGCTGTGTAGTTGATTGTCATTTAAGTTTCCATCTTTACATTTTCCTTGTTTTCACTTTCATCACTAACACTTGATTCTTCTCCTCCTTCTTCCTCTTCTTCTTGTATTACTGATGTTTTATGTAGTTGAGCGTATTTTTCCAATTGTCTCCACATTTGTACTTCATGAGGAACCCTATTGAATATAGAAGTATCCACAGGTCCGTATAATATAGGTGCGTCTGGTTGTTTGTCCAAAGTGTCTTCCAGATAATCTTTAATAATCGAACTTGAAAATACCAGTTGTCTCAAGTATCTCGTTATAGGTTCGGTTGCACAAGTTAAAATGAAAAACTCCTCTCGACTAAGTTGAATCTTGTTATCATGTCTTGTTGTGTCTCTAAACCGCAGCTGATGATCACCACGATGTTTAACAATATCAATTTCCACATTTGAATCCAAAAGTCCTACTCTTGTCTTTCTTCCAAACATGTTACTACTTAAATAGCATTCTAGAAGATGCAAGTGTTTCATAAACGATTCCCAAGCACTGTCCGCAAACAAAATCATTTTGGGTCCATGAGTTAAAATCACAGTAGGGGAATAACCTGTTGATTTCATAACACCGATTAAAACACTTTTGTCCAAACTGGACGAGATTGGATAAAATATTCGTAAGAATACTTCACTCAATATGTTTGGAGAAATATTATCTTCAATATCCCTTTTCCTCTTTTGCGCATTCCTTTTTCTTTTACCTTTTTCTTCAACATTATTACTGGCGTGAAGTTGTCCGCAAACGTTGTGTTCATCTCCTTCCCGTTGACCTTGAAGATCTAAAAACTCAGATATCTCCTTCTCAATATCTACCACATTTTCAGGTGTACCACTAGGAGAAGCCATATTGAATACGATGCTACCCATACAACAACAGGCAACAAACTGATGAGGAGCGGCCTGCGCGCTCTGCTTTTATACTCGCGGAATGCATTGGAATGTAACAAAACCGGTTCTTACAATACATTTTTAACAATTCCAGTTAAAGGTGTGTATGTTACGATTTTATCATGTAGAATTAAACAATATGCAGTTGTATTAGCCGGTATAGCCGCGTTAAATTCCATTTCTATTTTTATATCCACACTTGATGATTTTACCGATTCATTCTGTTTAGAACAATCGATTACAACTATCGGGTAACCATCTAAGTATTTTTCTGGTGATAGTAAAGGTGCATTTGTTTTACCGTAATATGAACTTTGGAATCTTGCATACATATCGTACAATATGCTGTACTTTTTATTAGCGAATGACACATTTAAACTATCGTATGGAAAAAATTGTGAATTTAAATAAACTTTAATATTTTTTAAGTTGCAATGATCAAATTGACCTGCATGTTTGGTGATGGTGTCTCTTCTGCCTGTTTGTAAACCAAATATAATATACCTGGCTCGTTCCACATAATTGGATGTTTTAACAGTCCAAGTGTGGCGATCCGTAGTTGGCAAACTGGGATGTTCATGAAATTCCCAACTTCTAAAAGGAATTACAATATCACGATCAGCCTTTAACTTTCTTAATAGTAGCATTCTATGCTCGTCAGCTAATTTAACATGCGGAACTCTCCATACAATTTTGTCTAATGTTAATTTCCATTCTAAAGTTGCATCTGTTGTACCGTCTGGAGCTTTAATAATGTCTTTATCGTTAGAAGATCTCAACAAAACTAATTCTTGTTTAACATTTAATATAATTTTTCTATAATCTTCAGCAAAACCAAGCAACAAACGTAATGGAATATGAAAATCAAAATTTCCATTTGTATCTGGAGTGATTGTGTCTTTTGCAGGTAAAACCCATCCTGCAGGTTGTATTAAATTGGTTTCATTAGGTGATATAGATGTTAATCCCTTTAAAGTTGTTGCAATACCTACTTTTTTAGTGGAATCAACTGTTACACCTGATATTTCATATCTAATTTCGTCAAACAGGAAAGCCATAGGATTATTTATAAATGGAACTGTTGTACCAGTAGTAGTACCATCCTTTTTAGTAACTTTTCCTTCAATATACAAGTAACTTTCACATGGTAGTGTGTAAATGTCTTGATTTTGTATGGGAATACGAATTTCATCGTTATTGTTTAATTTTGATGAAGTGTAAGGGTTGTGGGTGTGATATTCTTTTTCCCATAGGGTTTCGTCGAATGTTGGACCCTGCGCTATATCCAGTATATCCATAATCGGTTAATTGTAATCCAATTCTCTCTAAGAAACGAATGTTCTCGCGTGTTAACTCCTCCACAGCTGAAGAGCTACTAATGCGGTTTCCCGTAGGTTGTTCGCTTTTAAATATTAAACCCATGATTTTGTATTAAAGTGTCGATTTTAAATGTAATCTAACCGTAATAGGCTCTTCTCGGAAATCTATCAAGTTACCGTCTTGATCCAATACGTTCAACACGATGTCTGAAATGAAAATGGTGTTCAACGGTAGATATACCAGGTTTTGTGGCTTTTCAACAATTTTAAATCCAGGTGGCACACTGGGGTAAAAAGTATGTATTATATGAGTATTTGCTCCATCTCTGTAAGCTCCTTGTATAATGTTACAAGTTATGTCTATACTATTGACTTTTAATATTGTTACAGTTTGTTTACCAGAATGTGTTTTATTTGGTTCTAAAATTGCTCCATCTTTGGGAAATCCTAATAAATCACCAATTGAGTTTGGCTTAGTGAAATCTATATAATATTTTGAAGTAAGCTCAGCTTTCATTGTATTGTTATTACCTTTTAGTGTTATATTGTCTTTTCCCATTTTGTTTTGCAAAAATTCATTAATATGATCAATTTCATAAGAACCTGTGGGTAAACTGCACTCTTGTAAGTCTGTAAACTTCCCACTGGCATCTTTTCCTTTATAATAATGCAATAAGTTATTTTTACCTTCCGTAACATTGGGAATAGAGTTGTAAGTTGTAAAATCCAATAGCGCCGCCTCCCAAAATCTTCCTTTTTGCAAGCGTAACGCTGGAAAAAGGATACTTCGTAAAGTGGACGATTTTCCTGTTAATGATACCGTATAGGAAGACATCTCAATAGTGACTGATACTTTTAGCTAAGAATTCTAAACATAAATGGCCGCATATTGAAGTATTATCAGGTTGTTCTCTTTTATAATTGTAATATATGTTTTTAGCAGATTTAAAGTAATCTTGAAGTTCTTTTGGTGGTGGTAGATTACCGAAACTATCAAAATAATATACATTGTTATTTAGTTTCTTATAACAAACCCAATGGGTGCCAGGGCCTTCAGTATTATCCAAATTTACAATTCCAGTCTCATTTTGCCACATTTTCTTTGGTAAATTGTCTTTCATAAATACTCCGCGGAAAAATGGTATTTTTAAACAGGAAATATATTTAAATAATTCAACATTAGTCAACGCTTTATGTGGTATAACCAATTGATTTCTTTTATTTAATATGCACGATACGGTCTTAGGTATAGACCAGCCCCGTTTTTTACCATTGACCATATTATCGGTTTTTTGTTATTTTTCCTCGGAGAACGTCTTTTTAGTCTAATATTACCACCATGTTTCTTCATGGTTGATCCTTTTTTATTCCTACCCCTCCTTTTTCCACCTCCTACCGCTGTTTTAGCCTTCATACCTGCTGTTACCGCTAAAGCTGCTGCTTTTTCTGCAATACTAGCGTCACTAGACTTTACTCGTTGCCAAGCTATATTCGCTAGCTTTTTATCAGCTATTGACCTATTCTTTGAATCGGTAAACGTGGAATATGCGATATCGTGTTCTTTACAAGCCTGATCTAACTTATTTATGCCTGGATCGCCTCTTTCCAGTCGTTTTTTCAATTTAGTTCCTGGTCCGCAATACTGATAACCTCCCGGTATGTGAAATTCGTATGGTAAAGCGTCTATTGCTCTATTTACGACAGATCCTACTGGAATACGATTTAAAGCTTTACTTAACAGAGAAACCGCTGTGGACGTGATACCGCCTCCTTTCCGTATAGTGTCTCGATATGGACTGGTGTAATGAAATGCCATGATTGTCTTTTATATTCGAAAAGCGTAACCTATGTGTTACCTCTATGACAGGTTGCACATAAATGATGTAATTTATGGTGTTATTTAATTAAATATCAAAAGTACCCCAATCTGTTGATCTAAACTTTTGTGTATTATGATTAAAAAAGTATTTATAAAGAATTTCTTGTTTAATCCATGCACTTCTCATTTTTTCATCAATAGGTTTATGTTGTCCGGCTGCAATATAATTATGCATATCAAATAATAAATTACCTATTACTTTAACAAGAAAATTAACAGTTACAGCGTTATCAGCATAATCAGGGTCTGCAACATTTGTTAATCGTTTGTTATCACAATTCCACCATTGTTTTCCAGTTGGCTCTAATTGTATTATCTGTTCATAAGTAACAGCATCACCAGGCTTTTCACCAATACCTAAATTTGTCAATGACTTTCCTTTACCATCCCAAACACTATTGTTTTCTTCAAGTAAAGTAAACTTTTTATTTCCCTGTACAAATACATCTCCTTGTCGTGTTACTACTTGGTCTTGTTTCACAAAACCAGATGTTTCTTGTTTTAAAGTTTCCTTTATTTGCCCCACCGTTGCACCATCTGATGGTGCAGAACCATCTTTTACATTCGCTAAACAATTACCAAAGCAATCAATAATTCCTACATCACGTGTAATACAATGATCTTTGATGTATTTTAAATTTACAGCATCATTTTCATTCTTTGGATAACCTATATCGTTAATAACAAATTTATAAAAAGAAAACCCATCTTTTGTCTTTTCAGGTATTATAGAATGTAAATAGCGTCTATTTATGCTGTCTTTTTCATCTACAGGGTCTGCTACGTTAGATATACGTCGATTTTCAGCATTATACGTTTTTCCATCGAATTTTAACGTATTTTTCAATTCCGATGATAAATAACCTCTGTTTATTGCATCAGCGTTTTGATTTGGCTTACCGACGTTGGAAATTCTATGATTACCCGCGTTATATGTGTTTTTGTCTAGTTTCAGTGTTGGTAATATCTCTTTTTTTAATACTTTTAAATTTATTGCATCATTTTCATCTGTGGGATCATTAATGTTTTTTAACCGTTTATTACTAATATCATAATCTCCATCAGGTGTTTGTGGTAAGCCAGCACCTCTTTTTAAAGTATTAAAGTAATATAATCCATCCGAGGAATATCGTCCGAACTTGTCAACACTCATGGTGCAACTGAATAACATTCTAGAGTGTAACCCATTTTTGTAATATTAGTCTCGATTTCTAACCCATATCAGTTTTTATACAAATTCTTAGTCTTTATCAGTTACATTTTCATCGCTCCCGGGACATTTAAAATATTTAAAATTTCCACTAACTAATGCTCCGTCTGATTCATTTCGAAACACATGATTTTTATGAATAAATTGTTCACCAGACAATTTTCTAAATCCGCTAAATGAATTTGGATCTGCAATTAATATATTTTGATAATCATTTACATCCATTAATTTAAATCTTTGCTTATTATAAATAAACTCTTTATTTGCACTGTCATATTGTAATGTTTGTCCTACAGTTGCAGCATCATTTGGATCTCTTCCATTATGCAAGTTTTTTATTACTTTATTTTTACATGTAAAAAATCTAAAAGAATGATCTGGATCTAGATGTACGGTTTGTGATAAAGCAGCTGCATCTTGAGCAGTATAACCCAATCTCATATTTGATAACCCTTTACCCATGCAATCCCAAGCATTATTTTTGTATGTTAATAAATTAAATTTTTCATTACCTTGAACAAATTCATCCCCTTGCTTTGATACTACTTGATCTTGTTTTACAAAAGAGGTTGTTTCTTGTTTTAAGGTTTCCATCATTTGACCCACTGTTGCACCATCTGATGGTGCCGAACCATCTTTAACATTCGCTAAACAATTACCTAGACAATCAATAACTCCTACATCACGTGTAATACAATGATCTTTTATATATTTTAAATTTACAGCATGATTTTCATTTTTCGGATAACCTATATCGTTAATAACAAATTTATAAAAAGAAAAACCATCTTTTGTCTTTTCAGGTATTAATGAATGTAAATAGCGTCTATTTACGCTGTCTTTTGCATCTTTAGGATCATCTACGTTGGATATACGTTTATTTTCAGCAGTATACGTTTTTCCATTGAATTTTAACGTATTTTTTTAATTCTGATGATAAATAACCTTTGTTTATTGCATCAGCGTTTTGATTTGGCTTACCAACATTGACAATTCTATGATTACCTGCGTCATATGTGTTTTTCTGTAGTCTTAATGTTGGTGATATATTTTCTTTTAATACTTTTAAATTTATTGCATCGTTTTCATCTGTGGGATCTTTTATGTTTTTTAACCTTTTATTAGTTATATCATAATCTCCATCAGGTGTTTGTGGTAAACCAGCACCTCTTTTTAAATTATTTGCGTAATATAACCCATCCGAGGAGTAACGTCCGAACTTGTCGACACTCATGGTGCAACTGAATAGTAATCTAGGGAGTAACGCATTTTTATGAGATTACCCCACGGTTTCGGAGTTCATCCACTAAAGCCACCCATTCGTTTTCCAATCCAGTATGACCCGCTTCTTTAGCTTCATGTATTAGTTTCATTCTATCCACCAATTTATTGATATTATTGTAATAAATCACATTTGTGTTATATAGTTTCTTCATTAAACCTGTACCTGTAACAGATTTGTTTCTTTTTCTTGGTTCTGGAGCACTTATATCCAAAGTGGATGACACAAACCTTCGTTTTACAGGTTTTCTTGGCATTATCGGCATTGGTTGTCTTCTCGTTGTTGGTATTAACTTGGATACAAATACTCTATATTTTAAAGACCTAGATCTAAAAACTGGCTGGTCAGCTAAATACTTCCTCCTGTATGCATTGGTGTGTTCCAAAATCTGTTTATATGCTTCCATATCTTCTTCTTTAACTAACAATTCTAAAGGCTTTTTTTCAAATAATAATTCAAATAATCCTCCTGTGCCCTCATATCTTTGATTACCAACAATAATATTATCATCTTCATCAATGTTTACCGGGCTATTACCAACCATTAAACCTTCTTCTGTTAATCTTACTCCATAACTATGGTAGTTTTTATTAGGATTTATTCCAGCTAACATTTTTATCATGTATTTCCTTCCTAAAGGTCCTTTGTTATGAATGTTTTCACCCAACAAGCTTATGTTTGACGGACCTTCCCTTGCTTCTTCTTCTTTTTCCTCTTCACTAGCAGTTGATACATCTTCATGTCCTCTTTTAGCTTTTACTTCATATAATTCTCTTATACCACTATAGTCTGGTGATTCTAGCTCTCTTTCAGGTTCTTCACCGGTAAAACCACTATATGTAGAGGATTCCAGGTCTTCATCACTAAAATCTTCTGATTTTATATTTTCTCTTTCAAACTTTGTAATAGGTGCAATTGCATCTCCTTCCAAAACGGGTTTAGCAAATTTTTTGTTTAATTGTTTCAAGGGTTCAGTAATAGGTTTAAAAGTAGATTCAAGAAATTTCTCCCTTTCGCTAATACCTAATTTTAATGCTCTGTTTTTATCCCGAATAGAATCACTAAGTGATTTTATTTCCTTTATTAACTTTTCTTGGTTAACCATGTTTGTAGCAAGACGTGTTGTACAACAATGAATGTTTTACACCATGATCAGTGTATTAGTATAAATTTATCAAATCCTATCCTGTATCGACCATTGTTTAGCGGTTGTTCCTTTATAATTGTTAAAAACCCATACTTTTCAGCCCAAGCCTTTCCACACAACTCTTTAAATCGTTCGAATGGCATATCCGCACTTACATGGTCATAATATATGTGTTTTAGGTTGGTTTCATCCTGTTTAAATACAATTAACATGTTTGCATTGTCTCTAATGAGCTGTTTCGGTATTTTGCTGTAAGTTTGACCAATATAAATGCTATCTATGTTGTTATGTCGACCCATGGCGAAGTAATTCCTTATTGTATTTTGATTTTCACAAGATACATCGTCAAATATGAATACTGAGAATGGTTTAGCCTCTTGCGGTTGCATGACACTTTCGCTTGCGTTAAATCTAAAATATTTAACTTCAGGCACATTATTGAGTATTTGTTCCAATAACTGATATTTTGGTTGTTGTAGTGACTTTAAAAATACATATAAATTATTAAAACGTAAGCCTTTAGGGTTTGTAATCAAATTGAATACTACATTTGTTTTTCCACAATTGGAAGGACCGGTAACCAAACAACGCACCGTGTTTGGTAACAAAACACCGTGTTTCCCAGTATTGAATTGAGAACCATCCACTGTGAGTTCATCTATATTATTAATAGTAAAATTGTCTTTTTGCGGTATTATCTCCATCCTTTGTAATGGTTCAACCCAAAATGATGCTCTACCGTTATATTAGATCCTTTTTAGGTATCCAAGAATCTTCCGTCTTATTAAATCCTAACCATCGTACTTTAACCTTATCTTTTTTCCGTTGCAACACCTTTTCAACTAGATATACATCACCTACTGTTGATTTTAACATTTCATGTCCATAAAACCCTCCTTCAAGCAATTGTCCTTTATTATCTTTTAAAATGTAAGTTTCCGGTACTGTAGGTTGCACCTTAAATACAGTAAAAACCTCATTTGTCCAGTTTGGAAGATATCTTTTACTGAATACACCTTTGTATTTGCTTATTCGCACTTTATCAGCAACATTAAACCTTTTAGGCTTTAGTTTTTCAACTTTTGGTTTGGTATTCATTTTTATACGTTTTAATACAAGTTTTTCATTTTTATTAGTCACCTGGCTTGGTTTCATACCGATAGTTCTATGAAACTTGTTATTGTAATCGCTTATAAGTTTTGGTAACATATCAAGCCAAACGTGTGATCCTCTGTTGGAAAACATCTTATACATCGCACCTTTTAAAGTTCTGTTAAATCTTTCAATTATTGATGCTTTTACCTCTGAATTGGTTGAGTAATGGTTAATGTTGTGTTTTTTCATTAAATTTGCAAATTCCTTATTAAAATATTCTTTTCCATCATCAGTTTGTAAATGTTTTATAGTATGTTTGTCTCTTTGTATAGCTGTTTCCATTGCTTTTGTAACACTTTTGCCACTTTTATCTTTTAGTGGTAAAGCATCTGCCATTTTTGAAAAACAATTAATAATAGTCAATATGTATTTAAATCCTCTATTTTGTTTACTATAAGGAATCATTTCGATTAAATCCGCTTGATATAAATCATTTATTCCTTTTATCACTGTATTTCTTCGTGGAAACTTTCTTCTTGCAGGTTTATGAAGCTCGTTGACAATTTCTTGCTTCAAGTTCTTCATATTGCAGGTTTGAATGTTTCATGTATCACATGTATAATAACAATGAATGTTGTCTTAAATATTAACATCATTTATATAGGTCAAGGTCATCCAAACTTGTGTAAAAAAATGGGGAACACGGCGTTGGACTTGCCGTGTTCCCCATTTTTTTACGGAAGGAAAAAGGAATAAGGTCGAAGTTGTAGAAGGACGAAGAATAGGTTAGTTGATAGGGTTAATAGAGTAGTGGCCAAAAGGGAGTGTGTGAATTTTGTCTTCCATAATGTGGCGTTTGTCATCCTTAGAAGAAAGTGCTTTTTTTACTTCTGTCACACTGAAAACTTGATGTTTTTCGCTTCGGATTGTGTTAAATTTGGCTTTCAAGGTAGTATCTTCAAATAAACACTTTTTGTATTGATCAAAATTAATGTGTTTTTTCAAATAATTTGTTTTCACACCCTTGGCCTTCTTTGTAGTTGATGGTTCTTGTTGTTCGCCTTTATACACATTGAAGGAATATAATTTCGACATTAGTGCAACAATTTCTTCCATTACTTGTCCATTACATTCATCTTTAAATTTGCCTAAAACTTTTTTATTATTTTCGTTGAAGTTTGGATGATTTTGTGGGTAGTCTGAAAAATCAAAGTCATTCCTGTGTACGAACGTTTTTAAATCTTCGTACATGTCTTGAGTCTTTATCCAATAGATAAAAGCGTCAGTATCCATGTATGCTACTCCTATATTGTCACGACCATAGTAGTCAACCATCTTGTTATAATGGAAATCGTACATATGGGTTTTTGAAATATCCAATATGCACATTCCTGCGTATAACGGGCGGTCCATAACAACTTTTGTTTTCTTCATGCTTACTGCCACAAGGTTTTCATTTATTATCATTGTTGATCCAAAATTCGGTTTCTGTACAAGTTTTTCCAATTTTGCAGGGTCTGAAACTAATTCTACAATTTTGTGTTTCCTCTTGTTCTCCAATGTTTTGCCAAATATAGCGTTGTTCATTAATTTAAAAAAGTCCTTTTGAAATGCTGATGTTGCTCTAGCTCTTCTTGCGGTGTTTCCATCGATGTAGGATTTTAGCCAGCATGATTGAGAAAATTGTAATACTCGGTGAATTTTTGTTATTTTCAGTCCTAACTCCAACGCTTGTTGTACAACCCAATAGTGCGCCACATAACGATTTTTGTTGTTTAATGTCATCATTAATTTGGGCCATCTTCCTGTCGGTGATACTTCAGTTTTAGCCAACAGTGGCAAGTCGTAATGATGATCGTGTAGTGTTTCAGGGTACTCAAAATCACAGTCAAAAATATATCCGGTGTCACCTTCTTTGGGAATATCCATAATATTTTCAATTGAATCTGGGTTTATCCATTTGAAGTCTCCGTGAGGTAGCGGTTTAGACATGGCCCAACCATACAAATTATTTGCATCAAAATAGCCAAGAAAAATTGAATCTTTTGTTTGGTCGTAGTTTGGCAAAAATTTATTATTTGCTTTCACATGACGAGTAACAGCTTGGGTTAAACCTCCGCGTACACCGGATTCAATCATTAACACCATATCGATATCCGTAAGCAGTTCAAGGCGACACTTGGTAGATTTCAACATAGCCTGCCAGGCCAAACCGGGAGAAGTAAAAGAATGTAGCGGGTCCAGTCCATAGGCATCAAAACAGGTGTTGCGAAATTCTTCCATTATATCGCAAAGAAGCGTCACATCCAATTTCATATAAAAATCGGAATATTGTCCGAGATTTTGCATGTCCAATTCATTCCACACATTGCAGGCATGTTCGTAGTCTTCGATAGTGATTTCACTTCCAGTCAATTTACTGGTGAATGCTTCCCTCGGCGGTGGTCTTCTTTCTTCGTAACGTTCCGAGCTGTCGATGTAGTCGTAGGGGAAAACCCCTTTCCGTAGAACCAAATCCATCTTGTCCTGCGGGACAATTTTACTTGTTTCCTTTAGATCGTGTCTCCTTAGGTTATCGGTCAGTTTGCTAAGACTGGATGGCATAAATCTAAATGAATCAACAAATCGAAGTTTGATTTTTTTGTCAACAGTTTTTGAAAAACTAATAAATTTTTCTGTTGTTTCTGCCAACACCTCTATTTTCCTATCGTCTCTACCCAATTCCGGAATGATGAAGTGTGAATCATAGCCACTAAGGTTGTGTAAAACTACAGGAATAAATTTGGGTAGTTTGTAATTTACATTGCATCTGTTACAAGCCGCACCTCTATACTGTCCAGTTAAATGGTCATGGTCTCTAACTTTATAATTATCATCTGTAAATTGGTTTTTGCACAAATAACAAATTCTTGCCAAGTCATGTTGTTCCTCCTCTTCATAATCCAGTGGTATCATCGGCTCTTTAACACCATACATAGTTTGCACTTTAAGAGCGATTTCATATAATTTATCCACAAAAATTTTTGCTGCGTTTTCACCTCGGTATAATACAGGTAACGATGAAAGTCCATAATTTTGTAGTTGTTCTTCAGTCAAGGTGGATTTTAAAATCAAACAAAAACTATTTGCTTTATGCTCTTGATATTTCGTCCTTCTGTCGATCTCTCCGTTCGCTATATCTTCTGGTATGAGTATGGATTCGAAATCTGCATACACCACTACTGGAACTCTGTACTGATGAGAATTTTTTTCAAATTTTACTATTGATCGGTTGGCAGAAGGCAAACAAACTTTTACTTCATAGTTGTTATCACACAATTTTTTATGTTCAGTCAACCACTCTGATCCTCCATGGGTCAAATCTTTCCAAATAAAACAAAAACATCTTTTACAAACTGTTATTGGTCCATTCCTTTTTGTCAACTGCTTTTGAACCAAACAAACAAAATTTTTAATGTAAACATAATGCGAAACTTCTCCTTGAGTAATTAACAACAAATCTGTATGATCTCGGCGTTCGGTCTTTGTCACTCTCAAGGGGTAAACATTATTGCTATCATCCAGTCCAAAAATATTTACACTTACAGCAGGATTTTGTTTTTCAAATTTACAAACATCTTTAATATTTACAGGGTATGACAGTCCTTGAAAATTATATCTATTATTGACATTTTGATAGTACCTACTCACTCTACATGGACGCTGTTCTGGCAAAATATATTTACACAACATAGCATATCTGAAACATTCATTATCTACATTTTGCACATTTATACAGGATTTAGTAGCTTGAATTTTTTTGGGTAGAGCAATATAGCTGCTACCCCTCATGCCGTATCCGTGTTTTTGAACTCTTAAATCAAGTCCTTCAATTGAAGTTAACCACCATCCGGATCCTCTACGTTCATGTTCTTGTAATTTAGTAATCAATTCTTGCAAACAATCAGAAATAATATTATTTACATCGGATGCTAACATGAGAGTGCGATTTTTTGTTACGAATCCTCTCAATGTGGTTTCTCCATCTGTGTTAGTAAACAACGCGTCCAAAACCAATCCAAATTTAATAAAGTTTAGTCTTGTCAATTCTTCTTCCAAAGTCTGTTCAATTAATAAGTTTGCTTCGTTTAAAAAATTATCCAACTCGAGGCGTTCATTTTTAATTTTAAAATGTACTACCTTTTGACCAGGCAAAGCTGTAGTACGTAGAGGTCTTGTTCCATTTCCATCTGCTTCCTCTTCCATGTCCATTTCCGTGTCCGTGTCCGTGTCCGTGTCCGTATCCATGGCCGCTGTAGTTCTTCCTACTCCTGATGGTCCAGCACCTCCAAACTGGATAACGCTGGGCCTTCTCCGCTGCATCCGTTGTAGGTAAGTATCCCACTCGTCTAGCCTTCGATGGTGTTCGGCTAAAAATTGGTCAAGCGAGTCCAAGTCTCCCTCGCTGACTTGCACATCTGCCGTCTCCTCCGCTTCGTGCAGTTCTTGATGGATTTGAAGAATTACTTCATCTGGGAAAAATTCCCCACAAATATGGCAAAGAAGCATTTTTAACACTTTTTACCATAAGCGCGTTTAGGATGTTTACTCAACGAAAGTTTATCCAATAATGAGAGGCTGGGTTGGCCAACCTTCTTTTATAACGGGTGGGGGGTGAACTTGAAAAACTCCTTCTGCGCATGCGCAGAACAAAATGTAAAAATACATAATTCTTCTGGCAACTAACATCCTATTCATTGGGGCGGGGGCGCAGGGGCGGGGGCGGGGGCGCAGGGGCGGGGGCGGGGGCGCAGGGGTGGGGGAGGGGGTGGAGGGGGTCCACCCTCAGGGGGTGGTTCAAGGTCACCAACTACACTTCTACTCTAAGTCTGGGTGTCTCAGAAAAAGTAAAAAGTAAAATTTTCTAAGTGTTGGCTCAAACCTGGAGGTACTTCATTTACATCTACTAAATTATCTACTAAAACTTTAAAAAATAAATCCCCGCCTGGGGCATTTAGGTTGCCATCGCTGTAGCCTCCGATGAGACCCAACGATGGACAACAGCAGACTTGTATGTTAGTAATACCTAACCATTAGGAATTTTGAAAACTACTATATTTAGGTCAAGGTCATGAAAAAACTTTAAAAAAATAAAGCCCCACCTGGGGCATCTAGGTTGTCATCGCTGAAGCCTCCGAAGAGACCCAACTATGACAACAGCAAACATCCAATGTTGTCTGACCTTCACCACGCAAGATTTTTAAGCATTTACTGCATTGCTAACAAATAACTTTTTCAATAGCTAACAAAAGTCATTTACATAATTTTGAGAGAGGTTGAGGACAGCCCTAGTGGCTTACGTCCTCGGTCCGAGTGCAGAGGCCGCCGCAAATTGGCCACAGCTGTGGTCTGCATGCCAGCGTACAAACGGACCGGTTCCCAACCCAGCCGCAATAGTGCATGCCTGAGAGGACCCATGCTAACGTTGGTATAAAATAATTTTACACGGGGGCCTACTCCCGTTCCCTATCTTTAATATTTAAGTTTAGCAATGCATTAAATTTTATAAGTCGTTACTAGGTCAAGGCCACACGAACATTAAAAAAATTTCGGCCCCCGTACATCCATGGCGAACCACGAATGTTCGGGGGCCTTGGGGACTAAAAACACAAATAGCTAAAAAAGATTCATTTACATAATTTTGAGTTTCCAGAAGGGAAACAAACTGAGGACACCCTAGTGGCTTACGTCCTCGGTCCGAGTGCAGAGGCCGCCACAACCTTTTGCTTGCCAGCGTACAAACGAACATGCTCCCAAAACCCCAGCCGCAACCTGTTGCATGCCTGAGAGGAGCCTACCAATAGTTAAAAGTGACTTTACACGGGGGCCTACTCCCGTTCCCTATCTTTAAAATTTAATTTGAGCTGTGAAAAAAGCTCAAGGGGGAGTGCTAAAACAAGCGTATACACATTAAATAAATATAAAACATATAACATAAAGACAAACAAGACATAGGACACATATGGTACAAGTAAAACACTCAAATATAAAACAATCCCCAATACCCAAACGCAAGCGCAATATCTTAAAACAAATACAAGTCTTAAAACTAATACAAGTCTTAAAACTAATACAAGACTTAAAATTACATTAGACTTCGCTAAACAGTGAAGGCGCCTTTCAGTGTTTAGTGAGGCCCATGGCGGTCCGTCCCGATCGTTCACGTTCAACGCGCGGGAGCGGACTGCGAGCCGGCTGTGGCCGGGCCGCCTTATATCCCCACCGGGGGGGGTTCACTTCTCGTCTGGAGCAAGAAACTTTTTGGTCAAGGTCAAAAATTTTTCCGAAAAAAAAAGTTCGGGGGGGGGTGTTCACTTCTCGTCTGGAGCAAAAAACTTTTTGGTCAAGGTCACAAATTTTTCCGAAAAAAAAAAGTTGGGGGGGGGGAGGGGGGGGGGTTCACTTCTCGTCTGGAGCAAGAAACTTTTTGGTCAAGGTTAAAAATTTTTCCGAAAAAAAAAGTTCGGGGGGGGGGTGTTCACTTCTCGTCTGGAGCAAAAAACTTTTTGGTCAAGGTCACAAATTTTTCCGAAAAAAAAGTGTTCGGGGGGGGGTTCACTTCTCGTCTGGAGCAAGAAACTTTTTGGTCAAGGTGAAAAATTTTTCCGAAAAAAAATATTCGGGGGGGGGGGTTCACTTCTCGTCTGGAGCAAGAAACTTTTGGTCAAGGTCTAAATTTTTTCCGAAAAAAAAAGTTCGGGGGGGGGGTTCACTTCTCGTCTGGAGCAAGAAACTTTTTGGTCAAGGTCAAAAATTTTTCCGAAAAAAAACAAAAAGTTCGGGGGGGGGGTGTTCACTTCTCGTCTGGAGCAAAAAACTTTTTGGTCAAGGTCACAAATTTTTCCGAAAAAAAAAGTTCGGGGGGGGGTTCACTTCTCGTCTGGAGCAAGAAACTTTTTGGTCAAGGTCAAAAATTTTTCCGAAAAAAAAAGTTCGGGGGGGGGGGTTCACTTCTCGTCTGGAGCAAGAAACTTTTGGTCAAGGTCAAAATTTTTTCCGAAAAAAAAAAGTTCGGGGGGGGGGTTTCACTTCTCGTCTGGAGCAAGAAACTTTTGGTCAAGGTCAAAATTTTTTCCGAAAAAAAAAAAGTTCGGGGGGGGGGCTCGCCAAACTTTACGCCGGGGGGGGGGGTTCAAGTGGGTCAAGGTCACCCACAACACTTCTACTCTAAGTGTTGGCTATACCCCCACCACAACTGAGTCCCTAGGCTGCACAACACCGCTCGGCCAGTATGTCTCCGGCTTCCATGCGGTGCGTCTCGCTGTTCTCCAACTCTCTATATGTAAGTATTTTTACAAGTTTTAAATCTAGGTCACTTCACTTTAACTCTGGGACAATATCGACTTGTGGTATTTCAGTGTTTTCACTCAAGGTCACCACACTTTAACTCTGCTGTTCTCCAACTCTCTATATGTAAGTATTTTTACAAGTTTTGAGTCTAGGTCACTTCACTTTAACTCTGGGACAATATCGACTTGTGGTATTTCAGTGTTTTCACTCAAGGTCATCACACTTTAACTCTGGGGTGATTTCAACTTATAGTATTTCAGTGTTTTGACTCAAGGTCACCACACTTTAACTCTGGGACGGTATCAACTTGTAGTATTTCTATGTTTTACTCAAGGTCATCACACTTTAACATGTAACTTTAAGGTAGCACCGAAACGGTGCTACCCGGCTTGACATTTTCAAGTTTCCCAAGATCATCACAATTTCCCCCACCACTTCCCATATACCTAGAGTACACAGAGCTGGACAGTCAGTCGCTCGGTGACTGTCGTAGGGTGTGCATCGGTGTCGGCACTCTGTTGTTCGGTTTTCAAGGTCACATTCATGGCAAATTGGGAGACCTGGCTCGGTTCAATGACCTCTGAGGAGTGACACATGATGGTTTAGGCAGAGTCACGTCGCAAACTCCAGCTTGACTTGGCACTTTTGCTGTTTCTAGTCGCATATTCGCTCCAAGTCATCAAGGTCACGAGGACTCTGACTGAAACTCGGAGCGAAGTGTGAGAAACGGCAAAAGTGCCAAAAAATTTTAAGTTTCGGCGTGACCTTGACCTTCATGGTGACGATGACGTCATATTGATGATGTAATGGGTGGTGACGTCATCGGCACGTCATTTCTGTGACGTCATGGGTGTGACGTCATAGTGATGACGTCATTGACGGTGACGTCATCGATGATGCAATCGATGACGTCATCGGTGACGTCATCGGTGATGACGTCATCATGACTCAGCACATTCCTCAGGGGTCATTGAACTGTCCCAGGTCTCTCAATTTCCCACTACTGACAACCTGACGCCGGCCGCTTGGGGTGACAATCTGTCTTGACAGTACCCGACAGAATGGCACCACTATGCTCAATATGCCCTCCTCGTTTTACTTACAATATAATATTTATAATTTCCTAAGACCTAATCTGATGTAAAAAAATCAAAAGAAAAAAAGAAAAGTTGTATTAAATAGTACTAACTATTATGATTTGTAACTATAGCCTATACCTGATGACTGATAAAAACATTATAAAATAGTGTTATTATTTGCATGAAATTGAATTATAAATTTGTTTATAGAAAGGCAAAGTCCAATAATGCAGGTTTCGTTATATCTAAATTATTAAATTATTTTTTAGAACTGATATGGAAATATTTGTCCCATAAAAAAATCAATATATACTACTGATTAGAGTAAAATATTCCTAAGCAAAATCTAAATTTCAGCAAAACCTCATCGAGCGGGGCACACGAAAACTTAACGGGCCTGTTTACAATTTTGGTCACATGACCAGATGCGGTGAAATATCAATTATTTGGAAGCATTGCAATAGCCTAACTTAGTATCAGTTTTACGTGTAGTTTTAAATACAAGTAAATGAAGTCATAAGCATAGACTATCATTCTAATCCTCATTAAATTACAAATTGAATTATACTAATGACCCTCTGATTTCAAAACTTAAAACTTACTTTTTAGTTAAAAGAAAAACTAGAATTTCTACCACTGTAGGATACATTGACCTTTTTAGTAAACGGGTTTCTTCGAATGCTTATGAAGATACTTATTTCTATTAATCAAATAAACGTCTTAAATCAGTAGTTTGCCCAGTTAGATTTTATTTATTTTCGATGAAGCAAATTAAATTCTAAATTTTAGGTTATAAAAGTTATTTATTAGCAATTTAATATAAATTTGTGTAAAAGGGAGATAAAAAGTGTAAACAAAACTATAAGTTGAATAAAGTTTTGACTTTATATCGTAATAAAAAAGTATTAGAATATTTTTTAACTTTAGAGTAATGGTATAATTTTGTTCCTTATTTGATTTAGATTAGAATATCTTGTCGAATAACCTATGATCTAAAAGGCAGGAGATAAGTGAAGGATGTCACATTTCAATAATTTTATCGTATTGAAACTTGTGCTGAAAATCGGCCGCAAGTTGTTACTTGACTTTGGTGGTGGGGAGAAGTATATATGCAGGCCAGTCAGTTTTCGTAGGCCCCGCTCGAGCCTCCGAATGGGACGGTGGAACTCATATAACTCATTGAAGATACCTTATAAGATCCCAAAATGGATATAATAAAAAAAAAAAAAAAAAAAAAAAAAAAAAAAAAAACAACGTTACGCGATATACCTTATGGCTTAAAAACGCAAAACTTTAAGAGTCGCAAAAATTAATTTAAAACTGGCATATATGCAGTTTATTTTTGTATAACTTACTACTTTCACTAAATCTTAACCTGGATTCCGATAAATAAGCTGTGTAAACCGCTTTTGTCCGTTCGTCAAAAACAATTTCACCAGGATGGCAGTTTTATAAGAACATCATTATACCATGAAATGTGATACATGAGGTTTCTCTAAAGGTTCTGACGGTATTCTGAAATTTGTAAATGATGAAAACGGTATTCCAATGGTTCTGGGAGGAGCTTTCTACTAGTTCATTGTTACGCTCATTCGTCGAATAACCGAAAGGAATGAACACACTTGAAATCTACCTGATGGAGGCGGTTTGGTGGCTGCAGAACCAATGCATGGATACTTTTGTAAATAATATAAATGTTTTATAAAACGTTCAACAATGTATAGTGTAAAATGTAAGGATATTTTCCATATAAATTGTAAGTTTGAATCATAACCGTATAAATTCTAGCACAACACACCCAAATTACTTTATAGGCCTTAAAGTATTTGTTTATATTAGACGGTTTATTCGTCGGTGACTACCTACCCCGGCAACATTTAAGTAGTAAATCGGAATACAGTAGTAAATCGGCAAAGTCACCTTGAGAAAAATCAAATATCGAACGGAAATCATCGTCCCATCAAACAATCTATAAAGAAAATATTTTAAGTAATCTCGTTTATTATTACCATTAAACTTATGTTATTTATTGATGAAAGTGGGGTGCATAAGTAGGTATGTTGCCATGGGAATGTTGAAACATAATATTACTCAAGCATCACCTACGAGTAAAATTAATTTAATAGTAGTTTTATGCAATTATTGTATTATGAGAGCGTAACTTACTAGTGACATGTAAGTTAGAGCACGAGCGAAGGGAGTGTTCTAAATATTTCACGAGAATCAATAGATTCTAGAGGCCATGGATAAATAGGATGGACACAAAAATGGCCAGGATCCTTTCGTAGTTTCATCCTTTGCACTTAAAATACAATTTTCATTGTATAGGATTGTAAATTAATGATATTAAATTATAACAATCGATCTAACATTGGAGTATGTACAATGTATACATAAAGTGTTCAGTTAAATTTTTATTTTCATTACGATCTCATAGTATAGTAGATGCCAAAATTAGAGAGACTGGAGGCAGGTAGTCCTGGCCCGTCCTAATCCTTTGTTGTCAAAACATCCCCTATTGTAGGGCGGTCGGCCCGTTCGGCACCGGAATGCCGCCCGGGTCTTGGGGAATTCTCAGAATTTTGGCCACTGCCTAAGGAGTAACTCCTATTTTGTCTGAGGATTATCCCTTTTTAAAATGGTTATTAAACATCGTAGAACTATGATTCAAATTTGGTTATAATCGTCTAATCAACACGCAACACATAGTCCATGAATTTTTATTGTACGCGCATTGGTTCGATTATTGGATAATTGATGCAGTGGCCAAAATTCTGAGAATTCCCCGAGACCCGGGCGGCCTTCCGGTGCCGAACCGGCCGGCCACGCTACAACAGGGGGTGTTTTGTCAACAAAGGATTAGGACGGGTCGGGACTACCTGCCTCCAGTCTCTCTAATTTTGGCATTTACTATATTTGGAATGAGGTTTGACAGGGAGAAAACAATTTAGAAATATAGCTTATGAAACAACAGTCAACTCCAGAGGGGAGGAGCCCGACCGACCGGCCACGGCCACATTCCTGGGTTCCCCGGGGGATGAGCGCTAGTTCCTAGAACTGGCGAGTTTGTATGTTTTGAAGGTCGCACATCAACTGCGCGAAAAATTCCTTCGATTTGCATCAACTGCGCGAAAACCAAAAAGGGTCTCCCAAAAATGTGCATCAACTGCGCGAAACCCGAGCCAGGTATACGGTAGTTGGCGGCCGAAGAAATCTCCTAGTTTACAGGTTCATCCCAACCTCCCATATAACAAAGTGTGGTCAAACTCTTAGCTTTGGCACTAGTATTCGTAAATATTTAAGTGATTTTCTTAACTCAACTCCCCATGTTATTTCATTGGTTATTTCGGTCCGTTACGGTGTAGTTTTTAAAGAGACAACATCACCTACGTTGACTTGGATTTTTCGTAAATAGTCTACAATGTTTTTTGAAAGTGTGCGAACTGTAAATATTTTGTTGTTTGCTTTGTAAAAGTAGGCTCACTTATATTTGTCGTTAAAAATAGTAGAATGATTTTGGATGTATATTTTTCACCGAAAAATATATCAGTGAAAGAGTATAAAATTTAATAGTTAAGGCCGGATGTAGGTTCCAAAAAGTTTTAAAATCGTCATAGTATGATAATATTTCGTCCGTATGGGAACTAGATTTAAATTCATATCCAAAAATGTATCCACACGTAATGGAAATGAACATAACCCTGAGCTACTCCGGTGAACAGATTTCCAACAACAAATTTATCCATTCTCTACTTAATACTTTTTATTTTTGTTGACTTCTTTAAATCAACAAAAATAAAAAATAATAAACATATTTAAGTTTTTTTTTATTATTTTAATCTTATGTAAAATTATCTAATTTGCAAATATTAAAACCCTATGTTGTCTCATGATATAGTAGTAAAATAGACCCACCACTTCGCGCAGTTAATGCACATCTCTGATCGTCCCTTGGAGCGTTTCGCGCAGTTGATGCATCTCTAGCTACCTGGCTCAGGACAATTCGCGCAGTTGATGCACGCCCGTTTTGAAGGCCCCGATTTTCTACCGATTAGGGAACTGGCGAATTTGAATCTTTTCGTCGACCCTCTAACCAGTGGCGGATTTGTATCTGGCCAGGATCGCAGTTTCCGTTGTGGGATTAGCGAACCCTTTTAAGGAATAAAATTTGGATCGCCGTTTCGGCGCGCCGTTCTAAACAAGGGGACCCTTCTTAAATTTGACAACTTCCAATGAAATATTTTTAAACATGGAAAATACAACACTAGCTACACAGAATTCGCGGCAAGCAGGATGTTCGGATTATTTATTTATGGAATTTTGAAGATTTCCAAACATAACTGTACAATGCCTATGAACTTTCCTTCAACGCTAAGTTTATGCAGAAAAACCTTACAATCTGACTTAGATGTTTTTATTTATAAGTAAAGTCCTAACGATTAAGAAATAAACCAAATTTATTCAACAGTAAAATACAACATATTACAAAGTACTTATACCTAAATAGTCATACATAAGTCACAATACGTATAGTAATAATATTTCTACTCTTATTTCGCGACAGAAGTTTAAAAATAAAATATTTAACTTCCAATACCTACTGTAATAATATTAGAGCGAGCTCATTCGATTCAATAATTTTGTACTCCACCTTCCTGCAATAAATGTAAGTATATATAAAACGGTAGTACATAAAGTATGCTGTTTGCAGTAAAATAAATACTGTAATACAGTTTTAAGTACTACATTATGTTGTACACTTTTTGAAACATGATGCTGAAGGTCTGATCACAATTTGTAGGCAAAGTAAACATTGCAATATTAAATATAATATATTTAAAATGTATATAAAAATTACAATAAACTTCTCGATAAATAATAAATTTCTTCATCCAACAAACTAAACTTTTATAATAAAATCATAAAAACTTCACACTCTTGCGTCCTTGTATATTTTGTTTCCGGTATCCACTTGAGAGGTCCAACTTAAGACATTTTTGAAGAGCAAAACGAATGACGTGGAAGGAGACGTGGAAGGACTGGAAGGAGACATGGAAGGAAGGAAGAGTTAAAATTAAAAACGCATAAAGCAGAAGACCATTAATCAATTAAACATAAATTAAAAATAACAAATATAGTAATGAAGAACGAATAAAGAAGAAATAAATAGGAAGAAAAAAGAAATAAGAAAAATTTCAAATAAGTTTAAAATGAAGAAAAGGTTTAGAGAAAATGAGTAGATGAAATTGTAATTAAATGAAAATTTGTAAAATTGTGAATAAGTGCAAAAACTTGAAATTTGATTTGTTTTGTAAATTCCCATACAATGTGAAACTTTGTCGGAGGAATAAATTTATTATTATTACTATTGATTTAATTCATAATATCAGATTAATTAAATAAATAAAATTATCGGCCAGTCTACTATGACCATAAAAACAATATGGTATAACTTTAAAATACAATGAAACGATTTTTGTAAACGAAAATACGTCTGAATATGAATATCTGATATTTATTTTTATTCCTATAAAATGTTAGCTCAAAATAGGCCTATTCATGTGATGCGGAATCAGAATCCTCAAAACAAACTTTAAAGCCCCACGCATGTTGTTATTTGAACTGAAATACCATTATTTTATTCATATGTTTTAAAAGCGATGTGTTGTATTTGTGGTTTATAAATCTTTTATATAAACATTTAAGAGTATTTTTATAGTTTATAGGTGTATTGTTAGTTACTGATGTAAGATTAATAGTCTGTTTACCATGCTACAAAGTGAATTAAAACCAACAACAAGCAAGGCTCGGTCAACCCGGTACTTTGTATTTAAAGCGTCATGGCCGGTCCCGCCGGCCGTGTCGCTTTCTGTGTCTTTGTTCTACACTCTCATGTAAATTTGTCGAACCACATCGTTTAAAAAAAGTAAAACTTTACAATGTCAGTTTTGCCCATACGGTTATCATGTTTTAAATACAATTTTTTTACACTTATTTTGGAATCCGCGTTCAAGCCCTCGGCGCGTTGGATAGGTAGATGGGCTGGACCAAGTAAGTTTATTTGCCGGTGGAATTTCCACCACCCGCCCCCTCACAACTCTTCACAACCTTTTGATCCAGAGAAGAATTCCATCGGAAATGGTTCATCAGTGATCTAGGAATAATAGGGGTAGTAAGCTCTTTATTTGTGGGGTCAGTTTGGTTTTGACAGGCAGAGGAAACGCCTAATGGTTGACGGTTTTTAGGTTTTAAAACGACTTTCAAAATATCTATAAAGTAATAGTCAAGCATGATTCTTTTCCTTTTCCTCCTCTTTTCAATCAATTAACTTTTATATTCTTCAACACAATATTACCCCCGTTTATTTACAAAAAAGGACTCAGAGCAAATGTCCTGGGAAGGAAAGGGAAGGACTAAATTCAAAAAGAGGAAGGGAATGATTACATGACAAAAGGAGTTTAAATAATTAGGCCAATACCAACGGTTACATGCTCAGTTTGAAGGATATGTTAAGTTGTTTGAGAATAAAGTAAAAAATTTATTAGGCATTTAATTACCTATCTCTTAACATTAAACGTATATAAAGTCAGGGTTTTAATAAACATATAAATCTGTCACGTTTTAGTTGAAAAAGACTTATATGACCATATAGTTCTTCTAATGTTAATAATAATGTTATATTTTTATAAAATAGTTTATCCCTTGGTAATTCTATAATAACTCTTAATTCATTTTATAATTTTAATCGATCGCAGTTATTTATTTTCTTTCGCTACATAATTGTTTAAAGCATGATAATATGAGTGGAAACAATTCTAGCAAGGTCTGGGATAAATGCTACTTAAAGCGGTATTTTTGACAATAACAGTATGACGATACCTAATTTATTTTTTCAATTGTAGTTTAACATTAAAATTCACAAGATAGGCCAATTAATTAATTGTAGGGGGCGATAATCAAAACCTCGCCCCGGGCGCATTTTACCCTCGGGGCGGCCCTGTTTAATCAAAAATATTACAGTGTAATGGCTCAAATATTTCCGCCAACAACAGACTTCGGATGAGCAGATCCGCGGAGGACAATCTACCAGTATAGAATGGACCTTAAGGGGCTTATAGAAGGGGAAAGTAGAGATGGCAAATTGATGGCTGCAAGTACTTGCCTGTTGCACTTACCACAAATTTTACCTTGTCTATAGAGGTACTTCCTCTATAATTTAGGAAAACAGACGGCAAGTGAAGTAATGGATATAAATAAATAAAAATATATAAAAAAACTATATGTAATATTTTTGAAACCTCATTAAAGAAAGGATCGGCAGGGCCGGCCTTAGCGTGTGCGGGCCCCATTGCAAACCTCCAGTGTGAGGCTTTTGAAAACTAACCTTCCCCTCATAGGCAATTTTTTACTTCTTCAAAGCCCCAAACGTAATCCATCAAAAATGAAGTACCGTAATAAACATAATGCTTATAATAATGAAAAGTGTGTCTAAAAAAATTTCCAATCATAGATTTTACACTTTTATTAACTTGTAATCTAGCACGAGTTGAAAAATGTTTTTTTTTTTTTACTGTATATAATGTAATTATTATAAAAAGTTATTCATATGCATACATTTAGTTCAGAATGCACAGTAGAATTTTAATAAAGCAAAAGAACAATAGAATATTTTAAATTTAATTTTAAGATAAATATTTAAAAATATAAATTTTTTGTTCAAAATTCTAAAAAAGAGCCTAGGTAAAAAATGTGTGAATTAATATAAAACTGAATAAAACACTTATTTCATAAATACTGCAGACAATTATTCCTTACACAAAAACATAATAAATGGGAAGAAAATGTTTTTGTAGTCCTTAGTTATAATGTAGGAGTAGGGAAAATTGGAAAATTAAGTGGTAACATATAAGATTATTTTGGAAAAAAGCACTAAAAATTAAGTAGGCAATGTACTAGTAATAAATTTGAATATTATTGTCTTTATAAGAGTAGGCTTACAAATCAAATAAATTTAAATAATAGACTATGAAAAATTATGAATGTTGTTCATTTTTTTTACAAATTTGTAATGCTGTCAACGCCTGCATTACGAGGTTGTAACAGAATTGCAAGGAGCGCGAAGGAAGTATTTAATAGAGTCCATGTAAACAATATGTGATGCACTCCATGCGATCATCATATACTACCAACCTAATACACACATCTACATTTTCTTCCTCTTCAAAATGACATTTCATTTGACTAGTAATAACGATGTACACTACATCAAATAACAATTTAAGCAAACGGTCGTCTGCCAGCCGTTCGATATTTATTAAAGAGTTAGAAAATACGTATATTGTACATTCAAACCTATGAGTCCTTACAACGTATAAATTGATACTAGTTAGGAACGCTTTTGACAAGCCAGAGATGCTAAATACAAATTTATACGATACAAATTACTACCTGAGCTAGGTAAGTTCAAAAAGTAAAGTTTTGACGTTTCAAACGTGGTGGCTACTTGGATTGACGTCTCAAAAATCTACAAATATTCTGTGAGTTTGTTTACAGTTTGTTTACAGTTGTTTACAGTTACTGTAACACAACTACTAATCGGTTATCTCTTATTATAATAAGAAATTTCAGAATATTACCTTTCATATGACCACAGAAAAAGGAAACGATATCGTTTCATTTTTCTGTGATATGACATAATAATGTAACCACTTTCAAGTTGTTTTTCGCCGGTGTTTTACTAGTTCAAAATGTTTAGACATAGATGACCGTTTCGCGGCCGTGACACTATAGACGGCCGTCTTCCACTGCTCTAGTTAAATCTTGTCTATTTACTTTATTTCATTTTTTGCCCGGGGCCTTTGTAAGCGCGGGGCCCGTTGCGGTCGCACCGCTCGCACCGCCCTAAGGCCGGCTCTGAGGATCGGTGCCAATCTGACGTGGTGACAATTTGACGCCGGCCGCTTGGGGTGACAATCTGTCGTGACAGCACCCGACAGGTTGGAACCTCGAGAAAGGATCGGATCCAATCTGTCGTGGTGACAATTTGACGCCGGCCGCTTGGGGTGACAATCTGTCGTGACAGCACCCGACAGGTTGGAACCTCGAGAAAGGATCGGATCCAATCTGTCGTGGTGACAACCTGACGGGGAGTGTTATTTCAGGGGATCGGATCCAATCTGACGCCTGGTGCTAAAACACCGTGGTGCCAATCTGTCGTGGTGCCAACCTGACGGCGACCCGCCTCTCTTACAGTTTCCTGCATTGTCACAATGAACATCATTCGGTATAATATCATATTTACTTTTTATTTTTATATCATTCATTAGAGATGTATTAGTGTTCTCTCAAGCGCTTAAATGAGAAAAATGAATAGATTTATCGTTAAAATCAATTTTGATAGAAAACGAAAAAAGAACAAATCCAGAAAAAGGACGATTGTGAAAGACCTATTTCCCCTAATTACCTCTCGGAACCCTAAGAAAGTAAATTTCTTAAAGAAAGACGTTACAATTTAAAAATTCTTTTGATCATATTCGATTGGCGAACCAATAAACAAGCTGTATTCGAACGACTGAGAGGAGAAGTAAAGGAAATGCCGGTCGGGAATAAAACAGTGATTTTGCTCTGTTGTTAAGGTTATTGAGCGCCGTCAGCCCCCCTCCCCCTTCTTGGGGGTTGGTGCCGTTCGCCAAACTTTTATCATTCAGCAAAGTTTGTGGGAGAAACTTATACTAAGTTTGCTTATGAAACAGTTAAATGGTATAATACTAGCCGAGCTATGTCTGGCCTTCGGTAGGGATATCAATAATACGACTTTCGGTTAATGCTTCAACCTTGTATTTCTCAACGAAAGACGCAGTTTTAGACTAATGCATAACTACTCATAATTTTGTGGCCTAGAACTTAATTGTCTTTATTTATTTTCGTAGCTTCTTAATACGGTCTAAGAAGCAAGATTACTTTAATTTTACCTTTCAGGAGTTTGTAATGTATCGGTAGATCATTATTGGTCGGATTTGTTGCCTTTTGAATTGGCTTTTGGGACGTCACGGCATTTTTATTTCGAGAAAAAAGACCATAAGATCCTTTTCTTCCTTTAACAGATTCTATTTCCTCCATTATTTATTGAAGAGGTCTGGTCAAATACCTGTTAATCTTCATTTGTCCCCAACAAAAAGAAGGTAAAATATACATGGTTATATTTTATTTAGTTTTGTTAGTACAATATATTTGTGATGATCAATTTTCTGAGTACTCAACATTAAGGTTACCTTTATTTCGACATTTATACAGTTCTGTTTTCATCTAAACAACTAGTTCTGAGGGTACTGGGTACATCATAGGAACAGTTGGTGTGTTCATTATATACCTTGGAAAACTAAATGATTGAAAATCGTCCTACCATCGTAGTTTTCAACTCAATTCAGTCCTAACTCGTAATACATAATACTCGTATATAGAAGATCTTCCCAAAGCTTCATAGTGTTGGGATCAATGATATAAACAGTTCATAAGTGACGTACAGTCGTAAGTTTCTTCTCGTATTTTTCTTTTTTAATATTATTTTTTATTTTTATTTTACAAACGCATTTAAAATTTGATTGCTTTTATTTATCTACAATGATAAAATTAAGTCCTTTTTTGAAACTGTATTATTTGTTAATGTTTTATTACTTTCTTTCCTTCTTAATATAGTTTTAAGTGTTCTTTGAACCGATGTCAAATCATATCCTGCTGTGCAACCAACTTAAAGGACGACAATAATGTCAGTTATATTACTACTTGTGAACATTTGAATTTTAACGCTTCCAATTAATTAGTACTTTTTTATGAATATCCAAACATAACAACATTAAAAATTACTATGCATTACTATTGAGCTACGTCCTTAAATATTACTAAAGTACTTGATGCTCGAAATCGAGCAATTTAATTTAGACTACCACATGGCATTGTTAAAAATGTTACATTGGTTCTAAATCAATTACATACGAATTTAATATTGGGATTATCATAATCACCGACAACTTCTCTTATTTACAGCTGCACAATGACAGATTTTGAAAATGTCCAACCCAATGTTAATGAGGAAATTTCAATTTTCAATTATAGATAGGGTCTATATGTCAAAGTCTGATTGTCATCAATTTTTTACGGAAACAACTACAAGAACCATCCAAAGTCACCAAAGACTTGAAAATTCTGTGGGAAATCGTAGAAAGAGTTCTAATTACAAAAAACCTTTATCGAATTAAATAGGCTAAGTATATATTACGTAGAAATGATCAGTCTACCTTGGCGGTATTGATGACATCATTGCGTTTCAAATAATTTATAGAACGTTAGAGTAAAATTATTATACTGAATACGTACATTGTGTTTAATAAATCGTGAATTAAATTTAAACGTGATTGGGGGCAAGTTTTTCTATAGGCCGCATGATTGTATAAAGGTAAGTAAATCCCTCAATACCTTCAAGAGGCAACTGACCCTCTTTAGGTCCCTACAAACATCAAATTGCACCTGGAATGAAGTAAAAGATATATGATGTTAAAATTTTACGGGAAATCAAAAACTGTTGAAAGAACACTTTGCCCCAACACCGACATTTCGTTGGAGGAAATTGTTGTTTTATGAGGGAGTAAAATGCTGTGAATGAATTGTTGGGAGACTCCAGTTTAATCAAAATGAAAAACACAGGCTTCCTGGCTGGTCGAGGGTGCTGTGATTATTATTATTATTATATTATATAAATAAGCATTTAAAATGTAAATAATTATACATAAAATAATACTTAACTAATTTGCAGATTACCGAGTGTAGTAAAATTCCATCAACAAATGTTAGAGAAAAGAGTTTCCTTATTTTTTTTGCAATTTAAAACTTAAAAATGTTATTTTGTTTTGGAGATCTGCTTTAAAGCAAAATTACAGACGAGAATATCATTACTACAAATTCGTGCTGGATCAAAAAGTAAACAGCTACTTAATTTTGTAGTACAACATTGGATAATCAAACTCGTCGGATTTAATTCCAACTTGTAATGAAAAGAACTGAAAAACTAGCGTAGAGAAGAAGCCGGGCGAAGAATAAGTAACTAAGGGAAACAAAACTAATTAACAAGATAACTATGAAGTTGTTGGACCAATTACCACCCGATTATTCAGTTAGAGAATCTGAAAATGCTGACGAACGAAAATTAAACTTCCGCTGAATTTAGAAAACATTTCCGTTCCAGTCTATCTAACCTCCCTTCTCACCACCCCCCACGCCCCGTCCAACCCCTCCCTCCTACCCATCACGATGGGAGGGGAAGCGGCTTGACGCGGACTCAAAACTTTTATCCAACAAAGTACTTATCAAAACTGTGTTAAAAGTTTGCGTTCTGTAACAACAGTAGCTGCTTCTCCTTTTCTGTTCTTTGCTTCTTGATTCCCGACGTTTCAACTCGACACCGACGATGCTACAAGATTTTGCGTCAGATTCATTACAGGGCGAGAGAACTTGAAATTGTGATCCGTTACTTTGATTAGAAGAGTTTCACCCTGATGATTTTCACCTTAAGTAAAATTCTTGACTTGCATTCTCCTTCAGTTTGGATAAGGGGATTTATAACTGTGAATGAGTATTTTTTATGTTTTGTGTTATGGGACTTTTTTCATTGCACGATAAAGCTTTTACTATAAAGTTCGTGATCTGTGAAAACTCATTCACGTAGTTACCATAGTTTCCCACCTTCAAAATATAAATTTATGACTAAAATAAAAAATGCCAATAAAAATAGAAAATTTTTATGTATGTCGTTAACAGAAAACTAAACTAAATGCTTGGGTTGCATAAAATTTGCCGCTAAGTAAAATAATAATCTTCTTGGAACACTTAACTACTACTACTACTACTGTATGGGGTTGAATTTGAGGATGACAAACGGTGAAACTCATATAAACTGATAGACAATTGTGTCTTCGGGATTGTATTAAATTGTGTTTAGACAAAAGAGCAACCCGATTCATGAAAGGTCCATATAAAGATTGTCCAAAATGCTAGACAATGAATAAATTAATAGCAATTAGTTTGCTATTAATAATTATTGTTTTATTTTTATATCAAATCATTGTGTCGAAATAACACTGTGAAGTATTATGTGAGTGTATAACATCACGATAATTTTTCATTCAAGGGACCATGACAAATTAATTATCTTCGGAAATGTAAAATAATGTTTTCTTGCCTTCTGCAATATACGAACCTTTCAGATCAGACCGAGGGAAAACTGATCCGCGATAAACATTCGTTTTGACACAACACGTCTCTGGGGATTTAGAAAGGTATCCACTGCAAAGGGTTGGACTTTTCCATTTTACAAGGGGGGCTTCATAAAATACTTCAATGTTCAGATATATTTTAAAACCTTGCTATCATTAAACATACATAAAATCTTACAATAGTAATTCACGCATAAATGTGAATTAAATTTCCATTATGATATTCTATAAATCAATAATTTATTAATATTCAATAATCAATAAAGCATTTTAAACAACTATTAAAGAATTTAATTGTATTTTTCAGTTTTGTTATACTTCTTATTCTTTACAGTTCCCTAGAGGAAATAGTTTAGAGGGCTAAACTATTTACTAAACTAGTTCTGGGGAGCTCGAATTAGGGTACATTTATTCATTATCCTGTTTATCGCCGAAAATTTTAACTACTTGATAAATACCCTCTGAGATCAACCAGGATTCAAGTTCTCTGGATACTTTGGGGATACTGTATGACAAGAATGAGGCATATGAAAATCTCAAAAAATATTTATGAACTTGAGCCAAGTATAAAAATTGTAATAAGCGGAATAAAAAAGAGCCACTTAAAAACGGTGACTTAGTTTAAAACCCGTTATATATTTTATAAATATAGTGTAGCATTGTACAGTATTCTGGTTGGTTCATGGTCTACTATTTTAACACCAAAAAAATATTATTAAAGTACTGTAAGTAGTTGCGATAAATGTGAAATGTATCCTAAGTGTGTTATGTTTGCAAATTGGCATTATAAATCGTGGGTTGCGTTTTGAAAGAAACACCCTGTATAACCAAAAACCTTCGACGTTTTGGGTTGGAAAACTATCAAACCTGGATTACTGCAATAGTATTTTAATTTAAAATATATCAATACTTAGTTATTTACAAAGTTGTAATCAGAGAACACTTATTCATGTTTTTTACACTAACTTTTAAGTTTAATTGGATTAATTTATGTTTTTAAGTTTGGTAAATATTAATTCTACGAACCCTTATAAAAATTCTTTTTACCTAGTATTTAACGCTATCCGAATGAACAATTAAAACGACATTTTCTGCTGCAATTATTACCTCTTTACTTTCTAGCCCTCTGAGCATCAATATTAATTTTTTATACTTGAAATCATTATAAATCAAGTACCCTTTGTTTGAATATAAAATTCATTTATTTATAACACCTTAAGACATGTTTCAGACCTTAAGGGCCATGATCACGGTGGATTTACTTAATACATGATAACCTCTAAATAAAATAAAATAAATAAACAAAATATAGACTGCTGATTTTTTTCAAATTAAGGGTACTTGGTTTATAATGATTTTTAGTATAATAATAGTAGCCCTATCAATATCAAGTCTAATTGTTTTTATACTATTTTTCTGTTAATTGGTTAATTTTTCCAAGCTCAGTAGGAATTAAGAACAATAAGAAGCTAAGAGTAAGAAGATAAGAATTAATTATTCGACTTCCTTCTTAAAATATACTATGAATACTGCAGTTATTTTATTACGAAATAAATCAGCAAAATGATTCACTTGAGTGGATGTTTTAAATGCGCAATTACTTTGTTTAAATGTTTTAAACACTTGATTTCTTTCATAGAGACTAGTGATATGCACTAAACTGTATTGAGGTAAAAAAAATAATAAAAACTGAATCAACCATCAAAAGGTCATTTGACACAACTTTTATCGGATACCTTCAAGAGTACCGATGTTGTATCAATTTGAGCTGTCTGCTTTCATTTATAAAATGGAATTGTAATTTTATTCTTAAGTTCACATAGTGTAAATGTTATACACTCAATTTCCTTTAAAAAAACAAACTAAAAAAACATAAATACCAGTTAAAATTTCAAAGAGAAAAACTGTTTTCAACAATTAAAAATATCGCAAAATACATTAAAGTCATTGTCAGTCATGTAATTAAATTTTAGCAAAATATTATAAATAAATTAAAATATTCTTGTGCCTCCGTTTACATGAGCCACTGTAAATATAGAATTTCCAGTAATAAAAAGGCGGAGAAAAGTTTAAGTTGTATAAAATAAAAACGAGGAGCAGTTAAGATTATAATACAAACAAGTAAAGTTTGTTTCTGAATTACTCACGCCGCAGCGCCGGAGCCGAGTTTTGATGGGGAAGAGAGGGAGAATTAAACATTACAAACAACAACTTCTGACAACTTCGCTTTATCTCTTATGTCAACTTAAAACAACATCCACAAATTATTCGAGAAATTCGCTGTTGAAGAACACTGGTTGGAAGATACTTAAAAGCTACGTTCAAGTATCTTCACCTGGATTATTCTTCACTTTCGCCTAATATTTCCACTAAACTGGTTAGTAATCAAAATCGAATCGAATTAATAATATGTCAAGTAATTAATTTACGTTCGATACTTAAGAAGTTTATGTTTTTCCGCCAAAAAGCAAAAGCTTGACAGTAAAAATAAAGTTAAAAACTTTTAAAAAAATTAATATGAATAATTTGACAAGTATTTTAGAAACCATAAAAGTGAATGTACTTTTTATGAACGAAATATTAAAATTATAGGCTTTACAGTGTAACATAGCTATAAGCAAACAACATAAAGCCTGGTTCTTACTGAGCAATAAAGTAAAGTTCTTTAATGGTTTATCTGGGGTTGGCCTGTTACAAAAATGAGAGCGTCAGGACGATAACTGATTACCTTAGATGAGTAGGCCTATCTAACCTAACAAAGGGCTCTCTTTTAAATCAACTGTATAGCAATTTAACTATCGAGTTCTTAAAACTATCACAACAATAATTGTTAATAAGGTATACAAATTGTGTAAGAACGAACGTATCCCATTTACTTTTCTAAAATGATTAATTCTGAGAAGGTGTTTGGTTTGCAGTGAGTTCACACCCAAGTGCGGCAGATAAGTTTGGCTCAAGAGTTTATAAAATGCGATCGCCCGAGAAGTTTGTTCGCTATCGAGATCTGCCGCATTTATTGGCCGTATCAGCCCATAACGCGGACTGGGTTGTTCTTTACAGCCCGACTCCGCTAACACAACAAAATATACGACTCCACGCTATGCTCCACTTACGGGATCATAACATGTTATTCATAACATCCGACTTACTTGCTCTGCAACAAGCAGGAAATAAATGTTTGATTAAACAAATATTACTATATTTGTTTATTATTCTGATTTTGTTTGAGCAGGGATGTCATTTAAATTCTTCTGTCTCGTAAATAGGAGGCTTTACGGATAAAACTGATTACGTAAAGGAATGAGAGAGTCGTTGTGCCATAGGCGTCCAACAAGACTGTCTGACAAAATCACAGTTACGGTGTTATTATTTTACTTTATAAAGGCATCTACAATAAGGCTTAACAGGCTTACAAGATCACTTTTAACTCCATCGTGGCGGTTTAACAACGAAAGCTTTAGTTTAGCTGTAACAAACATGGGCATTAGCCAAAGGTAACGAGCAGCCATCCACAATTCTATGTTAAAAATTACTTTATCCTGTACTCTAACCTGAGTAAGGTCGCCTATATTTATAAGTATGCACACGGATCTCGAAAACTTAAGTAAAATAATAAAAAAAAATGTAATGCAATTTTATAAGAAAAAAAATTAAACAATAGTAATGATAAATTAAGAAGTAAAACCCACGTTTTACAGTTTCAACATGTGGTTCAGCAACGGAATATTACAGTGCAGCACTCTTAAACGTATATTAGAACACCGTGAGGCGAGTGAGAGAAGCTATCGAGCTTGTTGTGGCGGAGAGTGGGTTCTGCGAACAACCCACTTTTATTGGCGAACAACCCACTTGTAGCGAACAACCCATTTTTTATTGGTCTTGGAAATAAACAAGCCTTTTTAGACTCGGCATTCCAGGATAGGCTAATAATAGGCTGCAAAAAATTGTATAAACTTGCCGATCTAATGCTCGGCACTCCAGGTACTTTGTGTTAGCCTATGTAGAGAAAGAATTTTGAAATTCTGTAATTTCCTGTAATCAATGAACCTGACTACCTCTTTTTTTTGTCACATACTCTTTGCATCTAGATGGGTGTTTTCCCAACAAGCCGCGCAAAAAATGGGAAAGGGATGCGATTTGAATTTAAGTTTTATTTTAGAATAAATGGATGATTTCTTGGTAAATTTTGCAAATAAATATTACGCTGCTAACTCCAAATGCGTTATTTTTAGATGTAGCACACTCCTCCATGAAAAGTATAATCACTACTGCTTTGTGTATGTAAATGTAGAGTTGTTGTGATATCCAATGAAGATTATATAGGCCTACTGGATTCTCAGTATACCCAACAAATTGAAATGACCATGTGTTTAATGATGGACAAACTCCTCGAAAATGTTTTTTAGCAACAAGTTGTTATTATTATTTATGAACAAGTTTGGCCGTTCTTTCGTGCTTTGCTTACTATTCATTTTTAAATACGCAACCCAGCGATTGAGTTTGATCAATTAATGGTATTTTATTTGCAAATATTACATCTTTCTATTTCGTACCAAAAGGATGGTATCATTACATTCGCGTTTTCAGTACAGTTTTTCCAACTCAAATAAACTTTCCCCGATAAAAATAAACTAACGCAACACACAACCATATGTCGCCTAGTCGGTATAGGTAGCCTAAATAAGCAAAATGTAATGATTTGTCGTTATTACATAATTGAAGTAGTAATTCAATAATTTCTAACATTCTCACACTGTTCATTGTTCACAATTTTAAGCTGTTTAAAAATCAAACGTTACAACATGGTTAAGATTATTCCCAGGACAACTTTAAAGCGGTTATGCTAGTTTCGAAGTTGGGTGCAGCAAACGAAGTTGGCATAACATGTTGTAAGTCTTAGGCTGTCCCCTTTATGAACAGTTTCCCTTCCCTCTTGATCCAGTCATGTTCTAGCAGGGGGTTTACGTCATCCGGAAGTGTTGGAAACCCCTAGCTGAGGAACATGAATGGACAGACGGTTATTTGGCCATTTACAAGGCAGAGCAGTCCTCCTGTTTGGGCCTGCATATCAGTTGTCACGTCACAGGAGCACGGGAGTTGGCCCTCTGAGTGGTCAATCAGCCGTCTGCTGTCCCATTTTTCACCCTTCTCTTCATTCAATATCCCGTCCTTCCGGGAGCTTGCGCAAAATGCCCATTAGAGGCTGACGTACTTGGCGGTTCGGCCGGGGTCTCCTTATCCACCAGCAACAACATGTTTAGAATGTACACATTGACTATTAAGGCCCCTACAATATGGCTTTCAGCGCCGCACAGCTACGGAGGAAGTTGAAAAGGTTTAAGGTGAAATTCTATCACTTAAACAGGACATAATATAACTAATAAATTATTTATTTTACATTTTAAACAAAATATTAGTTTTAAAGTACTTTATAAACTAAAACTACTTACAACTAGATAAAACATATTCTTCCTGGACGTGTACCCAGCTTCGCGCTATTTTTTTATTATTTTGAAACACGTTATAATTTGTTGGTCACTTGGATCCGATAGGTTTGCTAAAATACTTTATTTTGCTGTACCAATCATTTTCAAATACGATATTCAAGATAAACCAAAATCTTTTATAATAAAATAATTATTCATGCATAAAGTTGACAGAATGCACCATTTAACTAATAAAATAATTAAAAAACCTGGAATTGTAAAATTTCAAGTTTCAAAAGCCTATAATTTTTCCAACCGTAGCAAAAATTGCATTTTGTAAAATAAATCCAATATAAATAATTCCACTTATTTAACTTATATAAATAATTTAACTGGCTGGGTAGCTGAGTGGTTATAGTGCTCGCCTTTGAATCCAAAGGTTGCCGGTTCGATCCTGAGGAAAATTATTAGCTTTTTAAAGGATCGATTCCGGACCCAGTTGCCATTTGTCATTGAGCTATTAATTAATGATGCTTTCTAACAACTGGTCGATGTTAGATAGTAACAAGACTGGGGTTTGGACCGTTCCCCGTCAAAACGTTAAAAAATGCCACTGGCGTAGATAAACTCAAAATACAAAATACAAAAAATACAAAAAAATAAAAAAAACACTTACGGCGATTGTCGACTTTTATGAATATGTAGAGATTTATTTACTAGTTTCGTTGCTCTCAGTGAAGCCCATTCGTTTACCTATTTTAATAATCCTTGGTATATAAGATGGATCTTATGAGAAATTTGTTTAACATGCTCAATCTATGGTTTAACTTGGCGAAAAATAAGTTATCAAATTTAGGTCTTTTTATGTGATTTACTTTTTATGATATACTTATTGAACTTTCGCCATGTTTAGGTATACAGAGAGGAAGAAAGCTGCTTTCATAAAATCTTTCAGGGACCCCACTTTAATGTCATCTTGAGAGAAATACAGTATTCTTTAAAAGCCTGTAAATGTTTTCCCTAGTTCACTTTTTAGCACCTAGTAGTTTTACTGTGTGCTATAAACTTTGGAGACAAATTTCTTCGTACGCCAGTTATTTTATTTCCATTTGCTTAAAATTCCAGTTGACAATTAATTCTTGACACATTTCCATCCAGGAAAATATCGAACATTGAAGGGTTTAAATTTAATTACATTGCAATCTTAATCGTGTTTGAGAACTTCTATTTAAGTAATAAAACTTGTTCATTTCTAAATAACAGGTCGAGAGCTTGTAATATTTAATCATACCTTTTTAAAATCCAACTAGTAATGAATCATTTGTTGGTTTATTTATTTTCCCGTCGACAAAAGAAAATTATCGATTCATATTTCTTACTCCAGCAATCTGTGTTATAGCCATTAAAACATCTACACCTTTTCCCGTCGAACCTCATCATTTGTAGCTGGACTCGGATAACGTTGCTATAAATCCTTTATAAATATTTTATATGAAGATACAATGTTTAAAGTACATTATGCATTTAAATAAAAATCATATAGGTATTACGCTCACGAATGTATGGGTTAGGCATATTGATTTAGGTACTTATATTTAAAAACCTCTTAGAAATGAAAATTTCTACGATAAGAATTTAACTTGTAGGCCCTACTTGATTTAAGGGTTTTATTTGAAGAGGATTAGTGTCAGATAAAAATTAAAATTAAAAAAAAAATAGAATACAAAAATGACGAGCAACATTTTATTAAACTCTTTGGGAACAGGGCATTTTATATAAATCTGATGATAATAGTGATACAAGTTATGCAAGATTGTTTATTTGATATTTGGTAAAGGCTGACTGTGAACAAATAAAAAACTATAAACATTCCATATTTTAAACAAATTTTTTAAATAATGATTACATATTTTGAACATTTACAATATGATATACTATTTGTTTATTTGAGTACTTTAAGAAAACGTGAGAGTGCAAACAAAGTAAGCATAATTTTCAATAATGGTTTGAGTAGGGGCGCATGCAAGCGTCTTTGAACATTTATCTAAAAATATTTTTTGTGTGTTGTAATAAATGTACTAATTTAAAACGTCACAAAATTATGTCACCATATTAATAATACTTCTGATGTTATAACCTTCCAGTTACACTTTATACAGAAAAATTAGATTGATCTTGTTAAGCTTGTTAGCTCAAAGCGAAGAGATAATTAGTAGACAATTAGTAGAGATAATTAGTAGAGATAATTAGTAGAGGGCACAGTCAACAAGTAGAGCGGCGATAAGAGGTTGAAACAGCTGATGTTGAATCATTGATCGGGCTCCAATTGAAGGCGAGAAAAGGAATTATGAACCAATTTCAGTGTTTAAGATATTCTTTTTCAATTTGAGCACGTTGGAGTCACAGGTGAAGGCACGTCGGCCTAGAGTTTTTTAGGTTATATTTACATCCAAACACAAATTTAGCGATGACGAGGTTGTACAATCTACAAATAAAACATTATTTGATTAATTAATAGCATATTCTATAGAATTTTCTCGTGATTAGAAATAAAACAAATATTATACTGCATGTATTTCATAGTTTATTACTTTGCGCGAAATGAAACACACTTTCGAAGTAAACAATGTCACGTAATTTGCAAACAGCCAACTTTGAACTTACGTGGTTTCTAGTCCCACCGGGAGCGCACTTCACTGACCCCGCACCGCGCGCCGCGCAACCTTCACTGACGATTTTTCAAACATTCCGAGAGAAAGAAAATAAAAGAATAACCGCGGGAGGAAAACTTTATCGGTACGGACGGTGTTTATCCATCGCAGAGATCGAAGAATCAAACCAGGCTCTGAGCGGACTCGGGTGCGGAAGAGACGCGGCCGCTTTCGAAATGAAGTGTAAAAAGTTTTAGCGCACGCGAGAATCTTTTTATCGAAAATACTTTTATGTAAGAGGTTTGAGCACGCGTCGGGAGGCCCGGCGGCGCGCTTCTGCCGGGGCATGCGCACTAAGACCCTCGCAGTCGCGGAGGAGGCGAGTAAAATCAATAACTTACGGGAACAGACGATCGTCCACTCTGCGACGTCTTGCGATAGTCAGCCCGACCGAGGGTGTCACCACAGGTGGTAGCGGACGGGACACGGCGGAGGCGAGGCGTCAGCCCAGGCCCGGTCCGGCACCTCGGTAGCTCTAGGACTCACCGCCGCGGCGCGCCACCGTCGCGGACCGAAAATCGGCAACAAGCTGCAAACTTTCCGGGGGACGGGGAGGGGGCGAAGTATGTTCAAAGGAAAGAGTGGAAACTGCCAAGTTATTGTGTTGTATTATTGTATTGAATAACACAGCCTGTTAATCTCTCTCCCTCCCCCGAATCTCTCTCTCGCTCGCACCCTCCCCTTACCCCTCCTCACTTTCAGACTCCGTTGTAGCTAAACTCTCTCGCAAATTGCTTAACCCGCCGCTTTCTTTCTACCTAGGAGCGAAGTAAAATATAAAGTTTGCTCTTTCTAATTAACTTTTATTCCCTGTAATGGAGGAAGTTTTCTTTATACGCGGAGGAAGGGAATTGACTCTAAAATCACTTTTTATCGAAAGCTTTTGCAATGGTGAAATAAATTATACTATAACTAGGGGACCCGTGCAGCGCAATGCGCTGCATTTATCAGAGTATCTGGTGATCAAACCTTGCTCCATGGCAATTTACCGAGTTACTTTGAATGAAAATTAAATTGTAGTGAAAATCAGATTACACCATATTGGTATGTCAATCTTCATATTGTTGTATACCATATTGGTAATCGATCTTCATTACTAATTCTCCAACTTCCCAATGTTATAGTATTGACATTTAGTGGTTGTTCTTTTAGGTCCAAATTAGCTAGGATTTCATGATGGTTCTTATGCCAATTTGTCTTAGAAACTCTGGCTAAAAGCTCCTGTAAAATAGAGAATACATTCACAGATGTTTAATCTAGATAGTTCATCACAGATAAAACGTAAATGACAACAGAAGAAAAATGAATACTTCATTACAACTCGTCGGTTCTGGGGTGGCTGTTCTAGTACTGTTTGAGGTAGTCATTGACATAGTGAAAGAGCCTTCACTATTACTATTTGTAACAAACTAAATCCTCTTTATCGTATCTTACCATGGTATTACAGAATTTAGATAAAGAAATCACAAAAATTAAGAAAACCTAAAATTTTTGTGTGTCCATTTTGGTTTGATGTGACATTTATATTTTGGTTAAAATTCCTCCTCATACAAAAAATTTTTGCAATAAACTTATCATTTATACTGGACGTAAAAAAAAGACTTTTTAATGTTCTCTTTTAAACAGATGTTTTAATATGCGTCTAGCATTCTGCATTAAATTTGTTATAGTATCACATTACGGATTACGGTAATTAATGTACACCAACAACCAACTATCCCTTTTCGTGGTTCACAGCAGTTTGAAACCCCATAGTGTTCTAGTTTAATTTTTGTTGTCTTTCGTTGATGTTTTGATAGCAATCTGATGATAACTCTTAAGACACACGTCAAAAATTTCAATTTCCAAACTTATTTTTGTGCATCATTAGAATGAATCTTTTTGTATTGCGTTACTATTTGCGTTAAATTAAGTTACTAAACTTACTTTTGGGCTCAAACACACATAAATAGAAAGTTCAAACAAAATCTATCTGCTACATCTTGAGAAAAAGGTAAAACGTACAATTTGTCCCACACAATAGACACCCTTTCTATTAAAGTATGGAATTGCGCTGATATTTTAATACCGCACCAGTTCAATTGATTCTATTCAGCATTCAGCTAGCTTTTAACATGTGTTTATCTGTTTTACTATCAACAGCTGTTTTAGTTTTCAATTCAATAACAACTGTTCCCCATGTTAATCTTATGGACAAAATACGAACTTTAAGGGCTTCCCGTGGGCTCCAGAATTAAAATATCAAAAATCGAAAACCTTATTGCAAAACTACGAACTGAGACCATTCTTTTGACACCTCAAACTTTAAAATTGGTCCAGAAATAAGGGAGGAGTAGTGTTAACAAAAAAAGGGCATCACGTATTATATATATAGATGTTTTGTCAATGTATGGGCACGAATAATTTGTCTACAATATGTTGGGATAAATTGGTTTAAACATAACACATCTTTACAAAAAAATTGCTTATTCAGTTAAGTACAGCATTGGTAGTTAAGTACGATACTTACTATACGTAGTTATAAAGGGGGTGTTACAGTCAATCCCGATTCAGTCTGTTTCCCATAAGAGCAATGTTAAACGAAAAACTCATTAACTCTTTTATTATAATAAGATAATTATGGCTTATAGCCTAAGTAAAGTTTTCATTACTAGGTTGGACGATACAGAGTTGAGCATGCATTAAAAGTATAACGAATTTTGACTTTTGATTATTGTTGGGAAACTAAAAAAAGTAGATGAACAAATCGATGTCGCCATATTTCGAGGAAGTCGTCCTGGCTTGTGTCATTGTAAATATTATATCTATTACCAACACAATGTGTATAATAAGGCATTATAGAATGCGTAGTCATTCTATACTATGCCTTAAGTTATATGGCAGGAAAAGTATGAAATTCTGCATATTTTTTATTTATTGCCTAGGCAATCCAAGGAAAATGCCTGCAGCACTTCAGGCATAATTTGGAATATGGTTCACGAATGTCCGCTCCCACAGTTCACATTACAACACAAACTGCACACGTCAACCACTACCCTCTTGACTATTCCTCTCCGCTCCCAGTGCCATCTGCCATGTGTTCTGTCACGTCATAGCTGGAGGTTATGCATTTCAATTCCTCTATATTGTTTATTAAAATTTTGGAAGTCATCGTTGATCGGTACCGTAACTTCGTTGAACTTCGGAAACTTCGTTTTACCACCGAACTCGTCAAATTCGAAGATGAAAAAGGCAAGTTGAAAAGGTATCTTTGTCATTATTGGATGCTCGTTATATATGATGTAACGAGAAACCACACGGAAATTAATAAATCCGTGAAAGCAAGGAGACAGCAGTGACGTAAAATTCGATGTTCTTTAAGATCTAGGCATAAAATTTGCTCTTTCGACTACTTTGTCTAAGGAACCGTATGCATTCGTTAAAGTAGGCTTACCTATAGTCATTATTACAATGCCTATAGGCAATGTGAATAAAAATCTAGATAATTCCTTCATTTCATACTTAGCCTAAAATACTCAGGCATTGTATGGAATGCCTATAGGATTCTATATGGTGCCTACATTTAAAACTTTATAAGGCATAAAACCTTAGCTGGCTCACTAACTAACTCAATCTTACTAATTCTTCAACTTCCCAATATACTAAGTAGTAGTTTACATTAGGTATACTGAATCTTTGGGTCCCAAATAGAAAAACGTGATAGTTTTTATCCAGATCTAACTTCCTGGCTCCGCCCACTGACTTTTAAATTTTCCATGTTACTCTTATTGGACACAGTATATCTAAGTGTTATGACAACTTAAACATGAGGGTTACCAAACTGTCAGGATTTTGAGGGTATGTCCGGTGTCCTATCAGGGGCTTTAAGATTTTTGTAATTTTTTCAAATTCGACTTCCCCATTTACTTAGAGCAACAGAGTATTAAAAATGATCACAAAGTCAATCTATAATAGATCATTTTACCCGGCATGCTTTGCAATGCCTACAAGAGGAATTATTTGCTCTTCAGGTGAGCTCGTTCGCTACGCTCACTCGCCACATATCTATATAATTCAGTATATCCTCTATTTTTACCAATCTTCCCTCGATTAGGAATCTTCCCCGTTTATAGAATTAATATTCCTAAATATTTATAATACTAGCTTTTTCCTCCGGCTTCACCCCCGATACTCACTGTGAGGTTTAGCTCGTTCGCTGCGCTCATTTGGCGTCACGCTCACCCGCCATCAGGCTTAGCTCGTTCGCTACGCTACTCGCCATCACGCTTACCCGCCATCAAGTTTAGCTCGTTCGCTACACTCACTCGTTGTCACGTTTGCCCACTATCTTGTTTAGCTCATTCACCTTGCTCACTCGCAGATACGCTCGCCCACCATCAGGTTTAGCTTGTTCGCTACGCTCACTCACCGTCATGCTTACCTGCCATCAAGTTTAACTCGTTATTGGAAATTTTCATCAAATTAGTTTCTTAGCAACTGATAAAAAAAGATAAAATCGATTTTAAGATTTTTTTATACAACAATTTTTTAACCTTTCGTAAAAAATAATTCTTTTAAAATTAAAAGTATCCTATATTACTATTAGTACCTCCCAAAATATGTGTACAAAGTTTCATGATGATTCCTCACGTAGTTTTTGCATGAAAGCATGACAAACATCTACGCTTTCACATTTATAATATTAGTAAGGATGTTCCAATAAAAAATTTTGCTTTCTTAAAATAACATGATAACTTTGAAGACATGTGGTGAGGAGAACTATGGGGGAATCTGTATAAAAAAGTATCCTATATGTTCTTCCTGGTTCTAAGCTACATCCCCACCGATTTTTAGCCAATTTTTTCAGTCATTCTTGAGTTATCAGCAGAGTAACTAACACGACACTACATATTATATAATTATATTATAATAATATAATATCTATATTATTATATATGTATAATATCGAATGACGGAATGTATTTAACAATTCTTTTCAGGCTCCTAGCATTTTCATGAAAACAGTGTTTGTGCTAACTTGTTTGCTTTTTGCAGGGTGATAGCATTCAAGATATCTTAATCCTTTGGATTTCATTTTTGAGGATTTTTTGCTGAACAAGTTATGTAAAGAAAAAAATACAAAAGATTTTAAATTGATAATAATCATTCATGGGAATTATCCCTTCTATTTTGACATAGGCAGTGACGAGAAAGAGCCAGCTTGGAATTTTAGAAGCAAAATAATTAAATATCTTCGTAAAATAATTAAGTGTCTTAAATAATTAAGTGTCTTAAATAATTAAGTGTCTTCTAATAAATTTTAGAAGACACTGAAATAAAACAAAAACAGTGTTCTGAAGAAAATCCAAGGTTGTCTAATGAACAAAATAAGTTTTTTGGTTCATTAGACGATCTCTATGCTTAGCCCCTGGGAAGTTTACGGCCCAAGACCCGTGCCTACTTAAATCAATCAACGTTTTATTCAACTGACAGTTAAGAAATTGTATTAGCCTATACATCATAAACTTATCTATAATAATTCAAAAATTAATTTAAAATTAATAATTTCTTATTTTATATTGTAAAAATCTTCTAACGAATAAATGCTCTTGTCAATAATATAGCTTCTAAATTTCTTCTTAAATGTGTTTGGGTCTGAATTTATATTTTTAATTTCAGTAGGAAGGTTATTGTAAATTTTGGTATAGTTATATTCAATATGATTTTGATAAAATGATGTTCTGTGAAAAATGGCTTGAATTTTATTAGTTTTTCTTAGGTTCATGTTTGTGTGACTGGTTTCTATATAGTATGAATTTTGAAATTTGTCCACATTTAAAAACTAAAGTGTCATATATATAAAAAGAATAAAAAGTCATTAATTGGTGTTTTCTGAAGATTTCTCGAAAGGACTGGCCTCTTCTTAGTTTGAAATTAGCTCTGATTGCTTTTTGTAATATAAAGAGGTTTTTGACATGAGAGTTAGCCATTCCCCATATTGGGAGTCCATACCTCATTTGGGAAACAAAGTAAGAGTGATAAACTGCAATGAGAATACCTTTTGTGCGAAATTGGGATAATTTTCTTATGATGAAAACAATTTTACATAGCTTCTTGCACAGAGTCTACACATGACTTTTAAAATTTAAATTTTCATCCAATGTTATTCCAAAAAAATTTATTGAACTAGTTTTTTCTATTATTTGATTTTTAATAATTATGTTCAATTTTTTATCTTGAGGAGTTATGCTAATTAAATAGAGGGGTGATGACGAATTTTTAGAGACTTTATTTGAAACACCGACGCAACTGGGCCCGTGGTCAACTAGATTTAAAAAGGACTGTTGAATTGGGCCCGTGGTCAGTTCGAAGGCATTGTTGAAATGGTTCACTCATAACCTTTTCAGTCATTACTTTCAATTGTCTAACGTTTATTTGTATAATTGAAACGTCTCCTTTTCAAATCAATACAAATAATCGTTTAATAATTTTTTATTTAGGCACACAATTATAAATACCCCCTGGCCTTACGGAGGTTCAACATATTTTAGTCATTTGAAACATCTCTTTCTTATACAGGGTGAGTTTTTAATGTCAACCCCCCCCCCCTTATTTTTTCCGCATTTCTTAAGATATTGACTCCCAACCACCACCAAACATCATTGATTAACTTATACTATTTTTTGATATGGTTCACTTTTTTGGCCGCCATCTTGAATCCGCCATATTGGAATGAACTAAATTTTTTTAAATGTAAAGGTAGGGTTGTGACCCATCATTTCAAAGTAATTTTTTGCGTAGAAGAAGACGCCGCAATCTGTTTTTGATTATCTGTTTTGGTTCTTGAGATATTACAGGTTTTTAAAAACTAACCCTTCCCGGGCTATTGACGGATATATCCGTTAAACTTTATTTCTATTCCGGGCTAAAAACGGATATATCCGTTTTAGAAATTTTCTTTTCCGGGATAAAGACGGATATATCCGTCCAACAGAACGAAAAACATATGTTATATATATTACGATTATAAACATTATATTAATTTTTTGACGGGTAATTTAGTTTTTACAGTTGGCAAGATTATGTCCCGTGACTTTTTCACCTATTTCATGCCAAAACAACACATGTGTCGCGCGAAAATGTCAGTTTGCGCTGGGACCTTACAGTGAGTGTTTGTTTACGTTTTTGTAATGATATATTTTAAAATAGTTGTAAATTAGCAGCCTATATATGTGCATAAGTATTTATATATATATATATATTGTAATGCATCAATGATGCCTTATACAATAAAGATTATTATTATTATTATTATACTATGAGTTTTATTTCAAAATGATTATTCCTAATGACTCAAATTTTGCTAAAGATGTTATAAAATACTAAATAAGAAGTGCATTTGAAGGGGATTTCATATTTGGCAGTCAAAATAACTATAATGTGAAAAATGATTCTGGCGAAGAAAGCGATGAACCAGACGCACAATGTATTGTAATTCTTGCATTTTTAGCTTTTGTTTTTTTTTTACTATTTTTAAGAGGAACTGTTTTTAATGTTATATTATGATAGGTAGCAAATAAAACAACAAAATTACATAAACGGATATATCCGCCCTCCGCCCACAAAAATACTCCAGATTATCAGCAGTTTTCATATATCTCGATTGTCGTTCTGGGCGGCGGACGGATATATACGTTTACTTAAGTTTTCTTGCGGGCCAAAGACGGATATGTCCGTCTTCTCAAATTTTATTTTCTTTATAAAATGTGCAAAAAAATTATTTCAACACTGAAAATATTTTTTTTATAACGTATGAATTATTTGGAACAAATTTATAACAAAAAATTACCACATTATGTTTTAAACTTTTGCTTAAAATAATTCCGTCTCAGTCCGTGATTTAATGTAGCCCGGGAAGGGCTAAATTTCAAAATAAAAAATTCAAAAATCTCTGGTTTTATCAAATTTTTTTCTAAATAATATCAACTTTTTATCCCCAGATATCCCATAACTAAAAAGTACTTCATTTTGATGGGACTTAAATTTTTGGCCGCCATCTTGGATCCGCCATCTTGGAATGAAATTAAATTTTTTAAATGTGAAGGTAGGGTTGTGACCCATCATTTTAAAGTATTTTTTGGGGTTGAGTACGTTGCCGCAATCCGTTTCTCATTATCTGGTTTTGTTCTCAAAATATTAAGGTTTTTTGTAACTTTATTTTACAAAATCCCTAATATTTTGAGAACGAAAACAGATAATGAAAGACGGATTGCGGCAACGTACTCAACGCCAAAAAATACTTTTAAATGATGGGTCACAACCCTACCTTTACATTTAAAAAATTTAATTTCATTCCAAGATGGTGGATCCAAGATGGCGGCCAAAAATTTAAGTCCCATCAAAATGAAGTACTTTTTAACTATGGGATATCTGGTGATAAAAAGTTGATATTATTTAGAAAAAATTGGATAAAACAAAACATTTTTGAATTTTTTTATTTTGAAATTTAGTTTTTAAAACCAGTAATATCTCAAGAACCAAAACAGATAATCAAAAACGGATTGCGGCGTCTTGTTCTACGCAAAAAATTACTTCGAAAGATGGGTCACAACCCTACCTTTACATTTAAAAAAATTTAGTTCATTCCAAGATGGCGGCCAAAAAAGTGAACCATATAAAAAAATAGTATAAACTAATCAATGATGTTTGGTGGTGGTTGGAAGTCAAGAAATGCGGAAAAAATTAGGGGGGGGGGGGGGGACATTAAAAACTCACCCTGTATAAATAGGGTATAAATATTGTGTGACTACATTATGTTTGAAATTATTACTGTTAATATTGTTATAATTCAATTCATATGATTTATATGCCCTGCAGGCTTTAAAAGTTTCAATTATATTCTAATGGAAGAAGGACAAGTGATTGAGTCATAAGATAGCTGTTGTAATAACAAATAATAGCAAATCAAAAAGAAATGCTAGTAAATGTTTCAGCTAAGAAATATTCCTGTAACTAATTGGGTGAACTGGGTCCAGATCAACTGGAATTTTGGGCGATCTCTAGTATTAATTCAAAGACAAAAGAACAAAATATTTAGAAATTTTATGTTTGTTTATTTTTTTTTATAGTTTTATTGTATTTATTTGCTTTTATTACGTTGTTGTTTTTAATTATATCGTACATTAAAATAAAAACGAAAGACTGATTACTTAACAAAACAAATGTTATCCTGCCCGATCACCTAACAAATGATAAATGTAGTGTGACTGACCAGGGGCCCAATTTAACTGCGACCCTTCGGGTTTATGGTAATCCGAATAGGATATTTTGACCGTGGGCCCAGTTCACCCGTGTACAAAATAGAGAAATCTGAGCCTGACAAACCCAGACTCAGAAAGTGACATATGTCAGAAGTCATTGTACTTAAAATTTTCAGCAATATGATTTTAATGCAAATTTTGATCACCTAGCTATCTATCCGGATTGGTTATCCATTTGAGTTTTAGGTTTGCAGCACTGTACTCTTCCAGTAGAAACCTTTAATTTGATGTACATGTCTTCTGACTGCTTGCAAGCATAACCCGATTAACGGTAGACACTTTTGGTAATGCAGTTACATTAAAAGATTTTATAAAGGATTTCAGATCTTTTTTCTTGTAAAGTTTTAATCCTCCAGCTAAATTAATAAACAAAAATATTGAGCCGTCAGTTTTTATGCACCACTGGATGGATTTATAGTTAAACTATTAATGAGAACTAAAACACATTTATTATTAATTCATGACTTGGATTGTACACAATTCTTTATTGAAGCGAGTGGATTAATACTAAACAAAAGTAGACTAACAAATTAACATGTTAGACTTTTATTAAAAATTTGGTAATACAAAAATAGAATATTAAAGGTTTACTATTAAAAAAATTCACTAAGTGATAAAATCTCTGATCCATGCAACTTACAATACAATAATTAGGCCAATAATTAGGCATACACACTACAATAATTAGGCCAACTTGGATATCCTGACAACAAACATTATTTTAAACCCAGGATGGAGTGTGGAGTATTCTCAGACGCTCAGTGGTATTTTCGATATTATAAACCATTTAAAATCTTCCCACTCCTTAAAATATTTTGCATTCTACTTATCAAAATTAAAGTGAATCCATATCTTCAGTCACTAATTCTATAGAGCATTCATACTCGTCATTTTCTTTATGTGAGCGAAATCTCTCAAGCTCTGAATCTGTGAAAATTAACCCTGTCTCATCTCCAGTTCCAACTAAGTCATTTCTTTCATCTAAGAGTGCTTTATAACTGTAGGTATACTCAATTTTACCTTTCTTGAACGATACTTTGAAATAATAATTAGTGTTAGGTTTGCCCATTGCTACATGATAAAATCTGTATGAGATACGTTTAGTAAGGACATCCCTGTGAAAATACTGCCAGAAAATTTGATTTTCAACAGCAATTGGGGTGTAGACGGACATGTTTTGGGTTTTATCTATTCTAAAATATTGCAATTCTGTATTATTGGCAGGAATTTCAAGTACTTTACTCTTACCACACTGTTTAACGTGGTCAATCAGGTCCTTGACACGACCTGACCATCCACAAAGAGTATTTTTGCAAACGGTAGGCCTGTATTTGCAAAAAACTTCATGTTCTTTGTCAAATATAATTTCTGAGCACCCTTTGTCAATGTAAACACAGAGCTTGGGCAGGCATTCCCATATGTTGCCAAGAAGAGTTGATTGGTGAACAACAAATAGCTCCTCACATGACGGACATCTTTTAACCTTGGTAGCACAAGAACCACAGATTCCATGTCCATATTTGCATTGAACTAAAGCTGAATCCATAGTTCCAAAACACACGGGACATTCCATGAGTTCTTGTAGGCGATCTGTAACTTTTTTTAAGCTTTCCAAAAGTTGCTCCTGCAAAAAATAAATAGTAATTGTTTTAACAATTTTAAAAGATACTGTTTCACTAAATACCATATGTGCCATACCACCGTTCACCTCTTTTAAAATTAACAGAATTAATTTTCAAAACAAATTATTCCATAACCATGTATACCTGCTCCATTGATTGCTCATTTCAATGTATAGGTTGAACCAGAAGTGGCAAATCCATACTTGAAATCGTTAAATTAAATACAAATACCTTTATTTATGGCATTTGTGTATTATATACCTAATTTTAAGAAAACTTTACAATTTAATGTGTTCCCTTAAACGGTTTAGGAGATAATGGCAATTGAAGTTTAGTTTTACCCTATAAGAATCATATAAGGGAAATTTTCACATGCATTATAATTGAAACTTTTATGTAAAAAAAAATCTAACATACAAATGTATCAGAATCTCATTTTAAATACTTTTCATACAATTATTTGTGGTTCTGAATTATTATTTTACTTTTCAATAAATGTCACAATGTGGCAGAGATTATTGAACATTTACAGAATGAAAAAGTTAAATTAACTATGTGGTAACCTGTGTGAAACGATGAAATAATATTTAAAGTGAAATTCTAAGACATTTTTATATACAAGGGTAAATTATATCTATGCTTAACGTAAACGTTTCAGAGATAATGGATATAAAAATTTCCCTTATATTATTCTCATAGGGAACAAAATCCAAATTTCCACCCCCTTTATCTCCTAAACTATTATGATTATGGGTATGAATTAAATTGTAAAGTGTCTTAAAATAACATGTAAAATTTGAAAATACCATAAAAAGTTGGGGGTTTATTTCAAATTAACGACTTCTGGTATGGATAGGTTACTTGTGGTATACCCACTTTGAAACAGAAAAAGGTAGAAATGTCAAAATGTATAAGTAAAATATTCTTAACGTAAGTAATAGTCATGCTAAATTTCAACTCAACACCTCGAGTAGTTTTTAAAATCTCATGAGTCGAGCAAAAATTATATACGGATGTACAGAAAACTAAGCACTGTAGACCCATGGTTATACTGTAAAATATGATTGTCTCAATGCAAGGAACATAAGGGTTCCAGAGTGTTCCGGGACACCCTATATATTGTTTACATACAATTTTCTTGACCTAGTTTAATTCCACTTAACTCAAAATACTAGTTGTACAGTTTAATTTAAAATCCATTTGTTTGCGTCATTCAATAATCATCAGGAAACTCACCAACACTGTGAAAGATGTTTTCAACTACATGGTTCAATAAAAAAATGTAGGACCATGCTCACCATACTTTTTCAATGGAAAATAGATATTGATGTTGGAGATCTTATTTACAATGAACTTGAATATTGCAGGAGTGTTTACATGAAGTTATCACACTCAAGTCAAAATTTTTAACTATCCCAAGTTACCCGATTTGTAGTACTTCGGTCAGCACGAAGAAGATAATGTATACATTGAGGTGTGTCAAGGACATTATCTGATTTAGCACATCCCTCTATCTCAACTTAGATCTAACTAGATCCAAACTTTCATGGCTCATTAAGGCTCAGAATAAAAAGTTAGTATTCATTCATTTTACTAAAGCTATTGCAATGTTACTTTTTACATTTTTTTTGTTCAATATCTCTTAAAATTCTTGATCAACATTTCATTGAGATAAAATTGTTTTACTAACTCAGCTGCTTTTTGTACTGTGATGTAAGGCCCGGTTCACACGAGCATCAAAATACGCTGCATCACGGTGCGTCGACGCAGTATCCGCAGTACATACAAGTGTTTATGAGTATACCATATTCCATTTGAATACATCCACTGCTCAAATGCCATTGCATAATAAAGCTGTTTCAACGTAGACGCAAGACGCTTGTGTGCACCGGGCCTTAAGATAGCTAGTTACCATAACAGCACAAGCCAGAGGTGACCCAACATGTTTGTGGCTGTGTATTACATTTGTCTGGTATTGAACCATGGACAGCTGACTTGTGTAGTAGAGCTCTGGGTACACCCTTGATTGCAAACTAAGGTTTCGCTTTGTGCCAATCATAGCAGAAGTTTCAGCATTGAAGAAACAACCATATAGCTTCTTAAGGAATAAAAATGAACTTCCAATTTAAAAATTTTGCCTTTACCTTCCCATTTTCTGTGTGCTCCTTGTCTCCCTTGCCAAACTGTTCTGTTATAGAATTGGTTTGACTGTGAGCTGCTAATGACTCTTTAACTGCTTCCGAAAGTACTTTGGATTCTTGGAAACGAAATGAAAATGAAGGAGAAAATAATCCAGAACCTCTCTGAGTGGGTGGATTTGGTGCTTGGCTTGTTTGTGCTTCCTGGTTCCCCTTGTAACTCTCACCACAAAACCACCTAACTTCAGAAGTTGAGGCTGAAAGATCACAAAAGTTAATCTTAAGTGCATTACTAAAAGAATTTGTAAAATTGTGAGTCTCACTTCACATGCAATGAAGTAACTTTTGCAATGCTTCAAGTGTCCCAAAACTCAATTAAAATAGATAAGGTTGTTCATAACATAAGAGGTAATCATAACTCAATCATAGATAAGGTTGTTGTTTCATTTTGAGAAGCTCTTCTTATTGGAATAATCACTAATTTTAAAATAAATGTAAAATATCCAATAAATTAAAATTTTATTCAGTCAAAATATATCTGAGATTAGCAAAAATTCTAATCTCAGAAAAAAAATATTGCATATACATACCGGGTGTCCATAAAGTCTTGCCCTGATTTCATAGCTTTGCTGTACGGACACCATTATAGCCACAAGCATCTTACATTTCTCGTTTCAAGGGAATTTAATCTAGTTTATTTCTTATTAATTTGTTAACACCTAAACTTAGCTGATTGACAACAATGCAGTTTACTCATAATGCACTGCAAAAAACCTTATTCACCACGCTTGACCTCTCTGGATTTTTTTATGTCCTCTGATTTACCGAAGATTTGGTTAATTCTTATCCAGTATCTAATTTAAAAACTCTGAAAGCCAAAAAAAATAAATACAGTGAGGTCCGTTACTCAGGAAATGTGATTTGAAACCGAACAATGGTTGTTAATAGAAAATTAACTAAAAAGTCGCCTAAAAGATTTACAGGCTACCCAAGGCGCACACATTGAAGTGTATTGAGTTTGTGCATAGCTGTAAAAACTTAAGAAGTGACTTTTTAAAACTGAAAATAAAACGTTATCTTACCACCAATTGTTTTCACAATATTCGGTTTCTTTATCAGAACAAGACTTTATGGACACTTGGTATTTTAATACTGAATAAAATTTTAATTTATTGGATTAAAAAACCATTCATAATTAAAATTTATTATAATTAAAAACCAATCGAAATTAAGGGATAGGCAAACAAACCAATGTGAATAAATGTAGAGATGAAGAAAGAAGAAGGAAGAAAGAAGAAAGAAGAAGGAAGAAAGAAGAAAAAGAAGAAGAAAGAAAGAAGAAAAAAGCAATTGAAATTAATTAAAAGACTTGAAAAAGTTTAGAGTATTCAATGAATTATCTTGTTGAAAAATCTGGAATTGTGAGTTTTAAATTGTGAATGAATCAGATACAAAGACTTTTTGTAAATTCCCATACAATGTAAATTTGTCAGCGGAATAAAATTTATTATATCTCAAGACATTTATTTCAATATTATGGTTGTTGTTGTACTAGAGCTCCTTTTTTAAATGGCTAGATTTGATTTTTTAGTGATTAGAAATCATCAACGTTATGGCAATAGAATTTACTTGAAGTGTTTTTATTTCATAATTTATGCTAGTTAAAATGCATTAGTAATTTAATCACAAAATTAGCTTCATTAGGTTATGTACCTCAAATTCATAGCTTCTACTTTTTTACCCCTTCAGCGCTAGTTTTGAAAAATGCTTTTGGTATAATTCTTGAAAGTTACATATGTCGTATTTTAGAAAATAATAAGGTGAGGAAACCTCTGAGTATCCAAGGCACTACAGACAATCTGTAAAAATATGTTTTCAATCCAAAACTCTAGAATATGATATTTTGCATTTCAATCATAAGGGTAAGGGTAACCAAATGGAATAATCATAATTTCAAAATAACACATGAGTCAACAAATGGTCTTGTTTAAATTCACAGTATCAACCAGCGACCAAGGTATCAACAGGGGTACTAAGCCAATTCTGTACATCAGGCCCAAGCAGGGGTGCCCACGAGGGGGATTGATAGCGCGGTTTGCGCTATCGGGCCAAAATTTGGGGGGATTTTAGTTGTTTTTCTGGGAATAGTATTCCCATAGCCCTTGGTTAAATTTTTTTAAAGACCTTTAACACCTTTACCATCTTTACTGAAATGGCGACCTAACTCAATAGGTAGTTTAAAGCCAAGTATGAATGAGAGATGAGTGTAGGATGATTGTGGCGCGATCTTGTAGTCTTGTTGCTGACTAAGGCCGACATTCTCCTTTTTATAACCCTCCAACTCTTTTTATGGTCTAATAATGGTTCCACCATTTCTGGCACTCTGATCTGCAATCTAGCCAGGGTTTTGGTCTAGATCAGACTTCTTGGTGCGGAGAACACCCTGGACAAAACGTGATAAGACAAGACGTGCTTTGCATCGTCGAGAACAGCTGGACAATAGATACAATCCGGTGAATAGGTTTTTTTTTATCAGGTGCAAATACGACCTGAAAGAGCCATGGCCCGAGAGAAATCGGGTAAGGTAAAAATCCACTTCCCCATGCCCGTTCCACCCATGGCTTAACAAGTCTAGCAATCCAGCATCTTCTGGAATCTTGCTACCAGCCTTGCTGCTATTGTTGCACGGTGCGAGCGCACTTCAGATCTGGCAGCCTCCTTACCGATTTCGCCTTGAATCTGATGGATCTACTTCTTCTCCCATGCCAAAAGCTTGATGAGAATGACTCCAGAAATGAGATACAATGGGCCCAAGCAACTTTTGGATGAAAGATGAGGAAGATGTATCAGCACTTTGACTAATTTTCTGAATAAAATAAAATCTCTGATAAACCCGCAGCTAGTAGCAAACTTACACATTGGCTTCGATGTTCCAGGAAGCACAACAGATGTTCTCTGATCTGCAGTAGATGGTGGCAGCTTCCATGGTCCAGGCAGTACAACAGGTGTTTTCATATCTGCAGTAGATGGTGGCTGAAGGGCCATGAACCCAACAGAAGCAATCTTTTTTTGTTCCCATTGATTTTCTGCAGTACGGGTGATCTGAAGCAGTTTGCTTTTGAAGGGCATGACCAGCACACCACCAACCTGACAAAAATTCAAGCTTAACTCACTAATATGTATGGTGTATAGAGCCAAGAAATGTCTGTTCAGCAAAATCATATCCTCACAAAATATTATTTATTTCATCCAATATGAATGGTTAAAGAACAAAGAGTATACTCAAATAGTACTCCGTTAGAATAGAGAGTTTTTGCATAAATGGCAAAAGAATATGAAAAACACAATATGGTATTTAAATTTTAGTAGATTTATTTATTTTTAATGTTTATCCTTAGTTTATAATTAAAGTAGGTTGTTTTGATGAAAAGTGGTCAGCAGTAAATGGTATACATTATTTACATGGTTTCATATTACATTCATCAATTTCAAATAAAATAGTATCATTCAGTGTATAGTGTATTAGTACCAGGTTGACCCTAGAAGCGGCCATTGCCGGATATCCGGCAATTTCATTTTTGCAAAAAGCGTCAATTGCCGGATTCCGGCAATATAGGTCAATTTTTGTTCAACTACTCATTACACACCGAAAACGATCAATAAATGTAATGATATTCATACCACTTTAAAGAGGATATTCCAAACTTTCATTTACGTATATAATCGAACCTTGTACCATTAAGAGATCGACGCAATTCGTATTATAATTTGAACGAAATTAAGCGCGCGAACCATTTCTGGCTCAAAAACGGCGAAACGTTTAAAAACATATGTTTTTAAAAGAAAATTTACTTTTTGTATTTTTTTGACTATCAGAAAGCCGTTGGTATGATTGAAAAGAGCACGAGTTCTTCTTTCGTTTCCAGTGATAAACATTTGTCATATGACTTCGGAAAATAGGAAAAATAGTTTTTAAAATCAGCTAAAATGTGCGGTGCATAGTTTGGCCAATTTGCCGGAAATACGGCAAATTATAAATCGCCTATTAAAACAATTAATAATGAGTTTAGCATGTTATAAATCATATAATTTTGATGCTAGGAAAAAGTTATACATAATAAGTAACAATTCCTTCCTCTATGGTGTGTCCGGTGGTCCGTGGAAAAAGACGGAAATAGTTGTATTGCTAGGCCATTCTACCTATTGCCGGTGTGAAGCCTCACGCGTCTCATCCCAAAAATTTTTAAGGAACCTTAATATTTTTTATATTTTACTTGTATATATGTATATATTCTTGTTCAGGAAGATATGCACTTCAAATAAATGTACCAGTTTTCTTATTATAAAATTGTAACATAAATATACCAGCTTTTAATAACTAAATTAGGGTTTTTGTCAAGAACAGATTATGTTTTCCTACACATGATAAGTAAAAAGAAAAACAGTTATTTTTTGTTCATAAGTGTATTAATACCAAAGAATATATTGTAAAGTTTAGTAAAATAACAAGTCCTTTTTATATTTACCTATACTTTGATTTTATTTCTTTGTGTCAAACATACAACCTAAGTTTGTCAATTTTGCCCATTTTACCTATTTTTATCAATAACTGAGGATAAAAAAAAATATTTCCAATAAACCAAACACATTTATACGTAGAGAAATAAATTAAATACTGTTTATTATGAATTAGATTGAGTTTAAATTAAATATTGTAAGAGTTCTAGTAGTCTAATTAAAAATATTTCAAAATTATTTATAAAATTGATTGTTTGCATTTTGCTAATAATATAATAGTAGCGATTAGTTTAATTTTATTTTATTTAAATGCTATGTTCTTACTTGAACAAAATGAGTATGCATGTGATAGGGTTATCTTGTAAGGTTAAGTCCCAGAGAGGGTTTGAAGTAACCTCTGCATATTTTGCTGGAATACGGCCTGAGGGGTAGATTTTTGCTCTAAATTCGACCCGTGCATCCATTCACTCAAATTTCTTAAGAAATTTTTTTTATTATTTCCTTATACTTATGTATATTTTCTTGTTCAGAATGATCTGTACTACAAACATATGTACAATTGATCATATTATCAAGTTGTATAAAAATTATATAAAGCTTTGAGTAACTAAATTAGGTTTTTTGAAAATAAAAATAAAAAATGTTAACACATATAAAGTAAAGAACAAATTTATTTATAGTACAAAAACGCATTATTTCCAATAAATATATTGTACAGTTTAGTAACATTGCACATTTACTGTATTATGTATATATTATTTACTTTATTTTTATCTTTCAAATGAACAGGGCACGTTTGTAAATTTTGTCCATTTTCCGTTATTTCTCCTGTAACAGTTGTAAAAAAAATATTTCTAACAAACTAAACATATTTCCGCGTAGGGAAATAAATTGCCTACATTTTGTACATCTTTGATTGTCTGTATAAAAATCAGTGTAAAAGTTCTAGCACTCTACTTTTGAAAAATATTTCAAAATTTTTCAAAAAAATTGTTTTTTCACATTTTGTAAAAAACGTACCAACAGGGATTTTATTTCATTCATTTTAGAAATAATCTACGCCTTTTTCCGAACAAAATGAATATGCATATGACTAGGTTATCATTAGTAGTTTGGACACTGTTAATTTTTTAAAAAACGTCTGCAAAATGGCCGAAATTGACTGGCCGCTTAGCGCACACGCACCGATTTGGCCTGGCCGCTCCTAGGGTTAACCGAGCCTTGCTCGTTGGTTTTGATTCAATTTTAATATTTTCACCAACAACCAACTATACCTCTTCACAGTTAACAGCTGTTTCAAAAGGTCTGCTTAGCATTAATGTTCCTTTATTTTTGTTTACATTTAGTTGTTATTTCGTTACCAAAATAGCAACCCATAAGACCAATGTTAAAAATTACAATTTTTAAACTTAAATTTAGATCAAATTTTATTTTTCCTGGGATTGAGACTGTTTCCAAACTTATTTTTGGGCCGGAACACTTTTTAATGCAAAGTTTAAGCAAAATCTAACAGCTAGATTTCGAGATCGTGGAACACACATCCCTTCAAAGATTCCTCGTATTATAGTATAGGATTATTACTTAAATTTATACTATGACTAGCTGTATCTATGTCTTGCCATAGAAGTTTATGATGAAATAGATTCGCATTTCATAGAATAATATAGACTAGTGGAGGTGTTGCTCGACTTCGAGCAATAATATTGCAATAAATATTTTGATACACTACAAAAGTTCCATTTAGATCTAAATCAATGAGATCCGACCAGTCTAATATTGTGAATATCAGTGATCACCAAAAACTACAGAAGCTGTACGTTAACAGATGTTTAAATTGCTCAAACAATCTCAATTTTATTCTAATGGGAAAATTTCAAATTTAATTTGTGGATATCGCCATTATTTTAAGTCGGCAATTTTTGGCGGAAACAACTACAGACCAAGCTTTATCCAGCCCTATCCAACGGCACCAAAAACTTGAAAATTGGTTGAAAATTGTAGGAGAAGTTCTCCACAACAAACCTTAGCGTATTAAATAAAGTATAGATAATATGTGGTATTGAGGCCACCAAGTTCACTTTGCTTACTTGCCTCCCTGTACAGTATTTAATCAGTACTTCCTGGAAGTTAGATGATATCTGCTAAGAGAGAGAAATTAACTTTATTAAAATTTACAAATCTGACTGGACTTCCAGTTGACCAAATGTAAAGTGTAAAGCGGATGGTAGACAAATATATTCTTCAATTGTCATTAAATATAACTTATCGTTTAATCATCTAAAACAACTTTTATCTTCATAAATTTATCCTTATGTTCAATAATATATTGAACCAATATTCCACGAATTACTTTCTATACGAATAACAACTTTATTAAGTTTAAGTTGGTCATTTATTTATTTATGAGTTGGCCTGAGCGCAAATTGCGCATTTTCTGTATGAGTGAAACTTATCTTACAGTACGTGAATGTTGATTATGAAGTGACAGAGATCTATTTTTGTTTACTATCTGGCTTTTAAAATTCTTCTGAATGTAATCAGCTGTTAAATTACAATTCACATTAACGAACTTACAATAAAAGTTGGTCAACATATTAAAGCGCTCTCTAGAAATAAATCAAAGGCGAGGGGGCGAAGCCCGAAACGATATGGTCTTTTTAATTGCGATTCGTCACTGCGCTATATCCTAAGCTTTAAAATGACACCTCAATCTTAAAAATCGGTTCAGTAGGTCGAGAGAAAAAGGGACGTAACAGACGAAACCCTTTTAGAAATAAGAAGATAGATTAATTAATTGGTTGAGAGAATTACAGCTGATCTACAAAACTGTTAACTCACAAAACAATTTATAGAAAAATATGTTTATATTGCCTAGAACATAGATAAATCTCAAATTTGAATTTTAACCTCAAATTGAATCTAAAACATTTAAAGTAAATAAAAAAGTCAATTATGATTAACAAGTTTACACCGATAATACAAACTAGTGTTGAAGTTATTGTACTTTCATACCTTGCTTTGGTTCTCATTCATATAGGTCTGAATTGTAACATGTGTTAATTGATATGTCAAATGTTTGTTTACATTCATGACCATGTGCCTTTGTTTATTAGTTTTGTTCTGTTGTTGATTATATAAAAATTAATTGCTTCTACCAAAAACTTGGTGTGCTGTCTCTTTATTTATTTCCACTAAACTCTGCTAATTCACCATCAGGTTATGGGCCCAGAGAGCCCAATTTTGATTGAATATTAGTTTTTTCCCTGTCCAAGTTCATTTTGACTTTGTATCATGTTCCAACAACCTTCTATTGAGAAGCTTAAAGGCCGTGAGAATTATGATACCTGGAAAGTCGCTGTGCAAGCATATCTTGTAGATTGTGAACTCTGGGACTGCATTTTGGGAACCGAGTTAGACAAAAAGAAGATAACTAAATGCAAATCAAAAATAATTTTACTAGTTGAAAGTATAAATTATGTACATATTCAATCAGCAGAGACAGCAAAAGAAGCTTGGGACAATTTGGAGCAAGCATTTTCAGATCGAGGTTTAACAAGAAGAGTTAGTTTATTGCGATCTTTAATTACCACACGATTGGAGAACTGTAATTCCATTGAAGATTATGTCAACGTCAACAGAATAGTGACAACAGCTTTCAAACTCACAAATATTGGATTGAAGGTTGATGACGAATGGGTGGGTACTATCCTCCTAGCTGGCCTCCCGGATAAATTCCAACCTATGATTATGGGAATTGAAAGCTCTGGTGTCAAAATTACAGCTGATTCAATCAAAACCAAGCTACTGCAAGATGTATCCGTGGAAAATGACCCTTCCAAATGCATTGCAATGTATGGTTGTGGTAAAGGACAAAAAGAAAGTTCAAGTTTAAAAATAGCAGCGCAAACAACTCAATTAATAAGAAATCATCAAGTGACAAGAAAACTCAAGACAAAAACAGCTTCAAGGGACCAAGATGTTTTCAATGTAATGGTTACGGTCATATTTCCCGAAACTGAGACAAGCCTCGGAAGAAAAACAACAGTGATGGGAGGAACACAAATAAGTCTAATACTTCACTCTTTGCTGCTCTCACAGTTCAGTCAAATGTGAGAAACGACTGGTATTTAGACTCAGGAGCTAGCGCTCACTTATGTGTGGACAGAAGAGTACTGAACAATGTAAGAAAATCTCCGGAATTGAGTATTACCACGGCGAACAAAAGCAATATGGTAACCGACACAATTGGAGACGTTGAGCTTACTTTAAACATTTCTGATACATCTTCGAATGCCCAAGTAAGTAATGTTTATCATGTTCCTCAATTAAATGTAAATTTATTATCAGTGAGCCAAATTGTTAGCAAAGGACACACAGTAATGTTTAATAACAAAGGAGCTCAGATTTACAATGACAAAAATGAAGTTATTGCAACAGCTTCTCTGGTTAATAATTTGTTTAAACTAGATGTTTCAACTCCAACTGAATTAGCTATGAACGTCAAGTGCAATGATCACATTCTCTGGCACAGACGAATGGCTCATCTTAATTATGATAGTCTTAAGAAACTAGGAAATGGCTTAGTGCATGGTGTCAATCTTTCTGACAAGGTTCCTGATACTCCTTGTGAAATATGCATGCTAGGCAAAAGCCACCGTTTACCTTTCCAGCTGAGCAACAGTAAGAGCACTGAATTGTTGGAACTAGTGCACTACGACTTAGCTGGACCGATGGAAGTAAATTCCTTAGCAAATTCCAAGTACATTCTAACTTTCTTAGACGATTTCAGCCACAAAACATTTGTTTATTTTCTTAAGTCAAAGGATCAGGTTGTAGATACTTTTGAAACCTTTAAAAATATGGTGGAAAATCAGACAGGAAAGACAATCACGAAGCTGAGAACTGATGGCGGAGGAGAATACTGTAATAAAAGGTTTACAGATATATGTAAGAAAGCAGGCATTGTGCATCAGACAAGCTGTAGTTACACGCCGCAGCAAAACGGGAAAGCTGAGCGACTAAATCGTTCTCTTTTGGATCGCGCCCGTTGTTTATTGATAGAGTCCGATTTACCAAAATCTTTTTGGGCTGAGGCAGTTAACACCATTGCCTACCTGTTAAATCGCTCGCCCAGTAAGACTGTATCACTAAATCCTGAAGAATTATGGTCTGGCCAAAAGCCAACTCTCTCACATGTTAAGACATTCGGGTGCAAAGCTTATGCACATGTTCCAGCTCAGAAGCGCAAAAAGCTGGATGCTAGATCAACTCCTTGTATCTTAGTAGGTTACTGTTCTACGACGAAAGGGTACCGTCTCTATGACCCTTCAACTAAGAATGTGTTTATCTCCAGGGATGTGAAATTCTCATTTGAAAAAGGTAGTAGTCTGCTAACGAAGGACCACAATCAGGGGGACCGCACATTCTATATTCCTCCAGATGATTCACAACAGGACCTTGCTGCAGCAGAACCCGACCTTGAACTCCTTCAAGGTCGGATCTCAAGGAGTTCGGATCTCCATCCGAACATATCATCTGGGAATGACAGTGATGATCTTGACTCGAACTGCTCTAATGATTCTCATCAAAGTGTGGAACAGGATCCTCCAGTTACCAACACTAGACCTCAAAGGGACCGTAAACCTCCAACCGCTTTGAGGGATTTCGTAACTTACTACGCCGATAGTGTTGAATCGACCGATCCACTAATTGTTAAGGAAGCAATGGAAAGCTCAGACAGGGAACTTTGGCGTCAAGCAATGGACGAAGAACTTACTTCACAGATGGAAAACAAAAGCTGGGAACTTGTAGATCTCCCACCTGGTAAAAAACCGTTAAACTCAAAATGGGTATTCCGAAAAAAAAGGATGCAGATGGGAACATTGTTCGTCACAAAGCGAGACTTGTAGTGAAAGGCTGTGCACAACAAAAAGGTGTGGATTTTGATGAAATATATTCACCAGTAGTGCGGTACAGCTCTGTGCGTTACTTACTAGCGTTGGCTGCTGAGAAAGATCTAGAGATCGACCAGATGGACGCTGTATCGGCATTTCTTCATGGTGACCTCTCCGAAGAGATATATATGAATCAACCAGAAGGAACAAATCATGAAACGAATAAAGTGTGCAGACTCCGAAAAAGTATATACGGTCTCAAACAAGCAAGCCGCATTTGGAATCACAAGCTGCATGCATGTCTAACACAAATAGGGTTGAAACAATCAAACTTTGACTCCTGTGTTTATCACATTGTGAAAAATGGGAGGATACTAATTGTCGCAGTCTGGGTGGACGATCTGTTGATTTTTCATAATGATAAACAACTCAAAGAAATCTTGAAAACACAACTGATGAAAGAATTCAAAATGAAAGATATGGGTGAAGCTAAATATGCTCTCGGATTTCAATTAACAAGAGATAGGTAAAACAAGAAGTTGCACGTTAGCCAGCAAACTTATATCGAGCAAGTACTGAAACGCTTCAATATGGAGGAATGTAAATCTGTTTCAACTCCTATGTCTCCGAATGATAAACTTTCTAAGGAAGAATCACCGAAGAGTATAGAGGACACAGAGAAGATGAAAAACGTTCCCTATCAGGAAGCGGTAGGAAGTCTTTTGTTTGCCGCTCAAGTGACGAGACCTGATATTTCATATGCTGTTAACTGAGTAAGCCGCTTTAACAATAACCCTGGCACAGCTCATTGGGCAGCAGTGAAAAGAATATTCAGGTACTTAAAAGGTACACTCTGGATAAAGGTCTAACCTTTGATGGCACCAAGTCTCCAGATATAATTGGCTATAGCGACTCGGACTGGGCAAGTGATGTGGATGATAGAAGATCTATGACAGGCTACATCTTCATCAAATGTAATGGTGCTATATCTTGGTGTACAAAGAAGCAACCTACAGTGGCATTGTCAACGACTGAGGCAGAATACATGGCTATGTCTGCAGCGACTCAAGAAGCTCTCTGGCTCAAGGGATTAGCAACTGATATCACTGCAAACTCAGATCCACTAGTCATATTTGTTGACAACCAAGGTGCTAAACATCTTGCTCAGAACGATGTGTACCAGGCTAGAACCAAACACATTGATGTGCGACACCACTTTATAAGAGAAAAGGTTAAGAACAATGTCATCCAGTTCCAGTACACTCCAACGGCAAGAATGGTCGCAGATTCTTTGACAAAACTACTGGATAAAGACAAATTAATTAAGTGCATCCAAGAGCAAGGAGTATGCAAGTTGGGAGGATGTTGAAGTTATTGTACTTTCATACCTTGCTTTGGTTCTCATTCATATAGGTCTGAATTGTAACATGTGTTAATTGATATGTCAAATGTTTGTTTACATTCATGACCATGTGCCTTTGTTAATTAGTTTTGTTCTGTTGTTGATTATATAAAAATTGCCTCTACCAAAAACTTGGTGTGCTGTCTCTTTATTTATTTCCACTAAACTCTGCTAATTCACCATCAACTAGATCTCTAAGAAGGAAAGAAGAAATATGTTCTACAATGAATGTAGCAAATTCCAAGACACTCCCGAAATATTTTTCAAAAGAAATGCCTCAAAAGTGTATAGTAACAAAATCTATTCATCATGTCAGAATCAACACGAATGAACTAAGTGAAACTAAGAAAAATAAATGTACTTTAATTACTGTGAGCACTCAAACCGAGGAAATTTATCAAACAAAAAACCAACTACCTATTAATATTGAACTATTGTGCCATAAAAATGAGAGATTAATGAACAAAGTACTTGAGTTAAAGATTGAATTAGAAAAAACAATCAATGAAAATGAATATTTAAAAAGTTTCTTTTCAAATAAAACTAATCAACTTAATTATTTTGACATAGGGAACGTTAATTCTATAGATGTACAGAAAACACGTCCAAGCATTTTATCTATGGTAGGAAATGAAAAATTTTTTGAAGAGTAATCTGACAAGATTTGATGCTATTAAAAAAATAATAGATGACGATGCAAAAAACAAAAATAATCAAGTAAAAATCACAGAGGATATTCCCTGGGTGACATTGAAAAACAAAACAAACAGACATAATATAAGACAAAAACATTATTGAAGCAGGACATTTCATTCACTTCATCAAATTTATTTGAAACATTAAATAAAGATGACTGTACATAAAGCTATCATGAATCTAAACGGATCTCTCATATAAACCAAACTCCAATAATAACAGAAAATTTAGTATTTTCTCAAGTTTGAAATACTTAAGTCAGTAGTAGATACCAGGACTGGGGAAAACTGCTGTAATGTAATAGACAAGGGCTGTTTCATTAGCGGGTGAAACGATGTAAAAATTAGTACCCAAAACGTCACTAGCCTGATCAGCTGGTACATGTTATTCTTATGGACATCAGATTAATTACGTCACCGGCCTGACTCAAAAGCGGCATTTTCCAACATCAAAGGAATGCAACAGCCCTTCTTTTTTCATATGTTCTCCACAGTCCTGAGTAGATACGACCACTGTCCACTCTGATAAGCTATTGACTGGCTAATCACCGAGCAAACTGAGTTAATTACCACAGCCGACGTGAAGTTGCTGTTATCGTTACTACGTCAGTAGTGCCAACCTCCCTTTGTACATGGGCATTCACTAAGAAACGATTTTGCAAATTTTCTTTAGGGCTCCGCCCCACAGAACCTTTAGATTACCATAGACGGGTTTAAAATTTGACTTGTACATTCCTCTTTACTCCAAGAGGTACTAAGAAACGAATTTGCAAATGTAGTTTTTGAAGTTCTTTAGGGCTCCGCCCATCAGGACTTCAAAATAACTATAGAGCCTACGAAGTTGAAATTTGACATAAATGTTCCTCTTTGCTCAAAGGTACTAAGAAACGGTCTTGGAGATATAGTTTTTGAAGTCCTTCAGGGCTCTGCCTTACTGGACTAAAAAATTACCCTATGGCATACGGGGTTAATATTTGACATGGTCGTTCCTCTTTGCTCATAGGTGCCCCACTCACACTATTTCAATGTATTAATATAATTCTTAAGCAAAAAGATTTCCTTGCTCTTTAAAGAGACTAAAAAACAAATTCAATCACGTGGTAAGCCGTGACGGGCAACAGCTAGTTCAAAATATTCTTCCACTGAATAAAATGCCTTCTCCAAAAGCAATTTTTACTATGACTTCTTAAATTTAGAAATATTTTCAATGTCTTTTAACGAAGATGGCAGTTTATTAAAAATTTTAGGGGCCATATATTGTGCCAAGAGATGGAAGAGTTTAAGTCTGTGTTGCACAGGTTTAATCATATTTCTAAATCTTGTATTGTGGGAGTGGCTGGGTTGACCCTCCATGAAAGTATCCAAATTACTTTTGACCATCAGTGCCAGATGCTACATATTATAAGAGTAAAGAGTTAGGATTTTAAATTTGACAAAAAACTATTTACAGTGAGTATTTTGAGGAACTTTAGCTATCAGTCTAATTGCTCTTTTTTGAAGAATAAAAACTTTTTGCTTTGACTTGATGGACCCCATAGTCTACAATTAGTCCATAGTTCATTATTGAAGAAAAATAAGCATGGTATATGGAAATTTGTGTCTCAAAATTAGTTGTATCTCGAATGACCCGGAGTACGAATGTAGCCAAACTAAGTCGCTTTGATAAATTTTCAATGTGCGATTGCCAATTTAGCTTTGAGTCTTTTTTTTCCCCTAGATAGTCAAATCGATTTTTCCTGGGATTGAGGCTGTTTCTAAACTTATTTTTTGGGCCAACACGCTCTTAAATGCAAAGTTTAAGCAAAATCTACCCGCTAGATTTCGAGATCGTGGAACATACATCCCTTCAGACAGTGCTTGTATTACAGTATAGTATTACTAACTTCAAAACAGCTGACTAAAGCTATTATAATTTTAACTGAATTTTATCCTGCCATAAGAATTGCATTTGTCCAAACTTTTTAAAGGTTGTAGGACTTGACCATATGTAGATAAACAATGATGTATTTGAAGGAAATTTTGCAAATCTAAGCATCATTCTCTTTAATATGTCACATAAATCATGAAGATGGGTTCAGTAGTTACTGAGAACGTAGCGTTTAAACAAATAGTAATGTAATGAAAACCAGTTAGTGATGTATAGGAAGGATTGCCAATACTTTAAAATGAACCAACTTCTGACATGTGCGACCTTTTAAAGTTGTGTTCATGGCTAATTACTATGAACTCGCAGAAATTTCCAATGATGGAGGTAAAAGAAGTTTCCCCCTAGACTTCCTTTGTGGACATCCCTTGGAGATAAGTCGTAGAGAAAACTTAAATTTCGGCAATATGACAGAAAATTCTGAAAATATCCTAGTTACTTACTTTTAGTTATTGGCACTGCCACAACTACAATAATAACAGCATTGGCCAGAGTAAACCTTCCTCAAATCCTGGTTTATTTGATTTGTACAAACTTATGCTCGAAAACTACACCACTCATCAGTAAAGTCACTTTGGTTAGTAAAAGTGTGATTTTGATTCCACCCACACGTAGCCTCAAATGTGATAACTGTTCAAATAGGTGCATAGATGTAAATAACTTTTATCCTAATAAACTACTAACCTTTAACCATCAATGATTCTAGTTAAATCACTTCCTAGAAGATCACCATTTTGGTTTAAAAGACCATGTTCAAACCATATAATGGTTAAACTTTTCACTTCATTTAATTGTATTGGTTGAACCACATATTCCAGAGTTATTAGTGAAAGCGAACCATTATGCTGACGTGCAGCTGGCTAGCTTTGTCTATGATAATATGAGTATTTCAAATACCTTTTTAAAATGTCAACTGTTTAATTCTATAGCAACCTTGAATAAAGCAAAGATTTTACTTTTATCGTTTGAAAATGTTTTTTTAAGGCCATAACCCAGTTCACCAAAAGAAAGTAATTATTAGAATCTTTGAGGGCTATAATGGTTGATAACCCTACTACATATAAATCAATGCCATTCTGTAGGTATAAACCATGAGTAAATAAATTTGATTTTTATTTGCTCAATATGAGGTTCTTGTGATAGTGCACTCACTTACTTTAATAAGATTCTTCATGTAGTTTTCAGAGCCTTCTGGGCATGCTGCCCCACAATACACTCTGTCATAACGAGTTGACTCCTTTGACAGACACAGTCCATTACCTGTAAATCAAGGTCATTAGCGTTAATCTCCGATAAAACAAACCCAATTAAATCTATTTTTTACATTACAATATAATACTCCTGAGAATTTCTCGAATAAAAATGTATTTTAAAACCAATTACCTTGCTTTTAGGTACAAAACAAACAATTCCTCTTCGTTAGGGTATTGGTTTTTTTTTAAGAACGATGATCACTTCAGTTCACCCAATTGCTTTCACTGTATTTATTTTTATTTTTTAGCATTTGTGAGCAGTAACTTGTGCATCGGCTTAGTCTAAAAATAATAGAAAAAAATTTGAAATTATTTACTTAAGTGATCACAAAAAAATTCTGAATATAAAAAATTGATTGAGTTTCACACTTTAATCCCCTTTGAGAGAAATATAACTGCATTCAACAATATGCAAAGATCAAATTCAGACAGAATTATGAAAATAGCTAAATATCAAATACCCTGTCTCAGGAAACCTGTACTAAGCGAATTTTCAATGGTTATTATTAATAGGCAAGCATGATTCTTTCCCTCCTGATTTCTCAGTTTGTGCGCAACCTAAGAGAAATCCGCGCATAGCGTTAGAAAGGTAGTGATTTAGGGCTCCACCCCACTGACTTCAAATTACTCTAGGGCATCCGGGGTTGAAATTTGACGTGGATGTTTCTCTTTCTTAATGTACTCACAGAGAAACGGTTTAACAAGATATAGGTTTTTAAGTCCTTTAGGGCTCCACCTCACGGGACTTCAAAATTACTACAGAGCCTCTACGGGCTTAAAATTTGATGTGGATGTTCCTCTTTACTTATTTGAACTCAATAAAAGAAATGGCTTTGCAAATATCATTTTTGAAGTTCTTTAGGGCCCCCTGACAGGACTTCAAAATTACTATAGGGCCTATGTGGTTGAAATTTGACATGGTCGCTACTCTTTGCTCATAGGCGCTTACTAAGAAAAGGTTTTGCAAAATTCAATGCTCTGCCTACACTTCTTCAATGTTTTAATATAATTCTTAAGAAAGAAGATTTTGTTGCTCTTTGAGATTTTACTACTGTACATGTAAAATAAATTCAATCACGGGCGAAGTCGTGACGGGCAACAGCTAGTATATACATATATATTAATTTGAATGAATGTTGGTTTAGCTCATAGGAATCTCAAAATAAAAAAATAACATGGTCCCAGGCTTAGGTCTTACCGTGATTACTGCCATAATAGCGTATTCCCTATATATAGGAAAATTTGCTAAAATGAACCTCGCAGCTTACCTTGAACAAAGATTGGCTCACCAAAATCCTTAGGTAATTTTGGCTTTAAATCTTCAAGTGTTTGTTGAGCATATTCTACAACATCTGCATGAATCTCCACTCCATGGTTGACACCAAGGAAACCTGAACAATAATAAAAGATGTAATGGGAATTAAAATTATTGTATATATTTTTGGCAAACTTTGCTTACATGGTTTTAGTATTAAATATGATGTGACAATCTTATAGTTTTATTGTTGATATGAATTCCTTTTTTTATTTTATCAGTGCTTTTCCCCTTCAAAAGTTATAAAGATGTCATGTTAAAGACAAAGTGCCCTGGCCCCAGCAGGCTTCCTAAAAGGTTTCAGTTATTTATTATTTTTTAAGAAAATCATACCATCTATAAATAATACGTCTAAATAAACAACATATACAACAAACATTGCAGCGAAGGAGGCATGGTGTTTGGAAACTCTCTTCCAAAACCCCGTGTGGCGCTTCCTTGGATCAAAATAAACAAAAAATAACACATGACCATATGTCCTAAAATATGCCCGTTAGGCCGCTAGCTGCCATTTTGTTTTTTATACTTAATAATTTTTATTTCCGTGATGTATGGTTGCCTTAAGTTCATATTTGGCATGAACCTTTATCAGACCAATGTTCACTTTCAATAAAAAAATATTTTTTTCAGATGTGTATTTTCAAAATGGCGGCCATTTTAAAATTTTAAACTCAAATATCTCAAAATTGGTAAACAATATCAAACTATTATAAACAGCAAAAAAGATGGAAAATTTAATTATCTAACCAATGATACAATGTTTGTCAGGATCTGACATCAAATAAAGGAGTAATTGCCATTTTCCTGCATAAAAACATTGATTTTCCATTAAAATTTATGCAAATTTAGGTCATTTGAGAAGAAGGATCTCAATAACTCCATTATTCGTCAGATCCTTACAAACTTGGTATCATTGGTTTGATAATTAAGTTTGTCATCTTTTCCACTGTTTATAATAATTTGATAACATTTACCGATTTTGAGATATTTAATGAGTTTAAAATTTTTAAGTGGCCGCCATTTTGAAAATACAAATCGGGAAAAAATAATTTTTTCCTTGAAAATGAAAATTTGTCTGATAAAAGTTTATACCAAATATGAACTTAAAGCAACCATCCGTTACGGAAATAAAAATTATTAAGTGTAAAAAACAAAATGGTGGCTAGCGGCCTAGCGAAGCATTTTAGGACATAACTTCAAATGATATTTTTTGTTTATTTTGATCCAAGAAATCGCCACACGGAGTTTCAGAAGAGAGTTTCCAAACACCCTCTAGATTCCTAGGCAAGCATGCACTTTTCCTCCTTTCTTCTCAGCTTGTTTGAAAGCTTATAAAGGTATATATCGTCCTGTATATTAGCAGAATAGCGAATTTAATTCACAATAGTCCCCAAAGCTATGCCTAACAGGCTTTCAATGTTTCAATGTTAATATTATGGAAGAAGGGTAACTGATTTCATAATTCCACGCCTGTTGTAATAACAAATGCTAGATAATCAGGAATAATATTCATTTATGTATCGTTAACAAATGAATGTTAACAAATTGGGTGAAGATCAAGTAAAATTGTGGTCGAATTTTGACCAGTAGGGGGCGATCTCTAGTACTTTTAATTAAATATTGTACAGTAGAAGTAGAGACCACGACTCATAATGTACAGTTTTCCACCATAAAAAACATCAATTAGTTTTTGTAAGGTTTTTAATTAGACCAAGCTGCCATTGGCCATTGCGTTGTTAATGGTCATTGATCATTAACTATCGTGAATAAAGGTATGTTGTGTATTACACAAAACACCTATTATTATTAAATTGGCCTTAGAGTCAATAACAAGTAAGCTAAAGGGAGGAATCACAAATATTTACTTATAACTTATCACACATCAATATCCCAGACAGCAATGAACGTTTACAAGAAGTTTGCACATCAATTTCAAATGCAAACGAAAATGTTTGCTTTAAATATGCATTGATAACATGAAATTGTTTTAAGCACTTTCCGCAAATATGCAAGTTTACACTTCTCACATTTGCGGAAAGATTTTCACAGATGTTTGCAAAAAGTGATCAACGAATGTTTTCCAAAAGTGATCAACTAATGTTTTTTAAAAGTGATCAACGAATGTTATCCAAAAGCGATCGACGAATGTTTTCCAAAAGTGATCGATGAATGTTTTCCAAAAGTGATCGACGAATGATTACCAAAAGTGATTGACGAATGATTACCAAAAGTGATAGACAAATGTTTACCAAAAGTGATCGACGAATGTTTTCCAAAAGTGATCGACGAATGTTTTCTAAAAGTTATCAACGCATGATTATCAAAAGTGACCAATGCATGTTCGCCAAAAGTGTTAAAAAGATGTTTGAAAAAGTGTGCAATGAATAGTATATTTCACAACTCGTCTGGAAAGTGATCCATTCCAGGGCGAGATAGTGTTTTACGCGCGAGGTGAAGCCAAGCATGGAAAACACTATCTCGCCTCGAAGTGGGTCACCTTCCGGACGAATTGTGATTGATACTTTTCATCACGGTGCAATTAATAAAATATATTTTTTATTTTTTTTATTTATTTATTGACCATTGACAATAGTATAAATTGCATAGGTTTTTTACAGATAAATGCTACAAAAATTTTGAATCATAAGTAAAGTATTTTTAGAATTTGTCTTGAAGATAATTTTCGACACTATAATAACATTTTTCTTGAAGTAATTTCTTTAATTTCTTTTTGAACTTGAATGGACATTTTTCATTTTTTATATTATCTGGTAATTTATTAAATAGTTTGGTTGCAGAAAACATATATTGATTTTGATAAAAACTTGTTCTGTGTGGTTGAATGGGAAAATTTTCAGTGGTTCTTAAATTATAATGGTTTTCTTTAATTTTGTCTGTCTCTTCAATTTTTTTCATGAAATATTTAAAATAATTTAAAGATTCGTATATATAGATGCATGGTAATGTTAAAATTTTCCATTCTTCAAAAATAGGTTTGCATGATCTTCGTTTCTTTAGTCTAAATATTTGCCGAATGCTTCGTTTTTGTAATATAAATAATTGTTTCGTTATTTTATTTTTATTTCCCCAAACAGGTATTGCATATTTTAGATGTGGGAATATAAATGCATAGTATAAGTATAATTTCATTTTTAAATTAAGAAATTTTGAAAGTCTTCTGATAATAAAAATACCTTGGCATACCTTCCTTGACACTTCATGAATATGTTTTGAATAATTTAAATTTTCATCGACGTGAAATCCTAAAAATTTAAAATTTTTATTTGGTTCTAAGGATTTATTTTGAATTTCCATAGAAAAATTGTTATTTTTTTGTTTTGTTATGGTTTGACATTGTAAATTTAACTAGCTTTGTTTTTTCTACATTTAATTTCATCTTGTTGCGTTCAAACCAATTTATTAAATTATTTATTTCAATTTGGGTATCAATTTTAATTTTTTCTTGGGAAGGATTAGATGTGATAATGGATGTTTATCATTATGATACAAATTGTATGATACAAATACAAATTGTAATATGTGTATATGAATGTTTTAAAGGAGAATTATTCGTAATTTTTTCGTTATTACACATGGTTAACAAAGACAGAATTAAAAATTTAATTTGTTTTGAATTCAGCTGATTGAGTTGTTGCTGTACAGGAAAAGTTTGTTGATGTAGTGAAAAATTGTTTACCTTGGACCGAAAGTAATGTTTATTTACGGAAAAACAGCTGATGGTGACTAGTTTTATCTGTTTTGAAATTGACGACTTTCGAAAGCCTCAGCTGCACGGAAAGTAGCTACTTTCAAATACAGAGTGATGATAATAATTAATTTTGTAATAGAATGGGTTGCTGGCCATTTGTTAATAAATGTGGAACATAAATATGGCACTTATAAACTGATATGCAGCTTAATTTCAACCACCTTTAGTTATTTGACATGTCATGTGCAGAATGAACCATACAGTTATCCAAAAGTAAAACATTTAAAACCAAAACTTTTGTAATTTAAACACATTATACATAAACTTGAAAATAAATTGTTGTAAGATCAAGTTTTTTTACAGTTATAATCAAACTTCATTTAATATGATTCATAAATTGCATGAACACTATTATAAAATCAATGTTTTCTTTTGTTTCAATGAAATATAAACAATTTTATAAACAAAAAAATTCTCAAGCAGGGAACATAAGAATAAAAATCGTTATTTTGCAAATATTTTAATTTTGAATTATTTACAGAATATAGATTATAAATTTAAAGATAAATAGATTACATACAGAGATATATAGATACATAAACTATGTATGCAACAGGTTAGTTAGGTGTTGGTTCAGCTCCTTTGGATTCCCTGAAAAAATACAATGAATTAAAAAAATTTTCGGCCTATAGCAATAAATGGCCTACTCTATACTTATTTAATACGCTAAGGGGTTTTTTTTGTGTTAACTCCTCCTACAATTATCAACCGATTTTCATATTTTTGGTGTCGTTGGATAGGGCTTGGTGTGTAGTTGTTTCCGACAAAAATTGATGAGAAACAGACTTAAAGTAAGGGCGCTATCCACAAATTAAATTTGAAATTTTCCCATTAGAAAAACTTTGCGATTGGTTTGAGAATTTTAAACATCTGTTAACGTTCAGCTGTAGTTTTTGGTGATCACTGATATTCACAATATTGGATTGGTCGGATTTAATTGATTTAGAACTAAATATAACTTTTGTATTGTATCAAAATAAATTGCTCGATGTCAAGCAACACGTGCACTAGTTAATAATCTTCTATTTTTCACCTATTTCTACTTGAAAAAGTTTTAGTGTTTCTTATCTTATTTGTATTTCAAAATACTCACAACTTGAAATCTGTAATGTATGTTACAATTAATTTATTTATAACAATATTACTTGGGGGACCATGCATTTTCTCGATTAATCATGTATAATTTGTAAGACAAGCTTGTTTGCTCTGCTCACTTGCCAGGCCAAGGGATGCTACATTCTGGTTATGTGTAATGAACCTCAAATTTAAATTCCATTTCCTGAATTTTTAGTTATCAACCGATTGAATAGCTACAAAAAGTTTTTCAATAAGGTCCTACTTTAAAGGTATGTGGGATGCAAACTGGATTTTTCCAGTCGGGACCTGCTACACTCGCATTTCTCAATTGCTACTGAAAACCTCATACAAAAACAAAATAAAATCTTGTTTTAAGGGATAAGGCTTCTAAATTAATTACAGTATATTACCCTGGCATGTTAAAAATATGGCAAAACATCAATTTATGAACCGTTTTTGCACCATTTTAGTTTAAACCTGATCATAAGTAAATAGCCTATTTATGTATACAGGATGTTTGGAAAAAACGTTTCAGGAATTCAGGAGGTTATTGCCCACATCAAAGTGAGTAAGAAAGTTCCTATAAACATATATGTCCCTAAAATGCTTCGTTACCCCGCAAGCTGCCATTTTGTTTTTTACACCAAATAATTTTTATTTCCGTAACGAATAATTGTATTAAGTTCATATTTGGCATGGACCTTTGTCACACCAAGTTTCATTTTCAGGGAAAAAAATTATTTTTTTCAATGTGTATTTTCAAAATGGTGGCCATTTTAAAATTTCAAACTCAAGTAACCCAAAACCTGTAAGTTTTATCAAAATTTTACAAGGCACAAAAAAGTTTAAAATTAAATGATCTAACCAATGGCAGCAAGTTTGTAAGGATCTAACAACAAATAATGGAGTTATTGAGATTTTTATGTGTTTTTATTTTTCATTAGTACTCATGGAAATTAAGGTTATTTAGTAGAAAAATCGTAATATCTCTATTATTTGTATGTTAGATCCTTATAAACTTGATATCATTGGTTAGATAATTTAATTTATAAATTTTTTTGTTTTTTATAAAATTTTGATATAATTCACAAGTTTTAAGTTATTTGAGTTTGAAAAATTAAAATTGCCGCCATTTGGAAGACAAAAATAATTTTTTCCCTGAAAATGAACATTAGTGTGATAAAGATTCATGCCAAATATGAACTTAATACAATGATTCGTTACGGAAATAAAATTTATTTTGTATAAAAAACAAAATGGTGGCTAGCGAGTTAACAAAGCATTTTAGGACATATCTTAACAGGATTTTTTTTGTTCATTTTGATGTGGGCAACAACCTCCTGAATTTCTGAAATGTTTTTTCCAAACACCCTGTATTTCTGTGATTGTAAAATTTGTAGTCGGTTAATGAAAAGGTATTGGGTTAATTCTAATGTAAGGGGTTTCCTTTCTTTATTGTATTAACTTATTGTTTTTTGCTAAAAAAATTATGTAATATAAAACTTGACTCTAAATAAATTGCTACTCAAAAACTTGACTCGACCTTGGAAATCACTACTCGATCATTTTAAACCACTGTTAATCATGTTAAACCACTCTTTAAATCACTATATCACTATTTTGAGACAAGGACCTCAAATAGTGGTTAAATTTGTCTATCACTCCTATTATTTTCACATATATCTTATAATCTAAAGCAAGCTCCGTTTGTACGGGCATTGGCCACCAAGAGTCGATTGGAGCTGGTCCCATAGCTGGGAAAAATCCGGTTTTTGCGCTAGATCCCTTCAAAGTTTCCATGTTATCCTTATGGAGATTTATTAATTGAACAAAAATCAGCTGATAACTGTAGATATAAACCAATGGGTTACATCTTTAACCTGTAGTTTAAGACAATTATACCAAAGTGCAGCACCATCGGCTCGGGGAGTGAGCGTAGCGAACGAGCTCGTCTTTAAAAATGGAAGAGCACGAGTGAGCGAAGCAAACGAGCTTTGTTGTGAGAACGAAAGTAATAATTTTACCGAGCTTAAGCTCGGTCTCCCTGGTACTTTACAAATAAAACAATTGGCACAATCAATGAACCTATAAATTCGTTGATTTTTACTTCCTCCCCCTATACCACAACATTATATGGAGAAAGTATTGTTTTTGTAAAAATTTTCTAATTTGAGTTGTTGGTGGATTATAAATTTTTTTGACACCTGAGTCCAAAAAAAGAGGTTTACAGAGTGATTTCTGTGTGAGTGTGTGTTAGAGAATATAGAGAATGTCCCAGTGGTCCAATTTGGATTAAGTTTGTTATGTCAAAATTCATAATAATTTCAGGTGTTTTTTCCATTCGTTTGTTTATAAGGGTAATTTACCCCTAAAACCATAAAAAAGAAAAATCAAAATTTCTAAAAAACGGCTCTAAAAATTTTGATTAAAGTTTTGTGGCCTATTAAGATTAAAATGCTGAATAAAATGACACCCCCTGTTTCTCCGAGAAAATACATGTTCAAAAGTTAGAAAGCAACAAGTGTTTATAAAATCCAATTTTCTATTTGGCTGTAAATGGAGTACATTGTTAAAAGTCACAGACGCGCGTGGCGTAGTCTGCTTAGCTGGTAGCTATTTGACTTAGCCATCAAGACATGAATGTTTGGAGACTTATAACTAGGCTTGCCATACCTTCGGTTTGACCGGGAAAGTCCCGGTTTTTCGCACTTGTCCCGGTTGTCCCGGCCGGTTTGCTTTAGTTCCAGGTTTTTTTGTAAATATTTAGAAAAATAGGGAATTATCAAAAACAAACACAACAATCTTTTTTGTTTTGCGTCTTAAAATAAATATTCTGATACAACAAACAAAAAATTACTAAATTAGGATGAAGATTCAATTTTCTTATGGTAGGCCTAATCGAATTTAAAGTCGAGGTGAAATTTGACATTGCCTACATAAGATGAAAAATAAGGGTTGGCTGGACAAGTCTAAGCAATTGTGAAATCAGATGAAATAGACAAATTATTGGAAAAGTTCTAGTCCAATGTGACAATGATTAATTATTACTATAGCAACTTTATTTTTATTCAAGAAATCAAGAATGTGTATTCCATATCGTTTGAGCTCGTGTTATATTAATAAACTAACTAACAAAAAATAAACAACTTATTTGATTAACATTTAGTTTTAAAGAATTAACTAATCCTTAATACTCAACATAAACATTTAAGTTTGCCGGACTAAAATAAAATTATGAAGTTATGAGGCACAATTTGCTTAAAAAAATTTAATCTTAATTAAAATGTTGTATTAAGACCAATGACTCATTCTCCATTAGCATTCAGGTGGTGGGCGGGGGGGCAAGGGGTTTACATACTGATCGTCCAGGTTTTGCTCTATAAAATTATGGCAAGCCTACTTATAACACCTTCTTATATTGTTGGAGAAAGTCAGTGATGTAGTGGCGCATTTTTCAGTGTGGGGCTTGCTATATTTGTCAAATTCCCTGCAAAGGAAGACATAACTTCCGGATTTCCCGGGTTTTCGAGAACCAGAGGAACCCACTACACCACTGGAGAAAGTATTTGTCATTTACCCTTGATTTTAAATTACTCGTTTATAAGTCAACAATGCTAAAAAATTTTAATCTATCCAACTTTTGTGAATCACAGTAAACCAAATAAAATAGAACTTCCTGATATCCTAAAAAAGTAGACAATTTCTTTTATCTCACAACTCTATAGTAATTTATGTTACAGCTATAGAAAAATAATCATAGCACATGACAATAATAAAATACAATTCATTAAAGTTTTCAAATATTATCATTATTAAAATATGTGGGTACAGAAAATACCCCATTGCGTACCCCATCATTCAAAAAGCCAAGTTATGAGCAAAAAGTGGGTCTTCCAAAATCTTGACTGAACTTTAACATGAGCATTAAAAGCTATGATACACTGACCAAAAAAAATTACCTACACTCCCATACTCTTCTGAGCAAGGGAAATTTAAGTAGGCCTAGGTAATATGACAAAAATGAAAACCAAAGTGTTTAAGCCGCAATAAAGAAAATAATGGAGCCATCAAATTATTGGTTGAGTTAAAAATATTCCTTTGATATGTAGAATAATCCATGCACATATGTAAAAACTGTTAACTGTTTAGTAAAAATCAACTTACTTTCGAATGATCCGGGTCTTTGCCTGGTTTAAAAAACCATCCGAAGATGTTTCTTCACGCATGATTCCGTAGAATTTGGGTTTATCTTCAATACTGCAACCACCAAAAAATATTAGCTAATTACTTCATCACAAAATATCTGCTTATATTTGTTTCCAGATATTGAAAACACTGTGATAATTTACTCAGGGCCACTTTTCTAATATGCTGAAAAGGCTGGAACCTTATAGCGGCTAAATTTTAGGGCGGCACTTTGTCAATTTACTAAATTAAATTGGAAAATAAGTTTACTACTTTTAATACAGTAACTTCTTTAGGCCTATCTTACTGATTTAAAGTGTATTAACTTAAGGAAATGGAAATATGTTAATTCTTTTCATGTGAATTTACTCCACTTAATCTTATAACACATTTTTCATGTAGGGTATCGTTGTAACGACACTCAGTTTGTATAAGGCCCAGAAAGAGGGAACTACACTAGCGCTAACAGTGTTTAGATTCACAACTAGTTTTTACATTCAAAGTTTTGATTTTACAAATTATGAGTTATGATGATAGAGGAAATGAACTACAGTTGAGTTGTGCTAATCCGAACTAATTGGGACCAGATCCTGTTCGGATTAGCGAATTTCGGATTAAGCGCATATCACGTATAATTATGTAATTAACGGATTATAAAATACGTAAATTACTAATATTAAAACATATCTAATCTTATTATTTTTAGTTTAGAGGATATTTTGTTGACTTTTGTAGTTATTTAATAAGTTTGTCAAATGTACAAACTATTTTTATTTGTTCTGCCAACGGACATAGCCATTTACAATAATTTAAAGTCACCATTAACACCATTAAAAAGAATGCTTTTTTTCCATTTTTCCTGATTGCGGAGGCAATCTCCGCTTGCCCTCAATGGAGGGTTAACATTAAGTATCATGGGCAGCTCACAGAGGCTAGAAAATGTTACTTGTTATCGAGAACATTATTTTTGACTGATAAAAAACATTTATATGGCACCTTATTATAGCTGAATGTAGCAGAAGTTAACAAAATGCGAATGTAGCAGGAGATAACACGAGTCCAATGTAGCAGGAAGATAACATGATTCTCAAAACCCTTTGCGTTTGGGTGGCGCGCCAGGGGTAGACCAGAGACTTAACTTGTAAATTATAGATACCAAAAACATTCAAGGAAAGAACTTTTGAGAGATGGGATAAATGTGCTATCACTTACTTTATAGCAAAGCAGATGATTCACCAGCTGTAGGAGGGCCTGTGTGTTGAATGCATCCTCTGTTGACTTGTAATGAATTTCCATCACTGAAGGCTGAAATAAAAAATTTCAAAAGATTGTAATATACTATTAAGCGAACAATTTTATTAGGTGTCCAAATTTGTTTTCTAATCAATCTTCAGCAATTAACTTATATTTCTCTGATTTCATCATTTTTTTTAAATTCTCAAATTGGTATCAGTCCCTGCAGTTAAGTGTCGATTTATCCAAATGTCAATTATAAAAACCCCTGAATGGCTTACCATTCAGTGTACAGTATTAAAAAAAATTATAACAAAAGTGTCTACAAAATAGACTTCTAAGAAATGTGTTCCCAATGTAACTACCATTTTTTTGTTTAGAGCTCTTGTTTATCAAAGCCTCTAGATTCTTAAGAAATATTTAAGTTTAAAAACAGTCAATGAACTGTTTAGTAGTCCCAAATTGTAAATAATTTCCATGTTTTACTCTATCCAAAACACCTCCCATCAAAAGTAGTTTGAATAATCAATCCTCCACAGAAATTACTTTGTAAAATTTATATTCAATTAATTTTAATTTCCAACTAAAGAAAGATTTCACTGGAAAAATTTCACGTTTCTAAGTTTTGCAATCTTTTAGTTTTGCTTCCTTTAAGTCAAACATGTCAACTAGAGTTAAATAAGAGGGATTTCTAGACTGTTCAATAATTGTATATCAGTAACTCAATAGTGTATCCGTTTGGAATATATAAATAAATTATTTTACTTACATTAAACGCTTTGCAATTAACAAGCACTCCGAGTTGTTGCTCTCCAGAAACTCCTTTGTTCCTTACAGTGTTTGGATATGTAACCTGTGAACATTGAACATGAGAGTTAGGGCCTATTATTTATCTAAAAGCTTGCACTATTATATTTTTAGCGAATTTCCCTATTCGCTATTACGGTAGTTGTCACGGTAAGACCTAAGCCCGGAACTTTGATACTTTTTTGTTTTGAGGTCTCTAGAAGCCATATGTATATATTTATATGTGTGTGCCATGAACACAATAACTTTTGAACGGAACCTTTGATTTTCATAAAATTTGGTACAGGAAAGTAGACCAGCGTATACTTGAATGTGTTCGCGAACGGACCATGGTGGGTGGGGGGGGGTTTCAAAAGGGTCAAAATGGGTTTTTTGCACTTTTTGGCTTCAATTTTTAAAACACAACAATTTGAACATAAATCATCTAAAAGAGCTTGAAAAAATAAACAATTTGGTATTTTGAATTTTTATGTTAGGACTAGTTTAAATGGTTAGGGAGAAATTTTAAAAAATGTTTCCTTGTATTATATGGGAAATCAACTAAATCTTCTATCTTGCTTATTTATTGACATATCTTGATACAATTTCATGAGTACATCCATTAGGAAGGGGTTAACTTAATTGCTTACAAACCCCAAATGACAGCAAACCTACATACGTCACCCCCATAGGGTTTATGGGGAAAATTAAAAGAATACCATAACTTCATGATATTTGGTACCATGTACTTTTACTAGGTAGGGTTTAACTTATACTTAAATAAAACCCATATGGTGGCAAGTTTACATACTCAACCAAATGGTTTTTAAATTGGAAAATAGAAAAAATACAAAACATCTATTTAAAGTTCATTGATTTAAATTCTACTGATCAATATCGTATCGAAAATTACTGTAAAATAAAAAAAAATTATTTAGCTTGACATTTTAACTAATCTATCTATCCATTGTAAAACCTAAACTAATCTCCATTAATATGAAGAATGCCCAAGCCCAAGAAAGTATACCACATTTAAGTAGGATACATAGCAACATAGGTAATTATTTTTCTTATAAGCTACAGTAGAACCTCAATAGTTCGACTCTCGATAGTTCGACACTCCCTATAGTTTGACATTTTGATACTTAGACACTCTCTAAGTCCATAAAGTGTCGAACTATCAAGGTTCTACTGACATGTTATTTTGTTAATTTGTCTTTATGATTAGTAGTGTTTTGATTTTGCTGACATAAGTTAAGTTAGGTTATACTTGTTTTTGGATTTAGATGTGGGAATAAGAAGGACCGGACATCGAACCGGACATCGGACCGGACATCGGACCGGACATCGAACCGGACATCGGACCGGACATCGGACCGGACATCGGACCGGACATCGGACCGGACATCGGACCGGACATCGAACCGGACATCGGACCGGACATCGAACCGGACATCGGACCGGACATCGGACCGGACATCGGACCGGACATCGGACCGGACATCGGACCGGACATCGGACCGGACATCGGACCGGACATCGGACCGGACATCGGACCGGACATCGGACCGGACATCGGACCGGAATTCGGACCGGAATTCGGACCGGACATCGGACCGGACATCGGACCGGACATCGGACCGGACATCGGACCGGACATCGGACCGAACATCGGACCGAACCGGACATCGGACATCGGGATTGGCGTTGGTCCCATAGCTGGGAAAAATCCGGTTTTCGAGCTAGAGCCCTTCAAAGTTTCCATGTTATCCTTATGGAGATTTTATTAATTGAACAAAAGTCAGCTGATAACTGTAGATATAAACCAATGTGTTACATCTTTAACCTATAGTTTAAGACAATTATACCAAAGTGCAGCACCCGTCGGCTTGGCGAGTGAGCGAAGCGAACGAGCTCGTCTTGAAAATGGAAGAGGGCGAGTGAGCGGAGCGAACGAGCTAATAATTTTACCGAGCTTAAGCTCGGTCCCCCTGGTTCTAAACAATAAACTAGTATCCAATTAAATCAAAACTCTGAGGGAGACCTAAGCCTATATTTGTTATGATTAAATTTTACACCAGCCACTTTTGGTGATTGTATAACACCCCCGCCGCAGCAGACCTGCGTACTTAGAGAATTTCAAATTTAATTAAAAATGTTCTTCATGGGGTTAGGTGGAGTGTCGGTTTATCTTACAGTATATGTGCTTTGTAAGTAAATTGTTAAGTTAAACCTTACCTTGTGGTACATACCAAATTTTATCAAGCTATGGTATCCTTCCCATTTCGCCTGTAAACCATATGGGGCTGATTACGTAAGTTTGCCGCCATCTCGGCTTTGTTGTTTTTAAACTTTAATATTTCTTAAGAATCTAGAGGCTTTGATAAACAAGAGCTCTAAACAAAAAAATGGTAGTTACATTGGGAACACATTTCTTAGAAGTCTATTTTGTAGACACTTTTGTTATAATTTTTTTTAATACTGTACACTGAATTGGTAAGCCATTCAGGGGTTTTTATAATTGACATTTGGATAAATCGACACTTAACTGCAGGGCCTGATACCAATTTGAGAATTAAAAAAAGTGATGAAATCAGAGAAATATAAGTTAATTGCTGAAGATTGATTAGAAAACAAATTTGGACACCTAATAAAATTGTTCGCTTAATAGTATATTACAATCTTTTGAAATTTTTTATTTCAGCTTCAGTGATGGAAATTCATTACAAGTCAACAGAGGATGCATTCAACACACAGGCCCTCCTACAGCTGGTGAATCATCTGCTTTGCTATAAAGTAAGTGATAGCACATTTTATCCCATCTCTCAAAAGTTCTTTCCTTGAATGTTTTTGGTATCTATAATTTACAAGTTAAGTCTCTGGTCTACCCCTGGCGCGCCACCCAAACGCAAGGGGTTTTGAGAATCATGTTATCTCCTGCTACATTGGACTCGTGTTATCTCCTGCTACATTCGAATTTTGTTAACTTCTGCTACATTCAGCTATAAATAAGGTGCCATATAAATGTTTTTTATCAGCCAAAAATAATGTTCTCGATAACAAGTAACATTTTCTAGCCTCTGTGAATTGCCCATAATACTTAATGTTAACCCTCCATTGAGCGCAAGCGGAGATTGCCTCCGCAATCAGGAAAAATGGAAAAAAGCATTCTTTTTAATGGTGTTAATGGTGACTTTAAATTATTGTAAATGGCTATGTCCGTTGGCAGAACAAATAAAAATAGTTTGCACATTTGAAAAACTTTATTAAATAACTACAAAAGTCAACAAAATATCCTCTAAACTAAAAATAATAAGATTAGATATGTTTTAATATTAGTAATTTACGTATTTTATAATCCGTTAATTACATAATTATACGTGATATCCGCTTAATCCGAAAATTCGCTAATCCGAACAGGATCTGGTCCCAATGAGTTCGGATTAGCACAACTCAACTGTAGTTCATTTCCTCTATCATCATAACTCATAATTTGTAAAATCAAAACTTTGAATGTAAAAACTAGTTGTGAATCTAAACACTGTTAGCGCTAGTGTAGTTCCCTCTTTCTGGGCCTTATACAAACTGAGTGTCGTTACAACGACTACCCTAGCCTACATGAAAAATGTGTTATAAGATTGTGGAGTAAATTCACATGAAAAGAATTAACATATTTCCATTTCCTTAAGTTAATACACTTTAAATCAGTAAGATAGGCCTAAAGAAGTTACTGTTATTAAAAGTAGTAAAATTATTTTCAATTTTTAGTAAATTGACAAAGTGCCGCCCCTAAAATTTAGCCTCTATAGGTTCCAGCCTTTTCAGCCATATTTAGAAAAATGGCCCTGAGTAAATTATCACAGTGTTTTCAATATCTGGAAACAAATATAAGCAGATATTTTGTGATGAAGTATTAGCTAATATTTTTTGGTGGTTGCAGCTGCAGTATTGAAGATAAACCCAAATTCTACGGAATCATGCGTGAAGAAACATCTTCGGATGGTTTTTTTAAACCAGGCAAAGACCCGGATCATTCGAAAGTAAGTTGATTTTTACTAAACAGTTTAACAGTTTTTTCATATGTGCATGGATTATTCTACATATCAAAGGAATATTTTTAATTCAACCAATAATTTGATGGCTCCATTATTTTCTTTATTGCGGCTTAACACTTTGGTTTTCGTTTTTGTCATATTACCTACTTAAATTTCCCTTGCTCAGAAGAGTATGGGAGTGTAGGTAATTTTTTTGGGTCAGTGTATCATAGCTTTTAATGCTCATGTTAAAGATCAGTCAAGATTTTGGAAGACCCACTTTTTGCTCATAACTTGGCTTTTTGAATGATGGGGTACGCAATGGGGTATTTGCTGTACCCACATATTTTAATAATGATAATATTTGAAAACTTTAATGAATTGTATTTTATTATTGTCATGTGCTATGATTATTTTTCTATAGCTGTAACATAATTCTATAGAGTTGTGAGATAAAAGAAATGGTCTACTTTTTTAGGATATCAGGAAGTCCTATTTTATTTGATTTACTGTGATTCACAAAAGTTGGATAGATTAAAATTTTTTAGCATTGTTGACTTATAAACGAGTAATTTAAAATCAAGGGTAAATGACAAATACTTTCTCCAGTGGTGTAGTGGGTTCCTCTGGTTCTCGAAAACCCGGGAAATCCGGAAGTTATGTCTTCCTTTGCAGGGAATTTGACAAATATAGCAAGCCCCACACTGAAAAATGCGCCACTACATCACTGACTTTCTCCCAACAATATAAGAAGGTGTTATAAGTAGGCTTGCCATAATTTTATAGAGCAAAACCTGGACGATCAGTATGTAAACCCCCTTGCCCCCCCCGCCCACCACCTGAATGCTAATGGAGAACGAGTCATTGGTCTTAATACAACATTTTAATTAAGATTAAATTTTTTTAAGCAAATTGTGCCTCATAACTTCATAATTTTATTTTAGTCCGGCAAACTTAAAATGTTTATGTTGAGTATTAAGGATTAGTTAATTCTTTAAAACTAAATGTTAATCAAATAAGTTGTTTATTTTTTGTTAGTTAGTTTATTAATATAACACGAGCTCAAACGATATGGAATACACATTCTTGATTTCTTGAATAAAAATAAAGTTGCTATAGTAATAATTTATCATTGTCACATTGGACTAGAACTTTTCCAATAATTTGTCTATTTCATCTGATTTCACAATTGCTTAGACTTGTCCAGCCAACCCTTATTTTACATCTTACGTAGGCAACGTCAAATTTCACCTCGACTTTAAATTCGATTACCATAAGAAAATTGAATCTTCATCCTAAATTAGTAATTTTTTGTTGTTGTTATCAGAATATTTATTTTAAGACGCAAAACAAAAAAGATTGTTGAGTTTGTTTTTGATAATTCCCTATTTTTCTAAATATTTACAAAAAAACTGGAACTAAAGCAAAACCGGCCGGGACACCGGGACAAGTGCGAAAAACCGGGACTTTCCCGGTCAAACCGAAGGTATGGCAAGCTAGTTATAAGTCTCCAAACATTCATGTCTTGATGGCTCAGTCAAATAGCTACCAGCTAAGCAGACTCTGCCACGCGCGTCTGTGACTTTTAACAATGTACTCCATTTACAGCCAAATAGAAAATTTGGATTTTAAAAACACTTGTTGCTTTCTTATTTTTGAATATGTATTTTCTCGGAGAAACAGGGGGTGTCATTTTACTCAGCATTTTAATCTTAATAGGTCACAAAACTTTAATCAAAATTTTTAGAGCCGTTTTTTAGAGATTTTGATTTTTCTTTTTTATGGTTTTAGGGGTAAATTACCCTTATAAACAAACGAATGGAAAAAACACCTGAAATTATTATGAATTTTGACATAACAAACTTAATCCAAATTGGACCACTGGGACATTCTCTATATTCTCTAACACACACTCACACAGAAATCACTCTGTAAACCTCTTTTTTGGACTCAGGTGTCAAAAAATTTATAAATCCACCAACAACTCAAATTAGAAAATTTTTACAAAAACAATACTTTCTCCTTATAATGTTGTGGTATAGGGGGAGGAAGTAAAAATCAACGAATTTATAGGTTCATTGATTGTGCCAATTGTTTTATTTGTAAAGTACCAGGGAGACCGAGCTTAAGCTCGGTAAAATTATTACTTTCGTTCTCACACAAAGCTCGTTTGCTCCGCTCACTCGTGCTCTTCTATTTTTAAAGACGAGCTCGTTCGCTTCGCTCACTCCCCGAGCCGATGGGTGCTGCACTTTGGTATAATTGTCTTAAACTACAGGTTAAAGATGTAACCCATTGGTTTATATCTACAGTTATCAGCTGATTTTTGTTCAATTAATAAAATCTCCATAAGGATAACATGGAAACTTTGAAGGGATCTAGCGCAAAAACCGGATTTTTCCCAGCTATGGGACCAGCTCCAATCGACTCTTGGTGGCCAATGCCCGTACAAACGGAGCTTGTTTTAGATTATAAGATATATTTGAAAATAATAGGAGTGATAGACAAATTTAACCACTATTTGAGGTCCTTGTCTCAAAGTAGTGATATAGTGATTTAAAGAGTGGTTTAACATGATTAACAGTGGTTTAAAATGATCGAGTAGTGATTTCCAAGGTCGAGTAAAGTTTTTGAGTAGCAATTTATTTAGAGTCAAGTTTATTTTACATAATTTTTTAGCGAAAAACAATAAGTTAATACAATAAAGAAAGGAAACCCCTTACATTAGAATTAACCCAATACCTTTTCATTAACCGTTACAAATTTTACAATCACAGAAATACAGGGTGTTTGGAAAAAACATTTCAGAAATTCAGGAGGTTGTTGCCCACATCAAAATGAGCAAAAAAAATCCTGTAAAGATATGTCCTAAAATGCTTTGTTAACCCGCTAGCCACCATTTTGTTTTTTATACAAAATAAATTTTATTTCCGTAACGAATCATTGTATAAAGTTCATATTTGGCATGAATCTTTATCACACTAATGTTCATTTTCAGGGAAAAAATTATTTTTGTCTTCCAAATGGCGGCAATTTTACTTTTTCAAACTCAAATTAACTTAAAACTGGTGAATTATATCAAAATTTTATAAAAAACAAAAAAAATTATAAATTAAATTATCTAACCAATGATATTAAGTTTATAAGGATCTAACATACAAATAATGGACATATTACGATTTTTTTCTAAAATAACCTTAATTTCCATGAGTACTACGGACATCGGACCGGACATCGAACCGGACATCGAACCGGACATCGAACCGGACATCGAACCGGACATCGCACCGGACATCGAACCGGACATCGAACCGGACATCGAACCAGACATCGAACCGGACATCGAAACGGACATCGAACCGGACATCGAACCGGACATCGAACCGGACATCCAACCGGACATCGAACCGGACATCGAAATGGACATCGAACCGGACATCGAACCGGACATCGAACCGGACATCGAACGGGACATCGAACCGGACATCGAACCAGACATCGAACCAGACATCGAACCAGACATCGAATCAGACATCGAACCGGACATCGAACCGGACATCATACCGGACATCGAACCGGACATCAAACCGGACATCAAACCGGACATCGAACCGGACATCGAACCGGACATCGAACCGGACATTAACCAGACATCGAACCGGACATCGAACCAGACATCGAACCAGACATCGAACCGGACATCGAACCGGACATCGAACCGGACATCGAACCGGACATCGAACCGGACATCGAACCGGACATCGAACCGGACATCGAACCGGACATCGAACCGGACATCGAACTGAACATCGAACCGGACATCGAACCGGACATTTAACCAGACATCGAACCAGACATCAAACCAGACATCGAACCAGACATCGAACCAGACATCGAACCGGACATCGAACCGGACATCGAATCGGACATCGAACCGGACATCGAACTGGACATCGAACCGGACATCGAACCGGACATCGAACCGGACATCGAACCGGACATCGAACCGGACATCGAACCAGACATCGAACCAGACATCGAACCGGACATCGAACCGGACATCGAACCGGACATCGAACCGGACATCGAAACGGACATCGAACCGGACATCGAACCGGACATCGAACCGGACATCGAACCGGACATCGAACCGGACATTTAACCAGACATCGAACCAGACATCGAACCAGACATCGAACCAGACATCGAACCAGACATCGAACCGACATCGAACCGGACATCGAACCGGACATCGAACCGGACATCGAACCGGACATCGAACCGGACATCGAACCGGACATCGAACCGGACATCGAACCGGTCTCCGAATCGGACATCGAACCGGACATCGAACCGGACATCGAACCGGACATCGAACCGGACATCGAACCAGACATTTAACCAGACATCGAACCGGACATCGAACCGGACATCGAACCGGACATCGATCCGGACATCGAACCGGACATCAAACCGGACATTTAACCTGACATCGAACCAGACATCGAACCAGACATCGAACCAGACATCGAACCAGACATCGAACCGGACATCGAACCGGACATCGAACCGGACATCGAACCGGACATCGAACCGGACATTTAACCTGACATCGAACCGGACATCGACCCGGACATCGAACCGGACATCGAACCGGACATCGAACCGGACATCGAACCGGACATCGAACCGGACATAGAACCGGACATCGAGCCGGACATCGAACCAGACATCGAACCAGACATCGAACCGGACATCGAACCGGACATCGAACCGGACATCGAACCGGACATCGAACCGGACATCGAACCCGACATCGAACCGGACATCGAACCGGACATCGAATCGGACATCGAACCAGACATCGAACCGGACATCGAACCGAACATCGAACCGGACATCGAACCGGACATCGAACCAGACATCGAACCAGACATCGAACCAGACATCGAACCAGACATCGAACCGGACATCGAACCGGACATCGAACCGGACATCGAACCGGACATCGAACCGGACATCGATCCGGACATCGAACCGGACATCAAACCGGACATTTAACCTGACATCGAACCAGACATCGAACCAGACATCGAACCGGACATCGAACCGGACATCGAACCTGACATCGAACCGGACATCGAACCGGACATCGAACCGGACATCGAACCGGACATCGAACCGGTCATCGAACCGGACATCGAACCGGACATCGAACCGGACATCGAACCAGACATCGAACCTGACATCGAACCAGACATCGAACCTGACATCGAACCTGACATCGAACCGGACATCGAACCGGACATCGAACCGGACATCGAACCGGACATCGAACCAAGCATCGAACCAGACATCGAACCAGACATCGAACCAGACATCGAACAAGACATCGAATCGGACATCGAACCGGACATCGAACCGGACATCGAACCAAGCATCGAACCAGACATCGAACCAGACATCGAACCAGACATCGAACCAGACATCGAATCGGACATCGAACCGGACATCGAACCGGACATCGAACCGGACATCGAACCGGACATCGAACCTGACATCGAACCGGACATCGAACCGGACATCGAACCGGACATCGAACCAGACATCGAACCGGTCATCGAACCGGACATCGAACCGGACATCGAACCGGACATCGAACCAGACATCGAACCTGACATCGAACCAGACATCGAACCTGACATCGAACCTGACATCGAACCGGACATCGAACCGGACATCGAACCGGACATCGAACCGGACATCGAACCGGACATCGAACCAAGCATCGAACAAGACATCGAACCAGACATCGAACCAGACATCGAACCGGACATCGAATCGGACATCGAACCGGACATCGAACCAGACATCGAACCAGACATCGAACCGGACATCGAACCGGACATCGAACCAGACATCATCGAACCGGACATCGACCCGGAAATCGAACCGGACATCGAACCGGACATCGAACCGGACATCGAACCGGACATCGAACCGGACATCGAACCGGACATCGAACCGGACATCGAACCGGACATCGAACCGGACATCAAAACCCGACATCGAACCGGATATCGAACCAGACATCGAACCAGACATCGAACCAGACATCGAACCAGACATCGAACCAGACATCGAACCAGACATCGAACCAGACATTGAACCGGACATCGAACCGGACATCGAACCGGACATCTAACCGGACATCGAACCAGACATCGAACCAGACATCGAACCGGACATCGAACCGGACATCGAACCTGACATCGAACCGGACATCGAACCGGACATCGAACCGGACATCGAACCGGACATCGAACCGGTCATCGAACCGGACATCGAACCGGACATCGAACCGCACATCGAACCGGACATCGAACCGGACATTGAACCGGACATCGAACCAGACATCGAACCGGACATCGAACCGGACATCGAACCGAGCATCGAACCAGACATCGAACCAGACATCGAACCAGACATCGAACCAGACATCGAACCAGACATCGAACCAGACATCGAACCGGACATCGAACCGGACATCATTGAACCGGACATCGAACCGGACATCGAACCGGACATCGAACCGGACATCGAACCGGACATCGAACCGGACATAGAACCGGACATCGAACCAGACATCGAACCAGACATCGAACCAGACATCGAACCAGACATCGAACCAGACATCGAACCATACATCGAATCGGACATCGAACCGGACATCGAACTGAACATCGAACAGGACATCGAACCGGACATCGAACTGGACATCGAACAGTACATCGAATCGGACATCGAACCGGACATCGAACCGGACATCGAACCGGACATCGAACCGGACATCAAACCGGACATCGAACCGGACATCGAACCGGACATCGAACCGGACATCGAACCGGACATCGAACCGGACATCGAACCGGACATCGAACCGGACATAGAACCGGACATCGAACCGGACATCGAACCGGACATCGAACAGGACATCGAACCGGACATCGAACCGGACATCGAACCGGACATCGAACCGGACATCGAACCGGACATCGAACCGGACATCGAACCGGACATCGAACCGGACATCGAACCAGACATCGAACCAGACATCGAACCTGACATCAAACCTGACATCGAACCGGAATCGAACCGGACATCGAACCGGACATCGAACCGGACATCGAACCGGAAATCGAACCGGACATTGAACCGGACATCGAACGGGACATCGAACCAAGCATCGAACCAGACATCGAACCAGACATCGAACCAGACATCGAACCAGACATCGAATCGGACATCGAACCGGAGATCGAACCGGACATCGAACCAAGCATCGAACCAGACATCGAACCAGACATCGAACCAGACATCGATACAGACATCGAATCGGACATCGAACCGGACATCGAACCGGACATCGAACCGGACATCGAACCGGACATCGAACCTGACATCGAACCGGACATCGAACCGGACATCGAACCGGACATCGAACCGGACATCGAACCAGTCATCGAACCGCACATCGAACCGGACATCGAACCGCACATCGAACCGGACATCGAACCGGACATTGAACCGGACATCGAACCAGACATCGAACCCGACATCGAACCGGACATCGAACCGGACATAGAACCAAGCATCGAACCAGACATCGAACCAGACATCGAACCAGACATCGAACCAGACATCGAACCAGACATCGAACCGGACATCGAACCGAACATCATCGAACCGGACATCGAACCGGACATCAAACCGGACATCGAACCGGACATCGAACCGGACATCGAACCGGACATCGAACCGGACATCGAACCGGACATAGAACCGGACATCGAAACATACATCGAACCAGACATCGAACCGGACATCGAACCAGACATCGAACCAGACATCGAACCGGACATCGAACCGGACATCGAACTGAACATCGAACAGGACATCGAACCGGACATCGAACCAGACATCGAACCGGACATCGAACCGGACATCGAACTGGACATCGAACAGGACATCGAACCAAACATCGAACCGGACATCGAACCGGACATCGAACTGGACATCGAACCGGACATCGAACCGGACATCGAACCGGACATCGAACCAGACATCGAACCAGACATCGAACCAGACATCGAACCAGACATCGAATCGGACATCGAACCGGACATCGAACCGGACATCGAACCGGACATCGAACCGGACATCATACCGGACATCGAACCGGACATCGAACCAGACATCGAACCGGACATCGAACCGGACATCGAACCGGACATCGAACCGGACATCGAACCGGACATCGAACCGGACATCGACCCGGACATCGAACCGGACATCGAACCGGACATTGAACCGGACATCGAACCGGACATCGAACCAGACATCGAACCAGACATCGAACCAGACATAGAACCGGACATCAAACCAGACATCGAACCGGACATCGAAACGGACATCGAACCGGACATCGAACCGGACATTGAACCGGACATCGAACCGGACATCGAACCAGACATCGAACCAGACATCGAACCAGACATAGTACCGGACATCAAACCATACATCGAACCGGACATCGAACCGGACATCTAACCGGACATCGAACCGGACATTGAAACGGACATCGAACCGGACATCGAACCGGACAACGAACCGGACATCGAACCGGACATCGAACCGGACATCGAACCGGACATCGAACCGGACATCGAACCGGACATCGAACCGGACATCGAACCGGACATCGAACCCGACATCGAACCGGATATCGAACCAGACATCGAACCGGACATCGAACCAGACATCGAACCAGACATCGAACCAGACATCGAACCAGACATTGAACCGGACATCGAACCGGACATCGAACCGGACATCTAACCGGACATCGAACCAGACATCAAACCAGACATCGAACCGGACATCGAACCGGACATCGAACCTGACATCGAACCGGACATCGAACCGGACATCGAACCGGACATCAAACCGGACATCGAACCGGTCATCGAACCGGACATCGAACCGGACATCGAACCGCACATCGAACCGGACATCGAACCGGACATTGAACCGGACATCGAACCAGACATCGAACCAGACATCGAACCGGACATCGAACCGGACATCGAACCGGACATCGAACCGGACATCGAACCGGACATCGAACCAGACATCGAACCAGACATCGAACCAGACATCGAACCTGACATCGAACCTGACATCGAACCGGACATCGAACCGGGCATCGAACCGGACATCGAACCGGACTTCGAACCGGACATCGATCCGGACATCGAACCGGACATCGAACCGGACATCGAACCGGACATCGAACCGGACATCGAACCGGACATCGAACCGGACATCGAACCGGACATCGAACCGGACATCGAACCGGACATCGAACCGGACATCGAACCGGACATCGAACCGGACATCGGACCAGGCATCGAACCAGACATCGAACCGGACATCGAACCGGACATCGAACCAAGCATCGAACCAGACATCGAACCAGACATCGAACCAGACATCGAACCGGACATCGAACCGGACATCGAACCAAGCATCGAACCAGACATCGAACCAGACATCGAACCAGTCATCGAACCGGACATCGAACCGGACATCAGTAGTGGAGACCCGCGGGAGCTGACTCAGTTCAAGGTCACCTGAGCGATGACGTCATCGAGGTCAATGACCTCACCGATGACGTCATCGATGACGTCATCACCAATGACGTCATTCTGTGACGTCACACCCATGACGTTGCAGAAATGACGTGGCGATGACGTCCTCACCCCTTACGTCACCATTATGATGTCATCGATGTCACAAAGGTCAAGGTCACGCTGAAACCTAAAATTTTTTGGCACTTTTGCTGTTTCTCGCACTACGCTCCGAGTTTTAGTCAGGTTTCAATGACCTTGACGACTTGGAGCAAAATTAGACGAGAAACAGCAAAAGTGCCGAGGAAACCCAAAGTTTGCAACGTGACTCTGCCTAAACCGTCATGTGACACCGCTCGAGTGACCTTGAACCGATACAACTCCCGCGTTTCATCATTACTGTAACCGCGATGAGCACCCTACGACAGACACCGAGCGACTGACTGTCCGGCCCCGTGCACTCTAGGTATATGGGAAGTGGTGGGGGAACTGCGTTGACCTTGGGAAACTTGAAAATGTCAAGCTAGGTAGCACCGTTTTGGTGCTACCTTAAATTTTACATGTTGAAGTGTGATGACCTTGATGTTGACTGTGAACCTGGGACTTAGGATTGTCCTTAACAGCTTGACGTTTTTGCCAGAGTTTAAGTACGGTGACCTTGAACTGGTTAAAATGAAAACTGCACAGCAGATTGCACAACATGGATGTTCACCCTACGACAACCGCCGAGCGACTGACCTCCGGGCCCTGCGTACTCTAGATGTATGGGGAAGTGGTGGGGGAAATTTCAAGGTCATTCAAATGGAGTTTTAAAAAAGTCAAAGAGTAGAAAGACTACTCTTGTGAGTCTATACCGATTTCATTGATAGTGAGTGCTTCGGTATGCCAAGTTGATCTGTATTGACACGCTCCTAAATAATGTTTGCAAAAACCTGCAAAATGATTGTTGCACAATTTGCAGCCAGTAAGCTGTTTTAGATTAAATTCAATGCAACGTTCAGGGCAACAAGTGTACTTATGCCCTTTCATCTGGTACACATGGAATGTCTTCAACATTGGTTTCGGCTTCTTCCAAGACTTGCACTTACACATGCACTGACCAAAAGCTTCACATTTTCTACAAGCCAGGCCATCCACCACATCAATGTCATTCGGCCATGAAAAACATTTTTGTTCGCAACAGTAGTTGAGTTGACTCTCCATGTTGCTGCGGTGAAGGTGCGCGATGAAATGATGCTGTAGTCAGTGAGAGTGCACCTTAAATAAACTCAGTGGAGGGGGAAAGGTCAAGGTCATTCAAACGGAGTTTTAAAAAAGATGACTAGTCGTCCACCTCCTCCTCATCCGTCGTACGTGAAGAGCTGTCAGACGAAGAGCCCCCACGCAGGTGCTCCCCAGATGAAATGTATGTCTATTTGAAAGCGCAGGCCGGGATCTTGTACCATCAACTCCTTTAATCTATTACATACCAATTCCACTTTGTAAACATTGTTAATAATCAACACCCAAGGCTTCGGCTGAACATAACGTGTAGTTGAGTCAGCCTCGCAGACAGTTACATCTTCCGGTGATATTGGAGTGTATAAATGTGTAAAATCTTGTTGCTGAGGCTGGCTTGAAGTTGAAGGTTCTGTGCCGACCCTGGTTGCATCAAAATTCAAATCCATTCTACATTCAAGAGGTCCAGGGTTCCCGTTGAATACATAGAGTAATTTTTGATACAAGACTTCCACTTCTGTTGCATCTTGTAAATGAACGGTCCACCGCAAGGGAAATGCTTCGTCCGTAGTGGAGTGAACTTGAGAAAGAGTCCTGTCTGCCATGGTAGCTAAGCAAGGAATGAGGTGAGCTGCAGTCAGTTGTAACATTATCGAAAAGTAGAGGGGGAAATTTCAAGGTCATTCAAATTGGGTTTTAAAAAAGGAAGGAGTGGAGGGGGAAAGTTCAAGGTTATCCAAATGGAGTTTTAAAAAAGGAAAACCTATAAAGTAACATTGAAATCTTCCAACTGATGGTGGTGAGCGTTTTCTTCTGCAACCTTGCCGACACATGTAACTATGCCGTACAGTATGAACAGTACAACCATGATAAGGCCGAACAACAAAAGATAGCCGTTTACTATCATGATATTTTCTGAGTGGATCTGCTTTCTTCTTATCGCCCTCTCTTGCATCCTCTTCTCTAACTCGTGTACGAAGTCACAGCATGCGTGAGGACATCTTTCATCTGTTGGTAGGTTAGCCATTGTTGATGTTGTAGGTTTGGCTGTTGAAGAAGGAATGAGGTATCTAATTATGTTGTCTCATGTATATCAACAGTGAAGTGGTGGGGGTAGCGAATCAATGGAGGGGGAAGTTTCAAGGTCATTCAAATTGTGTTTTAAAAAAAACCCTATCTTGTTACTGAGCATATATGTCAGTAACAAGATAGGTGGCTTTGCTCTTTTTACTTCTTTAATATAATGAAGAAATAAACATATTCTACAATTGTAAGGACAAGGAAGACAACCGCTAGTCAGCTGAAGTAATCCAAGTTGTCTGGCTCGGTCTTCATCGACGCCGGTGAGGAAGCTGTCGTTGAAGAGGAATGTCCAGGCTCTTCCTTCGGCTGCCGAAGATTCCGTATATTGCAAGCGTAGACTTGCACGTTTATACGGTAGCCTCTTGCCACCATCAGCTGCAACTCCTTGTACAAGTCGTTCAGCTCCTGTTGCGTTTTGATCGTCACCTCCTCATAGCTGGCACAGCTTACGTTCAGAGACATACTGATGTTGTTCGGTTGGCTGCTGGAGTTGAAATGAAGACGAGGCACAGCGCTTGGAGGTATATGAAAAAGTGGTGGGGGTGTTTTGCATTCAAGCAGGTTTGACTTGTAGCGTGGTGGTGGGGGTAACTGTGAAATGCAGGTCAAGGTCACCCGCGAAGTTTAAAAAAATGCAACATATCAATATGTGACAAACTTCACATATTGATATGTTGCATTTTTTGTCTTTTTGTATTCTTTTTTTTTCTTTTTTGTCTTTTATGGTTTATTTATTTATAAAACATTACAATAACATATGTACAACAGTAAAACTTAAATCTAACACTGCTGCTTGTCGGCGATGTGGATGGTCAACTCGGTGGAATTGCTACCTGTGCAACCGTGGGAAACCAGGTAGAGACAGCCGGGTTGGATGGAGCGCAGATCCTCGTTCTGGAGGAGATGGACGAACCGTTTCGGCAGGTAGACTTGGAACTTGGGCTCATCCCCCGGAGTGAATGGTGCCTCGCTAAGACTGCAGCAGATGGCCTCTCCAACTGTAGTCTCCATCTTCTTCATGGCGTGGATAATGTAGTGCTTCTCGTCTTTAAGTTCGGAACACTTCTTGACGGGTAGTATGGTAGATTTGGAGTGAGCATTGAACTGCTCAACCAAAGTTTGCAGGAACTGGTGAGATGCCATGGTCAAGTTATAGATCGTCTTCTTCGTCTTCTTGCTGGGAGATGTTGTCGTCTCGGAATCTCGAGTAATACTCATGCCAGGTCCCGGTCTGCTCCTCACTTATATAACCCCCGTTACCCACACCACTCCCCATTTCCCCACTTTGAAGGTAAGATGCGAGTTTATAGGCGTTTTTTAAAGCGCAATGTCTATCTTTTTCATGTTCTGGACTTTTAGTACAAATACAAACATTTTCCATCGTATACTTGTAGTTTTTATCCAAATCCACATCATTAACCGGAACATGAGTAAATCCTTCGATCCACCTTTTCTTTTCCAGCCCCTTTGTGTAAATATTGGTAAACTTGCCTGAAAAGTGATGCATAATGTGATACAAGTCCGTAAACTTGTAAAACCATCATACCAATCGATATGATGGAAGTGTTTTGAAATCCATCTGTTGGTAGTAGCGGCTTTACTAGTTAAAGATGAATAAGAACATGGTGGTTTAAATAAAAACGAATAAGGAACACTTGTATTGATGTCGAAAAACACAAGTTCTTTTATGATAAATCTATCATCATTACCCCGAAACGTTTGGAACTCAATTATACCAGGTTTGGACTTTACTTGTTCTTCTTCCTTGTCCATTGCGAAGATCACTCGTCTGCTCATGACGAAGTCCAAAGGTCAACTGATTTCCACACCACGGTAGGTACGACTTTTATACCCGGCCGTACAGTTGTTGGCGCGTTGGTGTATATTTAACGTGGGCACCGTCCCCGGTAGGCCTAACCCCACAAAGTGTTTGATATTGTTTTAAAAATTAACCATTGCTGTGTAGTTAATTGTCATTTAGGTTTCCATCTTTACATTTTCCTTGTTTTCATTTTCATCACTAACACTTGATTCTTCTCCTCCTTCTTCTTCCTCTTCTTCACGTTTTACTGATTTCTTATGTAGTTGAGCGTACTTTTCCAATTGTCTCCACATTTGTACTTCATGAGGAACCCTATTGAATATAGAAGTATCTACAGGTCCGTACAATATAGGTGCGTCCGGTTGTTTGTCCAAAGTGTCTTCCAGATAATCTTTAATAATTGAACTTGAAAACACCAGTTGTCTCAAGTATCTCGTTATTGGTTCAGTTGCACAAGTTAGAATAAAAAACTCTTCTCGATTAAGTTGAATCTTGTTATCATGTCTTGTTGTGTCTCTAAACCGCAACTGATGATCACCACGATGTTTAACAATATCGATTTCCACATTTGAATCCAAAAGGCCTACTCTTGTCTTTCTTCCAAACATGTTACTACTTAAATAGCATTCTAGCAGATGCAAGTGTTTCATAAACGATTCCCAAGCAGTGTCCGTAAACAAAATCATTTTGGGTCCATGAGTTAAAATTACAGTAGGGGAATAATCTGTAGATTTCATAACACCGATTAAAACACTTTTGTCCAAACTGGAAGAGATTGGGTAAAATATTCGCAAGAATACCTCACTTAATATGTTAGGAGAAATATTATCTTCAATATCCTTTTTCCTCTTGTGTGCATTCTTTCTTCTTTTACCTTTTTCCTCAACATTATTACTGGCGTGGAGTTGTCCGCAAGCGTTGTGTTCATCTCCCTTCGGTTGACCTTGAAGATCTAAAAAGTCGGATATCTCCTTCTCAATATCTACTACATTTTCTTGTGTACCATTAGGAGAAGCCATATTGAATAAGATGCTACCCATACAACAACAGGCAACAAACTGATGAGGAGCGAGCTGAACGCTCTGCTTTTATACTCGCGGAATGCATTGGAATGTAGGAAAACCGGTCTTTTACAATACATTTTAAACAATTCCAGTTAAAGGTGTGTATGTTACGATTTTATCATGTAGAATTAAACAGTATGCAGTTGTATTAGCCGGTATAGGCGCGTTGAATTCCATTTCTATTTTTATATCTACACTTGATGATTTTACCGATTCATTTTGTTTAGAACAATCGATTACAACTATAGGGTAACAATCTAAGTATTTTTCTGGTGATAGTAAAGGTGCATTCGTTTTACAATAATATGAACTTTGGAATCTTGCATACATATCGTACAATATGCTGTACTTTTTATTAGCGAATGACACATTTAAATTATCGTATGGAAAAAATTGTGAATTTAAATAAACTTTAATATTTTTCAAGTTGCAATGATCAAATTGGCCTGCATGTTTGGTGATGGTGTCTCTTCTGCCTGTTTGTAAACCAAATATAATATACCTGGCTCGTTCCACATAATTAGATGTTTTAACTGTCCAAGTGTGTCGATCCGTAGTTGGCAAGCTGTGATGTTCATGAAATTCCCAACTTCTAAAAGGAATTACAATATCACGATCAGCCTTTAACTTTCTTAATAGTAGCATTCTATGCTCGTCAGCTAATTTAACATGTGGAACTCTCCATACAATTTTGTCTAATGTTAATTTCCATTCTAAAGTTGCATCTGTTGTACCGTCTGGAGCTTTAATAATATCTTTATCGTTTGAAGATCTCAACTAAACTAATTCTTGTTTAACGTTTAATATTATTTTCCTATAATCTTCAGCAAAACCAAGCAACAAACGTAACGGAATATGAAAATCAAAATTTCCATTTGTATCTGGAGTGATTGTGTCTTTTGCAGGTAAAACCCATCCTGCAGGTTGTATTAAATTGCTTTCATTAGGTGATATAGATGTTAATCCCTTTAAAGTTGTTGCAATACCTACTTTTTTAGTAGAATCAACTGTTACACCTGATATTTCATATCTAATTTCATCAAACAGGAAAGCCATGGGATTATTTATAAATGGAACTGTTGTACCAGTAGTAGTACCGTCCTTTTTAGTAACTTTTCCTTCAATATACAAGTAACTTTCACATGGTAGTGTGTAAATGTCTTGATTTTGTATGGGAATACGAATTTCATCGTTATTGTTTAATTTTGATGAAGTGTAAGGGTTGTGGGTGTGATATTCTTTTTCCCATAGGGTTTCGTCGAATGTTGGACCCTGAGCTATATCCAGTATATCCATTATCGGTTACTTTTAATCCAATTCTCTCTAAGAAACGAATGTTCTCGCGTGTTAACTCCTCCACAGCTGAAGAGCTACTAATGCGGATTCCCGTAGGTTGTTCGCTTTTAAATGTTAAACCCACGATTTTGTATTAAAGTGTTGATTTTAAATGTAATCTAACCGTAATAGGCTCTTCTCGGAAATCTATCAAGTTACCGTCTTGATCCAATACGTTCAACACGATGTCTGAAATGAAAGTGGTGTTCAAAGGTAGATATACCAGGTTTTGCGGCTTTTCAACAATTTTAAATCCAGGTGGTACACTGGGGTAAAAAGTATGTATTATATGAGTATTTGCTCCATCTCTGTAAGCTCCTTGTATAATGTTACAAGTTATGTCTATACTATTGACTTTTAATATTGTTACAGTTTGTTTACCGGAATGTGTTTTATTTGGTTCTAAAATTGCTCCATCTTTGGGAAATCCTAATAAATCACCAATTGAGTCTGACTTACTGAAATCTATATAATATTTTGAAGTAAGCTCAGCTTTCATTGTATTGTTATTACCTTTTAGCGTTATATTGTCTTTTCCCATTTTATTTTGCAAAAATTCATTAATATGATCAATTTCATAAGAACCTGTGGGTAGAGTGCAAACTTCTAAGTCTGTAAACTTCCCACTGGCATCTTTTCCTTTATAATAATGCAATAAGTTATTTTTACCTTCCGTAACATTGGGAATAGAGTTGTAAGTTGTAAAATCCAACAGTGCTGCCTCCCAAAATCTTCCTTTTTGCAAGCGTAACGCTGGAAAAAGGATACTTCGTAAAGTGGACGATTTTCCTGTTAATGATACCGTATAGGAAGACATCTCAATAGTGACTGATACTTTTAGCTAGGAATTCCAAACATAAATGGCCGCATATTGAAGTATTATCAGGTTGTTCTCTTTTATAGTTGTAATATATGTTTTTAGCAGATTTAAAGTAATGTTCAAGTTCTTTAGGTGGTGGAAAATTTCCAAAAATATCAAAATAATATACATTACTATTTAGTTTCTTATAACACACCCAATGGGTGCCGGGCCCTTCAGTATTATCCAAATTTACGATTCCAGTCTCATTTTTCCATATTTTCTTTGGTAAACAGTCTTTCATAAATACTCCGCGGAAAAATGGTATTTTTAAACAGGAAATATATTTAAATAATTCAACATTAGTCAACGCTTTATGTGGTATAACCAATTGATTTCTTTTATTTAATATGCATGATACGGTCTTAGGTATAGACCAGCCCCGTTTTTTACCATTGACCATATTGTCGGTTTTTTGTTATTTTTCCTCGGAGAACGTCTTTTTAGTCTAATATTACCACCATGTTTTCTCATGGTTGATCCTTTTTTATTCTTAACCCTCCTTTTTCCACCTCCTACCGCTGTTTTAGCCTTCATACCTGCTGTTACCGCTAAAGCTGCTGCTTTTTCTGCAATACTAGCGTCACTAGACTTTACTCGTTGCCAAGCTATATTCGCTAGCTTTTTATCAGCGATTGACCTATTTTTTGAATCGGTAAACGTGGAATATGCGATATCGTGTTCTTTACAAGCCTGATCTAACTTATTTATGCCTGGATCACCTCTTTCCAGTCGTTTTTTCAATTTAGTTCCTAGTCCGCAATACTGATAACCTCCCGGTATATGAAATTCGTATGGTAAAGCGTCTATTGCTCTATTTACGATAGATCCTACTGGAATACGATTTAAAGCTTTACTTAACAGAGAAACCGCTGTGGACGTGATCCCACCTCCTTTCCGTATACTGTCTCGATATGGACTGATGTGCTGGAATGTCATTATTGTCCTTTTATAATCGAAATGTACAACTTATGTGTTAACTCTATGACGAGTTGGACATAAATGAGGTCGTTTATTGCGTTCTTATATTATATATCAATATCACCCCAATCTGATGATATAAACTTTTGCGTATTAGGGTTAATAAAGTATTTATTAAAAATTTCCTGTTTAATCCAATTACCTCTCTCGGATTCAGACACCCAATTACCCCAATGTGTACGGGTTGCAATAATATTGTATATATCAAATAATGCATTTCCTAAAACTTTAACAAGAAAATTAACAGTGACAGCATTATCCACATGTTGAGGGTCTTTAAGTTCTGTAATACGTTTATTATTACAAGTATATACTTCATGGTCTTTTAATGAAGTTGTTATAGCCTGTCCTACAGTTGCAGCATCATTTGGATCACTTCCTTGTTTTAAATTACCTATTTTCTTATCATTTGCATTAAAAATATCACCAGTTGGTTTATCTAATATCAAAGATTGACTAACTACAACACAATCGAAATCGTTGGTACCAGGAGATACGTTACGTATTTTTTTAAACCTACATATGTAAGGTTCATCATTGTATGGATTAGAACATATAGTTTGTGCTACAACTGGAACATCAAAGAATTCTGTACCCATACCTATATATGATAATTTCTTTCCTTTACCATCCCAAGCATTATTCTTTTCTTCAAGTAATGTAAACTTTTCATTTCCCTGCACAAATACATCCCCTTTTCGCGATACTACTTGGTCTTGTTTTACAAATCCAGATGTTTCTTGTTTTAAAGTTTCCTTCATTTGACCCACCGTTGCTCCATCTGTTGGTGCCGAACCATCTTTTACATTTGCTAAACAATTACCAAGACAATCGATAACTCCCACATCATGTATGACACAATGATCTTTTATATATTTGAGGTTTACAGCATCATTTTCATTTTTTGGATAACCTATATCGTTAATAACAAATTTATAAAAAGAAAATCCATCTTTTGTCTTTTCAGGTATCAAGGAATGTAAATAGCGTCTATTTACGCTGTCTTTTGCATCTTTAGGGTCATCTACGTTGGATATACGTTTATTGTTAGCACTATACGTTTTCCCATTGAATTTTAACGTATTTTTTAATTCAGATGACAAATAACCTTTGTTTATTGCATCACCGTTTTGATTTGGTTTACCAACGTTGATAATTCTATGATCTTCTGCGTCATATGTGTTATTTTGTAGTCTTAATGTTGGCGATATCTTTTCCTTTAATATTTTTAAATTTACTGCATCGTTTTCATCCGTAGGATCTTTTATGTTTTTTAACCTTTTATTACTCATATCATAATCTCCATCAGGTGTTTGTGGTAAACCAGCACTTCTTTTTAAACTATTCGCATAATATAACCCATCCGAGGAGTAACGTCCGAACTTGTCGACACTCATGGTGCAACTGAATAGTATTCTAGGGAGTAACGCATTTTTATGAGATTACCCCACGGTTTCGGAGTTCATCCACTAAAGCCACCCATTCGTTTTCCAATCCAGTATGACCCGCTTCTTTAGCTTCATGTATTAGTTTCATTCTATCCACCAATTTATTGATATTATTGTAATAAATCACATTTGTGTTATATAGTTTCTTCATTAAACCTGTACCTGTAACAGATTTGTTTCTTTTTCTTGGTTCTGGAGCACTTATATCCAAAGTGGATGACACAAACCTTCGTTTTACAGGTTTTCTTGGCATTTTCGGCATTGGTTGTCTTCTCGTTGTTGGTATTAACTTGGATACAAATACTCTATATTTTAAAGACCTAGATCTAAAAACTGGTTGGTCAGCTAAATATTTTCTCCTGTATGCATTGGTGTGTTCCAAAATCTGTTTATATGCTTCCATGTCTTCTTCTTTAACTAACAATTCTAAAGGCTTTTTTTCAAATAATAATTCAAAAAATCCTCTTGTGCCCTTATATCTTTGATTACCAAAAATAATATTATCATCTTCATCAATGTTTACCGGGCTATTACCAACCATTAAACCTTCTTCTGTTAATCTTACTCCATAACTATGGTAGTTTTTATTAGGATTTATTCCAGCTAACATTTTTATCATGTATTTCCTTCCTAAAGGTCCTTTGTTATGAATGTTTTCACCCAACAAGCTTATGTTTGACGGACCTTCCCTTGCTTCTTCTTCTTTTTCCTCTTCACTAGCAGTTGATACATCCTCATGTCCTCTTTTAGCTTTTACTTCATATAATTCTCTTATTCCACTATAGTCCGGTGATTCTAGCTCTCTTTCGGGTTCTCCACCGGTAAAACCACTATATGTAGAGGATTCCGGGTCTTCATCACTAAACTCTTCTGATTTTACATTTTCTCTTTCAAACTTTGTAATAGGTGCAATTGCATCTCCTTCCAAAACGGGTTTAGCAAATTTTTTGTTTAATTGTTTCAAGGGTTCAGTAATAGGTTTAAAAGTAGATTCAAGAAATTTCTCCCTTTCGCTAATACCTAATTTTAATGCTCTGTTTTTATCTCGAATAGAATCACTAAGTGATTTTATTTCCTTTATTAACTTTTCTTGGTTAACCATGTTTGTAGCAAGACGTGTTGTACAACAATGAATGTTTTACATCATGATTAGTGTATTAGTATAAATTTATCAAATCCTATCCTGTATCGACCATTGTTTAGCGGTTGTTCCTTCATAATTGTTAAAAACCCATACTTTTTAGCCCAAGCCTTTCCACACAACTCTTTAAATCGTTCAAATGGCATATCCGCACTTACATGGTCATAATATATGTGTTTTAGGTTGGTTTCATCCTGTTTAAATACAATTAACATGTTTGCATTGTCTCTAATGAGCTGTTTCGGTATTTTGCTGTAAGTTTGACCAATATAAATGCTATCTATGTTGTTATGTCGACCAATGGCGAAGTAATTTCTTATTGTATTTTGATTTTCACAAGATACGTCGTCAAATATGAATACTGAGAATGGTTTAGCCTCTTGCGGTTGCATGACACTCTCGCTTGCGTTGAATTTAAAATATTTAACTTCAGGCACATTATTGAGTATTTGTTCCAATAACTGATATTTTGGTTGTTGTAGTGACTTTGAAAATACATATAAATTATTAAAACGTAATCCTTTAGGGTTTGTAATCAAATTGAATACTACATTTGTTTTTCCACAATTGGAAGGACCGGTAACCAGACAACGCACCGTGTTTGGTAACAAAACACCGTGTTTCCCAGTATTGAATTGAGAACCATCCACTGTGAGTTCATCTATATTATTAATAGTAAAATTGTCTTTTTGCGGTATTATCTCCATCCTTTGTAATGGTTCAACCCAAAATGATGCTCTATCATTATATTAGATCCTTTTTAGGTATCCAAGAATCATCCGTTTTATTAAATCCTAACCATCGTACTTTAACCTTATCCTTTTTTCGTTGCAACACCTTTTCGACTAAATATACATCATCTACTGTTGATTTTAACATTTCATGTCCATAAAACCCTCCTTCAAGCAATTGTCCTTTATTATCTTTTAAAACGTAAGTTTCTGGTACTGTAGGTTGCACCTTAAATACGGTAAATACCTCATTTGTCCAGTTCGGAAGATATCTTTTACTGAATACACCTTTGTATTTGCTTATTCGCACTTTATCGCCAACATTAAACCTTTTAGGCTTTAGTTTTTCAACTTTTGGTTTAGTATTCATTTTTATACGTTTTAATACAAGTTTTTCATTTTTATTAGTCACCTGGCTTGGTTTCATACCAATAGTTCTATGAAACTTGTTATTGTAATCGCTTATAAGTTTTGGTAACACATCAATCCATACGTGTGATCCTCTGTTGGAAAACATCTTATACATCGCACCTTTTAAAGTTCTGTTAAATCTTTCAATTATTGATGCTTTTACCTCTGAATTGGTTGAGTAATGGTTAATGTTGTGTTTTTCATTAAATTTGCAAATTCCTTATTAAAATATTCTTTTCCATCATCAGTTTGTAAATGTTTTATAGTATGTTTGTCTCTTTGTATAGCTGTTTCCATTGCTTTTGTAACACTTTTGCCACTTTTATCTTTTAGTGGTAAAGCATCTGCCATTTTTGAAAAACAATTAATAATAGTCAATATGTATTTAAATCCTCTATTTTGTTTACTATAAGGAATCATTTCGATTAAATCCGCTTGATATAAATCATTTATTCCTTTTATCACTGTATTTCTTCGTGGAAACTTTCTTCTTGCAGGTTTATGAAGTTCGTTGACAATTTCTTGCTTCAAGTTCTTCATATTGCAGGTTTGAATGTTTCATGTATCACATGTATAATCACAATGAATGTTGTCTTAAATATTCACATCATTTATATAGGTCAAGGTCATCCAAACTTGTGTAAAAAAAATGGGGAACACGGCGTTTGACTTGCCGTGTTCCCCATTTTTTTACGGAAGGAGAAAGGAATAAGGTCGAAGTTGTAGAAGGACGAAGAATAGGTTACTAGTCGATAGGGTTTAGAGAGTAGTGGCCAAAAGGAAGAGTGTGAATTTTATCCGGCATAATATGCCTTTTATCATCTCGAGCTGATAGTGCTCTTTTAACTTCAGTGACACTGTAGACCTCATGTTTAAAGCTTCTGATAGTGTTGAACGTTGCAGACATTGTAGAATCTTCAAACAAGCAGGTCTTGTAATGGTCAAACGTCACATGTTTCTTCAAGTACGATGTTTTGACTCCTTTTGCTTTCTTGACTGTCGGTGTGTTGTTCTCGTTGTACATTTTAAATGAATACAATTTTGCCATCAGTGCCATTATTTCTTCTAAAGGCATTCCATTTGCTTCATCTTTAAATTTTCCGATTACTTTTTTATTCTTTTCATTGTAATTCGGATGGTTCTTCGGATAGTCAGAGAAGTCAAAATCGTCTTTGTATGGGAAACTCCTTAGGTCTTCATACATGTCCAAAGTCTTTATCCAGTAGATAAACGCGTCAGTATCCATGTATGCGACTCCAATGTTTTCCCTTCCGTAGTGTTTAACCATTTTGTTATAATGGAAATCATACACCAGGGTTTTACTTATGTCCAAAATCGACATACCTTTGTATAACGGACGGTCCATGACTATTGTTGTTTTCTTCATACTGACAGCGACTAGATTTTCGTTTATAATCATGGATGTTCCGAAATTTGGTTTTTGCACTAATTTTTCCAATTTCCTAGGATCACTCACTAATTTTACATTTTTGTGTTTTCTTTTGTTCTCCAAGGTCTTCCCAAAGATGGCATTGTTCATTAATTTATAGAAGTCCTTTTCAAATGCTGTTGTCGCTGCAGCTCTTCTTGTAGTGTTGGAATCAATATATGGTTTCAACCAACAAGACTGGGTGAATTCAATTGCTCTATGAATTCTCACTATACGTAGACCCAATTCAAGAGCATGCTGAACTACCCAGTAGTGAGCCACATACCGATCTTTATTCTCCAAGGTCATCATCAATTTTGGCCATCTTCCTGTCGGTGAAACTTCAGTCTTGGCTAGGAGAGGCAAGTCGTAGTGATGGTCATGAAGGTGCTCCGGATATTCGAAATCACAGTCCAAAATATAGCCTTTTGGACCATTCTTTGGAATCTGTGAGATGTCACCGATGGTGGCCGGGTCGATCCATTTGAAGTCAGCGTAGGGAAGCGGATTTGACATTGCCCAACCATAAAGGTTGTTTGCGTCAAAGTAGCCAAGGTAGACCGATGGTTGTCTCTCGTCGAAGCCTGGGATGTACTTGTTGTTAGCTTTGACATGACGTGTTACAGCTTGTGTCAAACCGCCCCGTACACCAGATTCTATCATGAGCACCATATCAATATCTGTTAGAAGTTCCAATCGACAGTTGGTTGACTTTAGCGTAGCTTGCCATGCTAATCCTGGAGATGTGTACGAGTGTAGAGGGTCCAGTCCATAGGCGGAGAAGCAGGTGTTTCGAAATTCTTCCATCACATCGCACAGCAGAGTTACGTCCAATTTTATGTAAAAGTCGGAATATTCCCCTAAGGTTTGAATGTTTAGTTGGTTCCAAACATTACAAGCATGATTGTATTCTTCAACGGTGATTGCACTTTCATTTAACTTGCTATTGAAGGCTTCAATCGGTGGCAGACTGGTTTCTTCAAATTTTTCTGCAGAAGTTATGTAATCATAGGGGAACACTCCTTTACGCATTACTAAGTCCAATTTATCTTCAGGTACAATTTTGCTGGTTTCTTTTAGGTCTTCTCTTCTTAGGTTCTCAGACAATTTGCTCAAACTAGATGACATAAATCTATAAGAGTCTACGAAGCGAAGTTTAATTTTACCTACTGTTTTTGAGAAACTGATGTACTTCTCCAATGTTTCAGCTAATACTTCGATTTTTCCATCATCTCGTCCTAACTATGGGATAATGAAGTGGGAGTTATACCCGCTAAGATTGTGTAACACGACAGGGATAAAGTTTGGCAGTTTGTAATTTATATTGCATGAATTACAAGCAGCTCCTCTGTATAACCCTGTCAGGTGATCGTGATCTCTTACTTTTTGATTTTCTTCACTGAAGCTCTTCTTGCATAAGAAACATCTTGTTGCCGAATTGTATTCTTCTTGTTGATTTTGGTTCAAAGGTTCCATAGGTAAAACATTACCGAATAAGCGTTGCACCTTTTCAGCAATGTCATACAACTGGTCTACAAAATACTTAGCGGCTTCTTCCCCACGGTAGAGTATTGGAGTGGATGTTAAGCCATACTCTTGCAACTGTTCTTCAGGCAAAGTGGATTTCACCAATAAGCAATAACTGTTCGGTTGATGCAATTGATATTTGGTTCTTCTAGTCACCTCACCATCTGGAAGCTCCTGTGGTACTAACGTGGATTCGAAATCAGCGTAGATAACTAGTGGAATCCTGTATTGGTGAACTGTCTTCTTAAACTGGACACATGCTCTAGATGGTGGTGGCAGGCTAATCTTCACTTCATAATTGTTATTACAAAGCCGCTGGTGTTCCAACAACCATTCCAATCCTCCACGTCTGAATTCCTTGCATGTAAAAAAAAGCATCTCTTGCATATTGTTATCTTACGATTTTGTTTTGACACTTGTCGTACAACCAAAGATTCAAAGTTTTTAATATAAACATAATGTGAAATCTCACCTTTGGTTATCAATAATAAATCGGTATGGTTACTTTGCTCTACTTTTACTACTCGTAGTGGATACACATTGTTTGAATCATCTAAGCCGAACACGTTAACAGAAACACCTGGATTTTGTTTCTCAAATTTAGTAATTTGATCAAGACTCACAGGATACGACATTCCTCGAAAGTTATAGCGGTGTTGAACAGCTTCGTATGCTATGCTAGGTCTAATAGCATTATGTCCCACGTATTTTGCTAACATTGCATACCGGAAACATTCATTGTCCTCATTTTTCACATTGATACATGATTTAGTATCTCGGATTGCCTTTGGTAGAGGGATAAAGCTGCTACCTCTCATACCATATCCATGCTTGTGAACCCTCACATCCATACCTTCAATCGATGTTAGCGTCCAGCCAGATCCTCTTCCTTCGTGTTCTTGGAGTTTCATTAGCAGTTCATTCAAACATTCTTCTAGAATTTCGTTAATATCAGATGCGGTTGTAAGGGTTCGGTTTTTAGCAATGAATGCTCTCGGTGAGTTTTCACCATCGGTATTAGTAAACATAGCCTCCAACGCCAATCCAAATTTAATAAAGTTCAATCTTGCCAATTCTTCCATCAATGTTTTTACAACTAGATTTTTAGCTTGGGTTATAAAGTTTTCCAATTCCAATTGCACATTATTAATTTTGAAATGAGTTACAACTGGTCCTGGCAAGGCTGTGGTGCGCAGTTGTCTTATATCTTCCACTTCTTCTGTATCCTCTTCTTCCATATCCTCTTCTTGGGTACGCAGTTGTTTTACATCTTCCACTTTTTCTTTCATTTCCTCTTGAATAAATCCTCCAGCTGTAGATGGTCCAGCTCCGGCAAATTGAATAACACTTGGTCTTCTTCTTTGCATTAACTGTAAATAGCTAGCCCAGTCCTCCTTCTGCTTCTGGGGTTTTTCCAAAAACCGATCAATCGCATCCAAGTCTTCTTCACTTACTACAATCTCTTCTTTTCTGTCCTCTTCACGATGCAATTCTCGGTGTAACTGTAGATAGCTATCACAGTCGTCCATCTGCTTCTGGTAGTTTTCCAATAACCGATCAAACGCATCCAAGTCTTCTTCACTTACAACAATCTCTTCTTTTCTGTTCTCTTCATGATGAAATTCTCGGTGTAAAACAAAGATATCTTCATCTTGGAAAAACTCACCACAAATATCGCAAAGAGCCATTTTTTTTACAGTTTGGCTTTGAGTGTGCACTCGGTGAATGTCCACGCAATAATGAGCAGCGCGCTCAACCGGGTCCCTTTATACCCGAGGTTGAAGGGTGGGGGAAGGTGACGTCATATACATCCGGTTTATCAATCATGTAGTAGATTTGGCTTTTAAACACCCATTTTCAATATATTCTTCAACAGGTTTGATAAACCAATGATGTTTGGTCTAAATCCACTACTTTGTACAATTTTTTTTTTTTTTTTTTTTTTTTTGAAAGATGTTTGTTTGAGCAAGTTTATGTGGAACAAGGTCATTTGGAATTATTATTTTCAGCGGGGGATAGAGCACTGCAATGGAGCCATGGTATAGAAGTGGTGTATTCATCCAATTGGTTTGCCCTTTTTATACCCCCACAAACTATGCATTTATGTGGGTCAAGGTTGCGTAAAAATACCCTTTGAGCGGGGGATAAACCACTAAGCAGCATGCTAGTCCATTGCCGCAAAGTGATCTATCCCCCGCTCTGTTCTACAAGACCTCAATCAAGTCTAAGTTCAAGTCCTAGTTTAACACTTGGTTGGGAGAATTACATTAGTTTGATACTTATTTCTACCGTTACACTTGCTCCATTCTCAAAAAGATATAAATAATATAATCCTGGGTACTGTTCTTTTTCACGTCCTGCATGTTCCTTAATAAAGTCGAAAGCCAATCTTTTTGAATATTCATTATGAAACACTTCTCTTACACAAACAAGAATTTTTTCTTCCAGAAATTTCACTTGAATTGTTGTTAGTTTGCTTACATCATCCTTGTCTATCAGGGGTAGCTTGTAGGTGAAAGTATTTGGCGGTAGTTTGTGCGTTCTATCAAGTAAACAACAAAATTTTTTATACAATTTCTGCTCATTGTCTGTAATACTATTAATACCAAACAGATTATAGTACGAAGGATCATAAGGTATACGACGATACATTTTCAGAACCGGTCAGCATGAGAGCTGGAGCTAAAATGAGAAATGCGTGCAACCCGGCCGCCTTATATCCCCACCGGGTGACCACGCCCAAGGTACCCGGAAGGGGGGGGGGCACTTCTCGTCCGGAGCAAAAAACTTTTTGGTCAAGGTCAAAATTTTTTCTCAAAAAGAAGTTCGGGGGGGGAGGGGGTGGGGGAGGGGGTGGGGGAAGGGGGTGGGGGAGGGGGTGGGGGAGGGGGGGGGGTTGGGGGTCATTACTGTATTTAGGTCAAGGTCACGAAAAACTTTAAAAAAATTAAGCCCCACCTGGGGCACTTGGGTTGTCATCGCTGTAGCCTCCGAAGAGACCCAACTATGACAACAGGGCAACATCTAATGTCGTGTACCCTTCGCCACGCGAGACTTGTAAACATTTACTGCATTGTCTTTTCAATAGCTAACAAAGATTCATTTACATAATTTTGAGTTTCCAGGAGGAAACAAACTGAGGACACCATAATGGCTTACGTCCTCGGTCCGAGTGCAGAGGCCGCCGCAACCTTTTGCATGCCAGCGTACAAACGGACATACTCCCACAACCCCAGCCGCAACTTGTTGCATGCCTGAGAGGAGCCTAACAATACTTCAAAGTGACTTTACACGGGGGCCTACTCCCGTAACCCTATCTTTAATATTTTTAATTTAGCAATGCAGTAAATTTTTACAAGTCCTTTGTGGGTCAAGGCCACACGGACAATAAAACATTTCGGCCCCCGTACATCCATGGCGAACCACGAATGTTCGGGGGCCTTGGGGACTAAAAAACACAAATAGCTAACAAAGATTCATTTACATAATTTTGAGTTTCCAGGAGGAAACAAACTGAGGACACCCTAATGGCTTACGTCCTCGGTCCGAGTGCAGAGGCCGCCGCAACCTTTTGCATGCCAGCGTACAAACGGACATACTCCCACAACCCCAGCCGCAACCTGTTGCATGCCTGAGAGGAGCCTAACAATACTTCAAAGTGACTTTACACGGGGGCCTACTCCCGTAACCCTATCTTTAATATTTTCAATTTAGCAATGCAGTAAATTTTTACAAGTCCTTTGTGGGTCAAGGCCACACGGACATTAAAAATTTTCGGCCCACGTACATCCATGGCGAACCACGAATGTTCGGGGGCCTTGGGGACTAAAAAACACAAATAGCTAACAAAGATTCATTTACATAATTTTGAGTTTCCAGGAGGAAACAAACTGAGGACACCCTAATGGCTTACGTCCTCGGTCCGAGTGCAGAGGCCGCCGCAAGCTTTTGCATGCCAGCGTACAAACGGACATACTCCCACAACCCCAGCCGCAACCTGTTGCATGCCTGAGAGGAGCCTAACAATACTTCAAAGTGACTTTACACGGGGGCCTACTCCCGTAACCCTATCTTTAATATTTTTAATTTAGCAATGCAGTAAATTTTTACAAGTCCTTTGTGGGTCAAGGCCACTTGGACATTAAAAATTTTCGGCCCCCGTACATCCATGGCGAACCACGAATGTTCGGGGGCCTTGGGGACTAAAAAACACAAATAGCTAACAAAGATTCATTTACATAATTTTGAGTTTCCAGAAGGGAAACTAACTGAGGACACCCTAGTGGCTTACGTCCTCGGTCCGAGTGCAGAGGCCGCCACAACCTTTTGCTTGCCAGCGTACAAACGGACATGCTCCCATAACCCTAGCCGCAACCTGTTGCATGCCTGAGAGGAGCCTAACAATTATGAAAAGTGGCTTTACACGGGGGCCTACTCCCGTTCCCTGAAGTTACAATTTACTTTGAGCATTGAAAAAGCTCAAGGGGGGAATGCTAAAACAAGCGTATACACTTTAGATAAATATAACACACTTACAACACACAATTGAGCTCAACATAGTCAATGCTGGAACAAGCACATACACATTAAACACATATGACAAACAAGACACACAGGATAAAAGACAAGCAAGACACACAGGAGACATAGGGTACAAGTGAAACACTCTCATATAAAACACTTCCCAATACCCAAACGCAAGCGCTATATCTTAGAAATAATACAAGTCTTAAAGTTAGAGTAGACTTCGCTAAACAGTGAAGGCGCCATTCAGTGTTTAGTGAGGCCTATGGCGGTCCGTCCCGATCGTTCACGTTCAACGCGCGGGAGCGGACTGCGAGCCGGCTGTGGCCGGGCCGCCTTATATCCCCACCGGGGCTGCCACGCCCAGGATATCAGGGGTGGGGGAGGGGGTGGTGGGGGGGTGGGGGGGGTGGGGGAGGGGGTGGGGGAGGGGATGAGGGAGGGGGTGTGGGAGAGGGTGGGGGAGGGGGGGTCACTTCTCGTCCGGAGCAAAAAACTTTTTGGTCAAGGTCAAAAATTTTTCCGAAAAAAAAAGTTCTCGGGGGGGGGGGGAGGGGGTGGGGGTGGGGGAGGGGGTGGGGGGGGTCACTTCTCGTCCGGAGAAAAAAAACTTTTTGGTCAAGGTCAAAATTTTTTCCGAAAAAAAAAAAGTTCTCGGGGGGGGAGGGGGTGGGGGAGGTGGTGGGGGGAGGGGGTGGGGGTGGGGGAGGGGATGGGGGAGGGGGGTGGGGGGGGAGGGGGTGGGGGGTGGGGGAGGGGGGGAGGGGGCGGGGGTCAAGTGGGTCAAGGTCACCCACTACACTTCTACTCTAAGTGTTGGCTATACCCCCTCCACAACCGAGTCCCTAGGCTGCACAACACCGCTCCGCCAGTATGTCTCCAGCTTCCATGCGGTGCATCTCGCTGTTTTCTAACTCTCTATATGTAAGTATTTTTACAAGTCTTGAATATAGGTCACTACACTTTAACTCTGGGACAATATCGACTTGTAGTATTTCAGTGTTTTGACTCAAGGTCATTACACTTTAACTCTAGCACGCCGGTTATCGTACCAGAGGTGCTCACTAACCTAACTTTTAATGTTTAGGGTGGCGTTTTCACACCACGTAGTATCGCCATGAGTGTTCAGTCCAGATTTTAAGTTAGATTAATTTTACTGTGATCTTTTCCAATTCATTTTGCCAAAGGATGAGATTTCTCTTTATATATCGGTATTTCTTTAGAGTTATTGGAGATTTCTTTTAGGTTATTGGAGATTGCAGGGATACAATTAGTTTATTTTACACAACTCTTTATCTTGGAGTTCTTCCACTTTGACTTCCTCGCCCCTCACATTCTAAGCTGTACAGTAAGGTTTCTTCTAGTGCCAACTCGGGCCGAGAGTACAGTGTGTTGACTGTAGGACAGCTCATGGTGAAGTGATGCGATACTCCAGCGTACAACCTCACCTTCCTCCACCACTGTGACCTTCCCCCACTCCTGCTATTACCCCCCTCCACTTTTGCCCTGGCTCATGCGCTACCAACAGTCTCTCAGTATTGTGCGGACTTTTGTGAGGGGAAGCCATGTCGTGAGACACTTTGGGTAAGAAACTTAGCCGTGTTAAGTCTTTATTAGCTGCTCAGTGTCCACCGCTCAAGGTCAAGCGGGTTTCGACTTTAGCTAAGTGGCGTAAGCTGTTGCGCGGACACCCTAAGTTTTATACCAAACAGACTAATGTAAGTTTTACTGATGAAGATTTGTTTAGAATATTGGAAGAAATGACTTTTCCTTGCCAAGTTCAGTTAGTTACTCCCATTCCTGACGGTTTAGAGTCTTAGTCTCTCGAGCCAATATACCTAGAGTGCGCGAGGCCGGACAGTCAGTCGCTCGGTGTCTGTCGTAGGGTGCGCATCGCGGTTACAGTAATGATGAAACGCGGGAGTTGTATCGGTTCAAGGTCACTCGAGCGGTGTCACATGACGGTTTAGGCAGAGTCACATTGCAAACTTTGAGTTTCCTCGGCACTTTTGCTGTTTCTCGTCTAATTTTGCTCCAAGTCGTCAAGGTCATTGAAACCTGACTAAAACTCGGAGCGTAGTGCGAGAAACAGCAAAAGTGCCAAAAAATTTTAGGTTTCAGCGTGACCTTGACCTTTGTGACATCGATGACGTCATAATGGTGACGTAAGGGGTGATGACGTCATCGCCACGTCATTTCTGCAACGTCATGGGTGTGACGTCACAGAATGACGTCATTGGTGATGACGTCATCGATTGCGTCATCAATGACGTCATCGATGACGTCATCGGTGGGTTCATTGACCTCGATGACGTCATCGCTCAGGTGACCTTGAACTGAGCCAGCTCCCGCGTTTCTCCACTACTGACATCGAACCGGACATCGAACCGGACATCGAACCGGACATCGAACCGGACATCGAACCGGACATCGAACTGGACATCGAACCGGACATCGAAACGGATATCGAACCGGACATCGAACCGGACATCGAACCGGACATCGAACCGGACATCGAACCGGACATCGAACCAGACATCGAACCGGACATCGAACCGGACATCGAACCGGACATCGAACCAAGCATCGAACCAGACATCGAACCAGACATCGAAACAGACTTCGAACCAGACATCGAACCGGACATCGAACCGGACATCGAACCGGACATCAAACCGGACATCGAACCGGACATCGAACCGGACATCGAACCGGACATCGAACCGGACATCGAAACGGACATTGAACCGGACATCGAACCGGACATCGAACCGGACATCGAACCGGACATCGAACCGGACATCGAACCGGACATCGAACCGGACATCGAACCGGACATCGAACCGGACATCGAACCAGTCATCGAACCGGACATCGAACCAGACATCGAACCGGACATCGAACAGGACATCGAACCGGACATCGAACCGGACATCGAACCGGACATCGAACCGGACATCGAACCGGACATCGAACCGGACATCGAACCAGACATCGAACCTGACATCGAACCAGACATCGAACCGGACATCGAACGGGACATCGAACCGGACATCGAACTGGACATCGAACCGGACATCGAACCGGACATCGAACCGGACATCGAACCGGACATCGAACCGGACATCGAACTGGACATCGAACCAGACATCGAACCGGACATCGAACCGGACATCGAAACGGACATCGAACCGGACATCAAACCGGACATCGAACCGGACATCGAACCAGACATCGAACCGGACATCGAACCGGACATCGAACCGGACATCGAACCGGACATCGAGCCGGACATCGAACCGGACATCGAACCAGACATCGAAACAGACATCGAACCGAACATCGAACCGGACATCGAACCAAGCATAGAACCAGACATCGAACCAGACATCGAACCGGACATCGAACCAAGCATCGAACCAGACATCGAACCAGACATCGAACAGACATCGAACCAGACATCGAACCAGACATCGAACCAGACATCGAACCAGACATCGAACCGGACGTCGAACTGGACATCGAACCAGACATCATACCGGACATCGAACCAAGCATAGAACCAGACATCGAACCAGACATCGAACCGGACATCGAACCAAGCATCGAACCAGACATCGAACCAGACATCGAACAGACATCGAACCATACATCGAACCAGACATCGAACCAGACATCGAACCGGACATCGAACAAGACATCATACCGGACATCAAACCGGACATCGAACCGGACATCGAACCGGACATCGAACCGGACATCGAACCGGACATCGAACCGGACATCGAGCCGGACATCGAACCGGACATCGAACCAGACATCGAACCAGACATCGAACCGGACATCGAACCGGACATCGAACCAGACATCGAGCCGGACATCGAACCAAGCATCGAACCAGACATCGAACCAGACATCGAACAGACATCGAACCAGACATCGAACCAGACATCGAACCAGACATCGAACCGGACATCGAACCGGACGTCGAACCGGACATCGAACCAGACATCATACCGGACATCAAACCAAGCATAGAACCAGACATCGAACCAGACATCGAACCGGACATCGAACCAAGCATCGAACCAGACATCGAACCAGACATCGAACCAGACATCGAACCATACATCGAACCATACATCGAACCAGACATCGAACCAGACATCGAACCGGACATCGAACCGGACATCGAACCGGACATCGAACAAGACATCATACCGGACATCGAACCAGACATCGAACCAGACATCGAACCGGACATCGAACTGGACATCGAACCGGACATCGAACCGGACATCGAACCAGACATCGAACCAGACATCGAACCGGACATCGAACCGGACATCGAACCAAGCATCGAACCAGACATCGAACCAGACATCGAACCAGACATCGAACCAGACATCGAACCAGACATCGAACCAGACATCGAACCGGACATCGAACCGGACATCGAACCGGACATCGAACCGGACATCGAACCGGACATCGAACCGGACATCGAACCGGACATCTAACCGGACATCTAACCGGACATCTAACCGGACATCGAACCGGACATCGAACCGGACATCGAACCGGACATTGAACCGGACATCGAACCGGACATCGAACCGGACATCGAACCGGACATCGAACCGGACATCGAACCGGACATCGAAGCGGACATCGAAGCGGACATCGAACCGGACATCGAACCGGACATCGAACCGGACATCAAACCGGACATCGAACCGGACATCGAACCGGACATCGAACCGGACATCGAACCGGACATCGAACCGGACATCGAACCGGACATCGAACCAAGCATCGAACCAGACATCGAACCAGACATCGAACCAGACATCGAACCAGACATCGAACCAGACATCGAACCGGACATCGAATTAGACATCGAACCGGACATCGAATAAACTTGAATAAACTCATCCCCTTGCTTCGATAATACTTCATCTCGTTTTACAAAAGAGGTTGTTTCCTGTTTTAAGGTTTCCATCATTTGACCAACTGTTGCACCATCTGATGGTGCTGAACCATCTTTTACATTCGCCAAACAATTACCAAGACAATCGATAACTCCTACATCACGTGTGACACAATGATCTTTTATATATTTGAGATTTACAGCATCATTTTCATTTTTGTATAACCTATATCGTTAATAACAAATTTATGAAATGAAAAACCATCTTTTGTCTTTTCAGGTATTATAGAATGTAAATAACGTCTATTTACGCTGTCTTTTTCATCTTTAGGGTCATCTACGTTGGATATACCTTTATTGTTGGCACTATACGTTTTTCCATTGAATTTTAACGTATTTTTTAGTTCGGATGACAAATAACCTCTGTTTATTGCATCACCGTTTTCATTTGGTTTACCAACGTTGATAATTCTATGATTTTCTGCATCATAAGTGTTATTTTGTAATCTTAATGTTGGCGATATCTTTTCCTTTAATATTTTTAAATTTATTGCATCATTCTCATTCGTGGGATCTTTTATGTTTTTTAACCTCTTATTAGTAATATCATAATCTCCATCAGGTGTTTGTGGTAAACCAGCATTTCTTTTTAAACTATTCGAATAATATAACCCATCCGAGGAGTAACGTCCGAACTTGTCGACACTCATGGTGCAACTGAATAGTAATCTAGGGAGTAACGCATTTTTATGAGATTACCCCACGGTTTCGGAGTTCATCCACTAAAGCCACCCATTCGTTTTCCAATCCAGTATGACCCGCTTCTTTAGCTTCATGTATTAGTTTCATTCTATCCACCAATTTATTGATATTATTGTAATAAATCACATTTGTGTTATATAGTTTCTTCATTAAACCTGTACCTGTAACAGACTCACTTCATTTTCTTCGTTCCTGAGCACTTACATCCAAAGTGGATGCCATAAATCTTCGTTTTACAGGTTTTCTTTATGTTAACGGCATTGTTTGTCTTCTAGTTGGTATTAACTTGGATACAAATTCTCTATATTTTAAAGACTTAGATCTAAAAGGAAGGTGGTCAGGTAAATACTTTCTCTTATATGCATTTGTCAACGTTTAACGGGCTATTACCTATCATTAAACCATCTTCTGTTAATCTCGCTCCATAACTATGGTAATTCTTATTAGGAATTGTTCCGAGTAACATTTTTACCATGTATTTCCTTCCTAAAGGTCCTTTGTTATGAATGTTTTCACCCAACAAGCTTATGTTTGACGGTCCTTCTCTTGCCTCTTCTCTTTTTTCCTCTTCACTAGCAGTTGGTGCGTCTTCAGGTCCCCTTTCACTATATCCTGGTGATTCTAGCTCTCTTTCAGATTCTGCACCGGTAAAGCCACTATATGTAGAGGATTCCGGGTCTTCATCACTTCATATTTTACACTTTCTCTTTCAAACTTTGTGATAGGTGCAATCGCATCTCCTACCAATACAGGTTTAGCGAATTTTTTGTTTAATTGTTTCAAGGGTCAGTAATAGGTTTAAAAGTAGATTCAAGGAAATTCTCCCTCTCGCTAATACCTAGTTTTAATGCTCTGTTTTTAGCCCGAATAGAATCACTAAGTGATTTTATTTCTTTTACTAATTTTTCTTGGTTAACCATGTTTGTAGCAAGACGTGTTGTACAACAATGAATGTTTTATACCACGTTCAATGTATTAATATAAATTTATCAAATCCTATCCTGTATCGACCATTGTTTATCGGTTGTTCCTTCATAATTGTTAGGAACCCATACTTTTCAGCCCAAGCCTTTCCACATAACTCTTTAAACCGTTCAAATGTCATATCCGCATTTACATGATCAAAATATATATGTTTTAGGTTGGTTTCGTCCTGTTTAAATACAATTAACATGTTTGCATTGTCACTAATGAGTTGTTTAGGTATTTTGCTGTAAGTTTGGCCAATATAAATGCTATCTATGTTGTTATGTCGACCCATAGCGAAGTAATTCCTTATTGTGTTTTGGTTTTCACAAGATACATCGTCAAATATGAACACAGAGAATGGTTTAGCTTCTTGTGGTTGCATGACACTCTCGCTTGCATTAAATTTTAAGTATATAACTTCAGGCACATTATTCAGTATCTTTTCCAATAATTGATATTTTGGTTGTTGTAGTGATTTTGAAAATACATATAGATTATTAAAACGTAATCCTTTAGGGTTTGTAATTGAATTAAATACTACATAGTTTTTCCACAGTTGGAAGGTCCGGTAACCAGACAGCGCACAGTGTTTGGTAACAAATTGCCATGTTTGCCACTATTGAATTCTGAATTATCCACTGTGAGTTCATCTATATTATTAATAGTAAAACTCTCCTTTTGTGGTATTATCTCCATCCTTTGTAATGGTTCAACCTAAAATGATTCTCTATCGTTATATCAAATCCTTTTTAGGTATCCAAGAATCTTCCGTCTTATTAAATCCTAACCATCGTACTTTAACCTTATCTTTTTTCCGTTGCAACACCTTTTCAACTAAATATACATCGCCTACTGTTGATTTTAACATTTCATGTCCATAAAACCCTCCTTCAAGCAATTGTCCTTTATTATCTTTTAAAATATATGTCTCAGGTACTGTAGGTTGTACTTTGAATACAGTAAAAACCTCATTGGTCCAATTTGGCAGATATCTTTTACTGAATACACCTTTATATTTACTTATTCGCACTCTATCACCTACATTAAATTTTTTAGGCTTTAGTTTTTCAACTTTTGGTTTAGTATTCATTTTTATACGTTTTAATACCAGTTTTTCATTTTTGCTAGTCACCTGGTTTGGTTTCATCCCAATAGTTCTATGACACTTGTTATTGTAATCGTTTATAAGTTTCGGTAACATATCAATCCATGTGTGCGATCCTCTGTTGGAAAACATTTTATACATTGCACTTTTTAAAGTTCTGTTGAATCTTTCAATTATTGAGGCTTTTACCTCTGAATTGGTTGAATAATGGTTTATATTGTGTTTTTTCATTAAATTTGCAAATTCCTTATTGAAATATTCTTTTCTATCATCTGTTTGTAAATGTTTAATATTATGTTTGGCTCTTTGTATAGCTATTTCCATTGCTTTTGTAACACTTTTGCCACTTTTATCTTTTAGCGGTAAAGCATCTGCCATTTTTGAAAAACAGTTAATAACAGTCAAAATGTATTTATATCCTTTATTTTGTTTGCTATAAGGAATCATTTCGATTAAATCTGCTTGATATAAATCATTAATTCCTTTTATCACCGTATTTCTTCGTGGAAACTTTCGTCTTGCAGGTTTATGAAGTTCGTTGACAATTTGTTGCTTCAAGTCCTTCATATTGCAGGTTTCAATGTTTGTTGTGTCACATGTATAATCACAATGAATGTTGTTTTAAATATTCACATCATTTATATGGGTCAAGGTCATCCAAACTTGTGTAAAAAAATGGGGAACACGGTGTTGGACTTGCCGTGTTCCCCATTTTTTTACGGAAGGAGAAAGGAATAAGGTCGAAGTTGTAGAAGGATGAAGAATAGGTTACTAGTTGATAGGGTTTAGGGAGTAACGGCCGAAAGGAAGAGTGTGGATTTTGTCGGGCATAATGTGTCTTTTATCATCCCGAGCTGACAGTGCTTTTTTAATTTCGGTGACACTGTAGACTTGATGCTTGAAGCTTAGGATATTGTTGAATGTTGCTGATATTGTAGTATCTTCAAACAAACAAGTCTTGTAGTGGTCAAATGTCACGTGTTTTTTCAAATAAGATGTCTTCACTCCTTTTGCTTTCTTGACTGTCGGTGTGTTGTTCTCGTGTTACATTTTAAATGAATACAATTTCGCCATCAGCGCCACTATTTCTTCTAAAGGCATTCCATTTGCTTCATCTTTGAATTTTCCAATTACTTTTTTATTTCTTTCATTAAAATTTGGATGGTTCTTCGGATAGTCAGAAAAGTCGAAATCTCCTTTGTATGGGAAACTCCTTAGGTCTTCATACATGTCCAAAGTCTTTATCCAGTAGATAAACGCGTCCGTATCCATGTATGCGACTCCAATGTTTTCCCTTCCGTAGTGTTTAACCATTTTGTTATAATGGAAATCATACACCAGGGTTTTACTTATGTCAAAAATCGACATACCTTTGTATAACGGACGGTCCATGACTATTGTTGTTTTCTTCATACTGACAGCGACTAGATTTTCGTTTATAATCATGGATGTTCCGAAATTTGGTTTTTGCACTAATTTTTCCAATTTCCTAGGATCACTCACTAATTTTACATTTTTGTGTTTTCTTTTGTTCTCCAAGGTCTTCCCAAAGATGGCATTGTTCATTAATTTATAGAAGTCCTTTTCAAATGCTGTTGTCGCTGCAGCTCTTCTTGTAGTGTTGGAATCAATATATGGTTTCAACCAACAAGACTGGGTGAATTCAATTGCTCTATGAATTCTCACTATACGTAGACCCAATTCAAGAGCATGTTGAACTACCCAGTAGTGAGCCACATACCGATCTTTATTCTCCAAGGTCATCATCAATTTTGGCCATCTTCCTGTCGGTGAAACTTCAGTCTTGGCTAGGAGAGGCAAGTCGTAGTGATGGTCATGAAGGTGCTCCGGGTATTCAAAATCACAGTCCAAAATATAGCCTTTTGGACCATCCTTTGGAATCTGTGAAATGTCTCTAATGGTGGCCGGATCGATCCATTTGAAGTCAGCGTAGGGAAGCGGATTTGACATTGCCCAACCATAAAGGTTGTTTGCGTCAAAGTAGCCAAGGTAGACCGATGGTTGTTGCTCGTCGAAGCCGGGGATGTACTTGTTTTTGGCTTTAACATGACGTGTTACAGCTTGTGTCAAACCACCCCGTACACCAGATTCCATCATGAGCACCATATCAATATCTGTTAGAAGTTCTAGTCGACAGTTGGTTGACTTAAGCATAGCTTGCCATGCTAATCCTGGAGATGTGTACGAGTGTAGAGGGTCCAGTCCATAGGCGGAGAAGCAGGTGTTTCGAAATTCATCCATTACATCTCACAGCAGAGTTACGTCCAATTTTATATAAAAGTCAGAATATTTCCCTAAGGTTTGGATGTTCAGTTGGTTCCAAACATTACAAGCATGATTGTAATCTTCAACGGAAATTTCACTTTCGTTTAATTTGCTGTTGAAGGCTTCAATCGGTGGCAAACTGGTTTCTTCGAATTTTTCTGTGAAAGTTATGTAATCATAGGGAAAAACTCCTTTTCGTAATACTAAGACTAATTTATCTTCAGGTACAATTTTGCTGGTTTCTTTTAGGTCTTCTCTTCTTAGGTTCTATGACAATTTGGCTAAACTAGATGGCATAAATCTGTAAGAATCTACGAAGCGAAGTTTAATTTTACCTACTGTTTTTGAAAAGCTAATGTACTTTTCCAATGTTGTAGCAAGAACATCAATTTTACCGTCATCTCTTCCTAACTCTGGGATAATAAAGTGGGAGTCGTAGCCGCTAAGATTGTGTAAAACGACAGGAATAAAGTTTGGCAGTTTCTAATTTATATTGCATGAATTACAAGCAGCTCTTCTGTATAACCCTGTCAGGTGATCATGGTCTCTTACTTTTAGATTTTCTTCACTGAACGTCTTTTTGCATAAATAGCATCTTGTCGCTACGTTGTATTCTTCTTGTTGATTTTGGTTTAAAGGTTCCATAGGTACAATATTACCGAACAAGCGTTGAACCTTTCCAGCAATATCGTACAATTGGTCTACAAAATACTTAGCGGCATCTTCACCACGGTAGAGTATTGGAGTGGATGTTAAACCATAGTCTTGCAATTGGTTTTCAGACAAGGTTGATTTCACTAGTAGACAAAAACTGTTGGGTTGATGCAACTGATATTTTGTTCTTCTTGTCAGTTCACCGTCCGGTAGCTCTTGTGGTACTAACGTAGATTCAAAATCTGCGTAGATTACTACTGGAATCCGATATTGGTGAACTGTTTTGTTGAATTGGATAAACGCTCGAGATGGTGGTGGCAAACTAATCTTCACTTCATAGTTTTCATTACAAAGTCTTTTGTGTTCTATTAACCAATCCAATCCTCCATGTCTTAGTTCTTTATATGTGAAACAGAAACATCTTTTACACACCGTTAACCTACGTTTCTGTTTTGATAACTGATTTTGAACTAAGGCTGCAAAGTCTTTTATCCATACATAATGTGAAATTTCACCCTTAGTTATTAATAGCAAATCCGTGTGGTTTCTTTGTTCTAATTTTACTACCCGCAAAGGATAAATATTGTTCGAATCATCCAGACCAAAAACATTGACTGAAACACCGGAATTTCGCTTTTCAAATTTGTCAATGTCTTTTAAAGTAACTGGGTAGGTAAGACCTTGAAAGTTGTAGCGGTGTTCATTTTCATAGTATTCTCTACCAACTCTACAAGGATGGTCTTTAACATACTTGGTTAACATTGCATACTTGAAACATTCATTACCCTCATTTTGAACATTTCTACGCGAGTTAGTGCTTTGGATTTTCTTTGGTAGAGGGATAAAACTACTACCACTTAAACCATATCCATGCTTATGAACCCTTACATCCATACCTTCAATTAATGACAAAGTCATTCCTGATCCTCTTCCTTCATGTTCTTGAAGTTTTGTTATAAGTTCCTCCAAGCATTCTTCAATAATATCATCAATGTTGGAGGTGAAGGTAAGGGTTCGGTTTTTGGTAATGAACGCTCTCAATGCTGTTTCACCATCAGTATTGTTAAACATAGCCTCTAACACCATTCCAAATTTAATAAAATTTAGCATTTGTAGTTCTTCTCTACAGTTCCAAAGTTCGACCAACAAGTTCCTTAGCCTGGGTTATGAATGTTTCCAGTTCCAATTGAACGTTATTAATTTTGAAATGTGTTACAACTCGTCCTGGCAAGGCCGTGGTGCGCAGTTGTCTCACATCTTCCAGTTCTTCTTCTATGTCCTCTTCTTCCATGTCCTCTTCTTCCATGTCCTCTTCTTCAATAGGTCTTCCAGTAGTGGATGGTCCAGCACCAGCAAATTGGATCACACTATGTCTTCTTCTCTGCATTTGCTGTAGATAGCTGTCCCAGTTGTCCATCTGCTTCTGGTGCTCTTCCAAAAACCGGTCGATTGAGTCCAAGTCTTCTTCATCAACGATAATATCTTCTTTTCTATCTTCTTCTTCATGTAATTCTCTGTGTAGGGTGAAAATATCTTCGTCTTGGAAGAATTCCCCACAAATGTCGCAAAGAGCCATTTGAAACAGTTTGGCTTTGAATGTACACTGTGTGAATGTCCACGCAATGAGCAGCGCGCTCAACCGGGTCCCTTAATATCTGAGGCAGATAGGTGGGGAAAGTGACGTCATATAGAAACAGGTTATCAATCATGTGCTAAATTTAGCCTTTACACAACCATTTGTAATACATTTATCAGCAGGCTTGATAAAATCAATGGTATTTGGTCTAGATTCAATAATTTGTACGAGTTTTTTCAAAGACGTCTGTTCCAACAAGTTTATATGGGTCAAGGTCGTTTGGAATTATTATTTTGAGCGGGGGATAGAGCACTAAGCATCATCGTTTACTACAAAGTGCTCTATCCCCCGCTCACATTCTTTTTTTAACTTTTTGTTTAAACTTTTTACAAAGGTGAAACATCACCCTCAGAGTCGGAATCATTCTCATCACGAAATAGGTAGCGATGACAATACATAATTCTTCTGGCTACTAACATCCTATCCATTGGACGATGAGGAGTGTCTTGTTCTTCTTCTTCAATTTCCGACTCAGATGATGACTCTAATGTTTCGTAGGCGTGCAAGTCCATTTCATTGTCCGTTAAACCAGCTTCGTCCGAGTCCGTTTCAATGTCCATTATTTCTTCTTCCTCCTCTTCCTGGTCGACCGCAGGTAGTTGGTCCTCTGCTTCTATAACTTCTACAGGTATTACCTCCAGAATTGAAAGAATTCTGTCGCGATGGAACACGGTGTTGTCAAGTGGAGCCATGGTATGAAAGTGGTGTATCTATCCAATTGGTTTGCCCTTTTTATACCCCCACCAACTATACATTTTATGTGGGTCAAGGTCACGTAAAGATACCCTTTGAGCGGGGGATAGACCACTAAGCAGCATGCTAGTCCATTGCCGCAAAGTGATCTATCCCCCTCTCTGTTTTACAAAACCTCAATCAAGTCCAAGTTCGAGTCCTGTTTAACACATTTTATTCCAATTCCAAATCCAATTTAAAAATTTTAATTTCACAAGGCTTACAACTCTAATGTATCAAACACTCCAGGTCCCTAAACATATCGTCCAGTTCGTCCAAATTATGGTGTCCTACTTTTAACACATGGAGGTGGTTCATGCTTTGCATTGTAGCATGACCATCAACAAACAAATTTCTTCTCCACGCTAACATAAATTCGCAGTTTTCTTGAAAGATCCTTCTCACCAAACACTCATACACAGCCGTCAACATGTCTCTACAATTCTCATAATGCACCATCACTGAATACCTGTCCAAGTTAGCACCAAGAAGCGATCCACTCATTTTTTCTAGCGTTCCACTGGAAAGTCCAAAGCAGAATGAAGTCAAGATGTACAGACCCCCTCTTTTATACCAGTTAAGCGGTTGTCCTTGCTTTAAAGTGGGTCAAGGTCATCCAATGCTACCCTTTGAGCGGGGGATAGACCACTAAGCAGCATGTTAGTCCATTGCCGCAAAGTAGTCTATCCCCCGCTCTGTATTCCACACACACACACACACACACACACACACACACACACACACACACACACACACACACACACACACACACACACACACACACACACACACACACACACACACACACACACACACGTCTCTGTTCAAGTCCTCTATTACATACCCAATATATATTCAGTTTCTTCATCATCACTATCACTCATCACTGTTTCCACAAACTCCATTGAGTTAAAGTTAAATTGTTTTAATTGTTCTTTTAAGTTTTCAATTTGTTGGTCCTTCACTTCCAAAACAGTGTGAAGTTGTGATATGTAGTCCGCTGCCTCGGTGACACTTGCTACTCTTGGGTCGCCTAACTTCAAGCTGGGAACTACACCCTGCAGCTTGAAGTACGCCATACGCCTCTCTTGCTCCTGCCGTTGACCAGGACTGAGCAAGCCTTGCCCGTCTTGACTCACCTCCAGCAAGGTCCGTAGCATCGGAGCTTTGCAGGTGTTTGCTCGAGCAACAGTTATGCTATGGAATGGTCGAACAGGTCCACGAGTAGCAGGCAGGACGTTGGCAGCACGCCTTCTTGAAGAAGAGGAAGCCCAAGAGTTGGAAGCCATGTTAAAGTGTAGTATTCAGCTAAGCGGTACAAAGCAGAATAACCAAACTGCACATCAATACCCGTATATATGCACTTATAGGGGGGGGAATAGCTTAGGGACTTTCACTAAATTTCCCTTAGTCTTCGCGGTCATCGGTTTTACATACCTTTAGCACACCCATCATTTTGGTTTCTTCAATAACTTTACACACCTCAAAAACCCAAGCAAACAGCTCATCTATGTTGTTATAATTAATTTTTGTCCAGTGTTCATACTTATGAGTTTGGTTGTTTATAATACATAGATAAAATGTAGACCCATTTCGTCTTATACAATACTCAACTTCCATTCTATGCCGGTTTAGCACTTCCCAAGCATTGTGTTGATCTATCAAGAAGTCACCACCTTTGTAATTGTACCGTGACATGTTTACCACGGAGCACAGGAACAGACTGAAGAAAATGAACGGCTCATACAAGCTTAGTAAGAGCGTTAGAGTGGGGGTATCACGTGATACACAACATTAGTTGTAAGGTTAGCACTTTACTTTAAACAGTAATTTATATGGGTCAAGGTCATTCAAACTTTGAAAAATTTTTACCTCCAAACACTTGTAGCAAGCTACAAGTGTTTGGAGGTAAGTTTTTATTTGTTAAAAATTTTTGTAACTTAGTCTTAGCCCTCAAGGACACGGTTTGAGATTGTCCCAGTGACTTTACATCACCGCCAGGTTAAAGTATTATACAAGTCAAGTATTTTTTTTTATTAGTTGACTTGTATAATACACCTCTCCCTTACTTTAAGAGGGTTAGGACTAAATTTGGAAAAATAATTTGGAAAAAGAATTTTTTTTTTAAATATTGTCCAACACAACCTAACAATTTAGAATTTCTTTTGGTGGGCCTACATCCTAATCCATTTCCCACACAGATTGGCATCCTTCCCTTCGTATTAGATAGCCTTTTTTGTGGATAAAAAATCGTCTTTGTACCATCCGAATGGGTACTTTCATTGTATGAAGGCGGCCATCACCTTTTACAATGATTTCTACATTGGCATCAAAAGCTCCATAAGTTTGAACAATAAAATAATATTTTTCATCCACTTTAAGTCTTCTAATTTCAAGCGGTTGCGGACTGTGGGGATGTCTGGGTTGGGATGTTTTAGGCCTAATGTTATTAAGACTGTAGGGTTTTACTCTCGGAAGATTGATATTTTTGTTCAAGTGCGTTTGGCAACGATCTTTATCTAAAACAGCAAACTTCTGACAGCAAAGAACCCCAAAGTCTTTTGACATATACACGTAATCGCATTTATTACCCTTGCCAGCAGGGAGTTTAACACGCTTACGTTTTTGTGTTGGACGCTTTACTGGAGTGTTTTGGAGCTTGTCCGGTTTAGGCTGGCTAGAAGGAATGGAGGTGGGAGGTGAAGGTTTAAGTAGGTCAAAAGGTAGGCTGCAAACAATTTTGGGTGGGGTAGGTGAATGGGTTAGGTCGATCGTAGGAAGTTCGGGGGAGAAGATTGATTTACGGGGTTGTTTCGTTGGTGTAGATGGTATGGGGGATATAGGTAAGGGATATTGTGATTTGGTGTAGGATAGGATTTTCTTTGTGCGACTGTAGGGGGTTATCCTCGACCTTGACGCCTCTTCGAACACCGCAGACTCTGATCCCGAGTCCGATAGCAGCGAGAGTTCTGGAGAGGATATCAGGACTCGTCCGCTGGGGTTTTTTGAAGATGCCGCAGGTGCGCCAGCCTCTTCCGATGCTGCAGGTGCGCCAACCTCTTCCAATGTTGGTGGCAATGGTGACAGGCTGGGCATCGAGGCAGGCTGCGGTGGCGGCGGCGGCGGCGGCGGCATCGTCAGGCAGCTCAGAATCTGTGCTGTCATGAGATATTCTAGGATCGGAGGGGAGGACGATGAGGGCTGAGACGTGTTGGCCGAGGTTGAAGAAGCTGGTGGGTAATTCTTGAGCTTAAGACCCATCTTGATGAAGCGAATAAATGAAGAGTAAATATGAAAAGAGTAAATATGAAAAGAAGATTGAAATAAGTATACAAAATCTCAGGAGCGAGAGAGAACCGGTCGGTACGGGAACCTGGACTGGAATGAGAAGTGCATGCCACCCGGCCGCCTTATATCCCCTTATATATGTGGGGGAGGGGGAGGGGGGGGCTCGCACTTTTTGTCGGGGGGGGGGTCAGGTAGGTTAAGTGGGTCAAGGTCACCCCCAACACTTCGACTCTAAGTGTTGGCTATATACCCCCACCACAACAGGGTCCCTAGGCTGCACAACACCGCTCCGCCAGTATGTCTCCGGCTTCCATGCGGTGCGCCTCGCTGTTCTCTAACTCTCTATATGTAAGTAATTTTATAAGTTTTGAATCTAGGTCACTACACTTTACCTCTGGGACGATATCGACTTGTAGTATTTCAGTGTTTTGACTCAAGGTCATCACACTTTAACTCTAGCACGTCGGTTATCGTACCAGAGGTGCTCGATAACCTAACTTGTAATGTTTAGGGTGGCGTTTGCACGCCACGTGGTATCGCCATGAGTGTCCAGTCCGAATTTTAGGTTAGATTAATTTTACTGTGATCTTTTCTATTTCCAATTCGTTTTGCCTAAGAGTAAGATGTCGCTTTATGAATTTGTATTTCTCTAAGGTTATTGGGGATTGAAAGATTACAATCACTTTATTTAGACGGCTCTTCACCTTAGAGTTTACCATAACTTCCACTTTAACTTTTCTTCCTTGCCCCTCACAGCTTAAGCTGTACAGTAGGGTTTCTTCTAGCGCCAACTCGGGCCGCGAGAACAGTGTGTTGACTGTAGGACAGCTCATGGTGAAGTGATGCGAAACTCCAGCGTTCAACCTCACCTTCCCCCACCGCTGTGACCTTCCCCCACTCCTGCTGTTACCCCCACCGCTTTTGCCTTGGCTCAATCGCTACCAACAGTCTCTCAGTATTGTGCGGACTTTTGTGAAGGGAAGCCATGTCGCGGGACACTTTAGGTAAGAAACTTAGCCGTGTTAAGTCTTTATTAGTTGCTCACTGTCCCAAACTCAAGGTCAAGCGGGTTTCGACTTTAGCTAAGTGGCGAAAACTTTTGCTCGGACACCCTAAGTTTTATACCAAACAGACTAATGTAAGTTTTACTGATGAAGATTTGTTTAGAATATTGGATGAAATGACTTTTCCTTGCAAAGTTCAGTTAGTTACTCCCATTCCTGACAGTTTAGAGTCTTAGTCTCTCGAGCCGATATACCTAGAGTACACAGAGCCTGACAGTCAGTCACTCGGTGGCTGTCGTGGGGTGCGCATCGGTGTTGGCGCTCCGTTGTTAAGTTTTCAAGGTCACTGTAATATGAAATTGCGGGTGTTGTGCTGGTTCAAGGTCACCTGAGGGATTACCGATTGTCCATTTAGGCAGGGTCATGTCAGAAACTCGAGCTTAACTTGGCACTTTTGCCGTTTCTCGTCGAAAATTCGCTCCAAGTGGTCAAGGTCACGGGGACTCTGACTGAAACTCGCGATAAACGGCAAAAGTGCCAAAAAATGTTTCGAAAAAAATATTCAAAAAAATAAGTTTCGGCGTGACCTTGACCTTAGTGGCGTCGGTGACGTCATATTGATGACGTAAGGGGTGATGACGTCATCAGCACGTCATTTCTGTGACGTCGTAGGTGTGACGTCATCGAAATGACGTCATTGGTGATGACGTCATCGGTGAGGTCATTGACCTCGAATTGCACTACTTATTAGTTTTAAGACTTGTATTAGTTTTAAGATGTGTATTAGTTTTAAGACTTGTATTATTTCTAAGATATTGCGCTTGCGTTCTGGTGTTAAGAATTGTCTTATACTTGTAACCTATGTGTTTAATGTGTTTAATGTGTATAAGCTTGTTCCAGCATTTACCATGTTGAGCTCAACTAATCCCGTAAGTGTGTTATATTACAGAATGTTATTACAGAATAAGTACTCCCCTTGAGCTTGCTTCACAGATCAAATTAAATTTTTTAAATTCAGGGAACGGGAGTAGGCTCCCGTGTAAAATTATTTAATACCAACGTTAGCATGGGTCCTCTCAGGCATGCAAAATTGCGGCTGGGTGGGGAGCCGGTCCGTTTGTACGCTGGCAGGCAAAATTGCGGCGGCCTCTGCACTCGGACCGAGGACGTAAGCCACTAGGGTTGTCCTCAACCTCTCTCAAAATTATGTAAATGAAACTTTGTTAGCTATTTGAGTTTTTGTCCCCAAACTTATTCTGTAATACTTCTTTATATGTGTTTATTTATTAATTTATTCTGTGTGTTATATTTATTTAATATGTATACGCTTGTTTTAGCACTCCCCCTTGAGCTTTTTCCACAGCTCAAATTAAATTTTAAATTTAGGGAACGGGAGTAGGCCCCCGTGTAAAATCATTTTATACCAACGTTAGCATGGGTCCTCTTAGGCATGCAAAATTGCGGCTGGGTTGGGAACCGGTCCGTTTGTACACTGGCAGGCAAAATTGCGGCGGCCTCTGCACTCGGACCGAGGACGTAAGCCACTAGGGCTGTCCTCAACCTCTGTTTCCCTTCTGGAAACTCAAAATTATGTAAATGAATTTTTGTTAGATATTTGTGTTTTTGTCCCCAAGGCCCCCGAACATTCATGGTTCGCCATGGATGTACGGGGGCCGAAATTTTTTAATGTTCGTGTGGCCTTGACCTAGTAACGAGTTATAAAAATTTATTGCATTGCTAACCTTAAATATTAAAAATAGGGAACGGGAGTAGGCCCCCGTGTAAAATCATTTTATACCAACGTTAGCATGGGTCCTCTCAGGCATGCAAAATTGCGGCTGGGTTGGGAACCGGTCCGTTTGTACGCTGGCAGGCAAAATTGCGGCGGCCTCTGCACTCGGACCGAGGACGTAAGCCACTAGGGCTGTCCTCACCCTCTCTCAAAAGTATGTAAATGACTTTTGTTAGCTATTGAAAAAGTTATTTGTTAGCAATGCAGTAAATGCTTAAAACTCTTGCGTGGTGAAGGTCAGACAACATTAGATGTTTGCCGTTGTCATAGTTGGGTCTCTTCGGAGGCTTCAGCGATGACAACCTAGATGCCCCAGGTGGGGCTTTATTTTTTAAAGTTTTTTCATGACCTTGACCTAAATACAGTAGTTTTAAAAATTCCTAATGGTTAGGTATTACTAACATACAAGTCTGCTGTTGTCCATAGTTGGGTCTCTTAGGAGGCTACAGCGATGGCAACCTAAATGCCACAGGCGGGGCTATATTTTTTAAAGTTTCTCCGTGACCTTGACCTAAATATAGTAAAGACTGCCCCTGCTCCCCCACCGCCCCTGCACCCCCGCCCCCGCCTCTGCGGCCCCCCCCGCCCCTGCGCCACCGCCCCCGCCCCCGTTCCCACCCCTCTGGACTTAGAATATTTTCGTAGATGTAAATGAAGTACCTCCAGGTTTGAGCCAACACTTAGAAATTTTTACTGTTGGTATATTGGTATAGCAGTTTGATGGTTCGCTAGAGTTAAAGTCCGCTGACCTAGAAGTTGAAGTAGAGTGTGACCTTGGACTGAGACAAGAAGTGATCGTGTATGTACGAATAAAACCCGCAATGGTTGCAGTACAGACTGCATTTCTTATTAAAACCATCACAGTTTGTAAAAAACATGATTATTTCGTGACACTATTCATAATACTACTTGTTTTATGAATATTACAGTGCAGTCAGTATTCCAGAAACCATTTATAAAAAAAAAAATTGTTTTTAAAACCTGATCTTTTAACAATTTATTAAATATAAACCTTATTTATCTAACTTAATGCTTGTTGATATATTTATTTGAAGTGTTTGTTTAAATCTATCTTAATCCAATGTTTTCCAACGGTGACCTTGACCTATAGTCCACTTTTCCCCCACCCCTTCATTGCCGTTATAAAAGGGCGCGGCCAAGTGTGCCGCTCATTATTGCGTGGACATTCACCGAGTGCACACTCAAAGCCAAACTGTAAAAATGGCCCTTTGCGATATTTGTGGTGAGTTTTTCCAAGACGAAGATATCTTTGTTTTACACCGAGAATTGCATCATGAAGAGGACAGAAAAGAAGAGATTGTAGTAAGTGAAGAAGACTTGGATGCGATTGATCGGTTTTTGGAAAACCACCAGAAGCAGATGGACGACTGGGATAGCTATCTACAGTTACACCGAGAATTGCATCATGAAGAGGACAGAAAAGAAGAGATTATAGTAAGTGAAGAAGACTTGGATGCGATTGATCAGTTTTTGGAAAACCCTCAGAAGCAGATGGACGACTGGGTTAGCTATCTACAGTTAATGCAAAGAAGAAGACCAAGTGTTATTCAATTTGCCGGAGCTGGACCATCTACAGCTGGAGGATTTATTCAAGAAGAGGAAATGGAAGAAGATGATACGGAAGAAGAAGTGGAAGATGTAAAACAACTGCGTACCCAAGAAGAAGATATGGAAGAAGAAGATACAGAAGAAGTGGAAGATATAAGACAACTGCGCACCACAGCCTTGCCAGGACCAGTTGTAACTCATTTCAAAATTGATAACGTGCAATTAGAATTGGAAAATTTTATAACACAAGCTAAAAAACTAGTTGTAAAAACATTGACGGAAGAATTGGCAAGATTGAACTTTATTAAATTTGGATTGGTGTTGGAGGCTATGTTTACTAATACCGATTTTGAAAACTCACCAAGAGCATTCATTGCTAAAAACCGAACCCTTACAACCACATCTGATATCAACGAAATTTTAGACGAATGTTTGGTTGAACTGCTAGTGAAACTTCAAGAACATGAAGGAAGAGGATCCGGCTGGACGCTATCATCAATTGAAGGTATGGATGTGAGGGTTCACAAGCATGGATATGGTATGAGAGGAAGCAGCTTTATCCCTCTACCAAAGGTGATCGAAAATACTAAATCATGTATTAATGTGAAAAATGAGGATAATGAATGTTTCCTGTATGCAATGTTAGCAAAATATGTGGAAGACCATCCCCGTAGACCTAGCATAGCATACGAAGCTGTTCAAAACCGCTATAACTTTCGAGGTATGTCGTATCCGGTTAATGTTAATGATATTGCTAAATTTGAAAGGCAAAACCCAGGAGTTTCAGTTAATGTGTTTGGCCTAGACGAATCAAAGAATATATATCCGTTACGAGTAACAAAAACTGAATGTCAAAATCATACAGATTTGTTACTATTAACCAAAGGTGAGATTTCACATTATGTCTATATCAAGAACTTTGAATCTTTGGTTGTACGACAAGTGACTGAAATGAATGTTAGGGTAACAGTGTGCAAGAGATGTTTTTGTTTCACATATAATGAATTGAGACGTGGAGGATCGGAGTGGTTGTCGGAACACCAGCGGCTTTGTAATGACAACTATGAAGTAAAGATTAGTCTGCCACCACCATCTAGAGCATTTGTCCAGTTCAATAAAACAGTTCACCAATACCGGATTCCACTAGTTATCTATGCTGACTTTGAATCCACGTTAATACCACAGGAACTTCCGGATGGTGAAGTAACTAGAAGAACCAAATATCAATTGCATCAACATAACAGTTTTTGCTTATTGGTGAAATCTACTTTACCTGAAGAACAATTGCAAGACTATGGCTTAACATCCACTCCGATACTCTACCGTGGGGAAGAAGCTGCTAAGTATTTTGTGGACCAATTGTATGATATTGCTGTAAAGGCGGAACGCTTATACGGTAATGTTTTACCCATGGAACCTTTGAACCAAAATCAACAAGAAGAATACACTTTAGCAACAAGATGTTATCTATGTAAGAAGAGCTTCAGTGAAGAAAATCAAAAAGTAAGAGATCATGATCACCTCACAGGGTTATATAGAGGACCTGCTTGTAATTCATGCAATATAAATCACAAACTGCCAAACTTTATCCCTGTCGTGTTACACAATCTTAGCGGCTATGACTCCCACTTCATTATCCCAGAGTTAGGACGAGATGATGGAAAAATCGAAGTATTAGCTGAAACATTGGAGAAGTACATCAGTTTCTCAAAAACAGTAGGTAAAATTAAACTTCGCTTCGTAGACTCTTATAGATTTATGTCATCTAGTTTGAGCAAATTGTCTGAGAACCTAAGAAGAGAAGATCTAAAAGAAACCAGCAAAATTGTACCTGAAGATAAATTGGACTTAGTAATGCGTAAAGGAGTATTCCCCTATGATTACATAACTTCTGCAGAAAAATTTGAAGAAACCAGTCTGCCACCGATTGAAGCCTTCAATAGCATGTTAAATGAAAGTGCAATCACTGTTGAAGACTACAATCATGCTTGTAATGTTTGGAACCAACTAAACATTCAAACCTTAGGGGAATATTCCGACTTTTACATAAAATTGGACGTAACTCTGCTGTGCGATGTGATGGAAGAATTTCGAAACACCTGCTTCTCCGCCTGTGGACTGGACCCTCTACACTCGTACACATCTCCAGGATTAGCATGGCAAGCTATGCTAAAGTCAACCAACTGTCGATTGGAACTTCTAACAGATATTAATATGGTGCTCATGATAGAATCTGGTGTACGGGGTGGTTTGACACAAGCTGTAACACGTCATGTCAAAGCTAACAACAAGTACATCCCAGGCTTCGACGAGAGACGACCATCGGTCTACCTAGGCTACTTTGACGCAAACAACCTTTATGGTTGGGCAATGTCAAATCCGCTTCCCTACGCTGACTTCAAATGGATCGACCCGGCCACCATCGGTTACATCTCACAGATTCCAAAGAATGGTCCAAAAGGCTATATTTTGGACTGTGATTTCGAATATCCTGAGCACCTTCATGACCATCATTACGACTTGCCTCTCCTAGCCAAGACTGAAGTTTCAACGACAGGAAGATGGCCGAAATTGATGATGACGTTGGAGAATAAAGATCGGTATGTGGCTCACTACTGGGTAGTTCAGCAAGCTCTTGAATTGGGTCTACGTGTAGTGAGAATTCATAGAGCAATTGAATTCACCCAGTCTTGTTGGTTGAAACCATATATTGATTCCAACACTACAAGAAGAGCAGCAGCAACATCAGCATTTGAAAAGGACTTTTACAAATTGATGAACAACGCCATCTTTGGGAAGACCTTAGAAAACAAAAGAAAACACAAGATTGTAAAATTAGTAAGTGATCCTAAGAAATTGGAAAAATTAGTGCAAAAACCAAATTTTGGAACATCCATGATTATAAACGAAGATCTAGTTGCCGTCAGTATGAATAAAACAACAATAGTGATGGATCGTCCGTTATACATTGGAATGTCGATTTTAGATATAAGTAAAACTCTGATGTATGATTTCCATTACAACAAAATAGTTAAACACTACGGAAGAGACAACATTGGAGTTGCATACATGGATACCGGCGCATTTATCTACTGGATAAAGACTTTGGACATGTATGAAGACCTAAGAAGTTTCCCATACAAAGACGATTTTGACTTCTCTGACTATCCGAAGAACCATCCGAATTACAATGAAAAGAATAAAAAAGTAATCGGAAAATTTAAAGATGAAGCAAATGGAATGCCTTTGGAGGAAATAGTTGCGCTAATGTCCAAACTATATTCCTTCAAGATGTATAAGGAAAATGACATACCGACAGTGAAGAAAGCTAAAGGAGTCAAAACATTGTACTTGAAGAAACATGTGACATTTGAACATTACAAGACCTGTTTGTTTGAAGATTTTACAATGTCTGCAACGTTCAACACTATCAGAAGCTTTAAACATGAGGTCTACAGTGTCACTGAAGTTAAAAGAGCACTATCAGCTCGAGATGATAAAAGGCATATTATGCCGGATAAAATTCACACTCTTCCTTTTGGCCACTACTCTCTAAACCCTATCGACTAGTAACCTATTCTTCGTCCTTCTACAACTTCGACCTTATTCCTTTCTCCTTCCGTAAAAAAATGGGGAACACGGCAAGTCAAACGCCGTGTTCCCCATTTTTTTACACAAGTTTGGATGACCTTGACCTATATAAATGATGTGAATATTTAAGACAACATTCATTGTGATTATACATGTGACACAACAAACATTCAAACCTGCAATATGAAGAACTTGAAGCAAGAAATTGGCAACGAGCTTCATAAACCTGCAAGAAGAAAGTTTCCACGAAGAAATACAGTGATAAAAGGAATAAATGATTTATATTAAGCGGATTTAATCGAAATGATTCCTTATAGTAAACAAAATAGATTATTTAAATACACATTGACTATTATTAATTGTTTTTCAAAAATGGCAGAAAAAAGGTGTATTCAGTAAAAGATATCTTCCAAACTGGACAAATGAGGTATTTACTGTATTTAAGGTGCAACCTACAATACCAGAAACTTACATGTTAAAAGATAATAAAGGACAATTGCTGGAAGGAGGGTTTTATGGACATGAAATGTTAAAATCAACAGTAGGTGATGTATATCTAGTTGAAAAGGTGTTGCAACGAAAAAATGATAAGGTTAAAGTACGATGGTTAGGATTTAATAAGACGGAAGATTCTTGGATACCTAAAAAGGATCTAATATAATGATAGAGCATCATTTTGGGTTGAACCATTACAAAGGATGGAGATAATACCGCAAAAAGACAATTTTACTATTAATAATATAGATGAACTCACAGTGGATGGTTCTCAATTCAATACTGGGAAACACGGTGTTTTGTTACCAAACACGGTGTGTTGTCTAGTTACCGGTCCTTCCAATTGTGGAAAAACAAATGTAGTATTCAATTTGATTACAAACCCTAAAGGATTACGTTTTAATAATGTATATGTATTTTCAAAGTCACTACAACAACCAAAATATCAGTTATTGGAACAAATACTCAATAATGTGCCTGAAGTTAAATATTTTAAATTTAACGCAAGCGAGAGTGTCATGCAACCGCAAGAGGCTAAACCATTCTCAGTATTCATATTTGACGATGTATCTTGTGAAAATCAAAATACAATAAGGAATTACTTTGCCATGGGTCGACATAACAACATAGATAGCATTTATATTGGTCAAACCTACAGCAAAATACCGAAACAGCTCATTAGATTGGGTTTTTAACAATTATGAAGGAACAACCGCTAAACAATGGTCGATACAGGATAGGATTTGACAAATTTATACTAATACACTGATCATGATGTAAAATATTCATTGTTGTACAACACGTCTTGCTACAAACATGGTTAACCAAGAAAAGTTAATGAAGGAAATAAAATCACTTAGTGATTCTATTTTGGATAAAAACAGAGCATTAAAATTATTTATTAGCGAAAGGGAGAAATTCCTTGAATCTACTTTTAAACCTATTACTGAACCCTTGAAACAATTAAACAACAAATTTGCTAAGCCCGTTTTGGAAGGAGATGCAATTGCACCTATTACAAAGTTTGAAAGAGAAAATGTAAAATCAGAAGATTTTAGTGATGAAGACCCGGAATCCTCTACATATAGTGGTTTTACCGGTGGAGAACCCGAAAGAGAGCTAGAATCACCAGGCTATAGTGGTATAAGAGAATTATATGAAGTAAAAGCTAAAAGAGGACATGAAGATGTATCAAACGCTAGTGAAGAGGAAAAAGAAGAAGAAGCAAGGAAAGGTCCGTCAAACATAAGCTTGTTGGGTGAAAACATTCATAACAAAGGACCTTTAGGAAGGAAATACATGATAAAAATGTTATCTGGAATAAATCCTAATAAAAACTACCATAGTTATGGAGTAAGATTAACAGAAGAAGGTTTAATGGTTGGTAATAGCCCGGTAAACATTGATGAACATGATAATATTATTGTTGGTAATCAAAGATATAAGGGCACAAGAGGATTATTTGAATTATTATTTGAAAAAAGCCTTTAGAATTGTTAGTTAAAGAAGAAGACATGGAAGCATATAAACAGATTTTGGAACACACCAATGCATACGAGAGAAAATATTTAGCTGACCAACCAGTTTTTAGATCTAGGTCTTTAAAATATAGAGTATTTGTATCCAAGTTAATACCAACAACGAGAAGACAACCAATGCCGATAATGCCAAGAAAATCTGTAAAACGAAGGTTTGTGTCATCCACTTTGGATATAAGTGCTGCAGAACCAAGAAAAAGAAACAAATCTGTTTTAGGTACAGGTTTAATGAAGAAACTATATAACACAAATGTGATTTATTACAATAATATCAATAAATTGGTGGATAGAATGAAACTAATACATGAAGCTAAAGAAGCGGGTCATACTGGATTGGAAAACGAATGGGTGGCTTTAGTGGATGAACTCCGAAACCGTGGGGTAATCTTATAAAAATGCGTTACTCCCTAGAATACTATTCAGTTGCACCATGAGTGTCGACAAGTTCGGACGTTACTCCTCGGATGGGTTATATTACGCAAATATTTTAAAAAGAGGTGCTGGTTTACCACAAACACCTGATGGGGATTATGATATAACTAATAAAAGGTTAAAAAACATAAAAGATAACACAGATGAAAACGATGCAATAAATTTAAAAGTATTAAAAGAAAAGATATCACCAACATTAAGACTACAGAAAACACATATGACGCAGGTAATCATAGAATTGTCAATGTTGGTAAGCCAAATCAAAACGCTGATGCAATAAACAAAGGTTATTTATCATCAGAATTAAAAAATACGTTAAAATTCAATGGAAAAACGTATACTGCTGAAAATAAACGTATATCCAACGTAGATGAAACTAAAGATGCAAAAGACAGCGTAAATAGACGCTATTTACATTCCTTAATATTTGAAAAGACAAAAGATGGTTTTTCTTTTTATAAATTTGTTATTAACGATATAGGTTATCCGAAAAATGAAAATGATGCTGTCAATTTAAAATATATAAAAGATCATTGTATTACACGTGATGTAGGAGTTATTGATTGTCTAGGTAATTGTTTAGCGAATGTTAAAGATGGTTCGGCACCAATCGATATCGATGATAACGATTGTGTTGTAGTAAAACAATCTTTAATATTAGACAAACCAATAGGTAGTACTTTCAATGCGAAAAATAAGAAAATAGGTAATTTTGCACAAGGAACAGATCCAAAGGATGCTGCAACTGTAGGACAAACATTACAATATGATAGTGCAAATCAAGAGTTTATTTATAATACCAAAAGATTTAAATTAATGGATGTAAATGATTATCAAAATATATTAATTGCAGATCCAAATTCATTTAGCGGATTTAGAAAATTGTCTGGTGAAGAATTTATTCATAAAAATCATGTATTTAGAAATGAAGCAGACAGATCATTAATTAGTGCAGATTTAAAATATTTTAAATGTCCTGGGAATGACGAAAATGTAACTGATGAAGACTAAGAATTTTTATAAAAACTGATACGGGTTAGAAATCGAGACTAATATTATAAAAATGGGTTACACTCTATAAAGTTATTCAGTTGCACCATGAGTGTTGACAAGTTCGGACGATATTCCTCGGATGGATTATATTACTCTAATACTTTAAAAAGAGGTGTTGGCTTACCACAAACACCTGGTGGAGATTATGATATTAGTAATTAACGGTTAAAAAACATTAATGATCCCACAGATGAAAATGATGCAATAAATTTAAAAGTATTAAAAAAAGAGATATTATCAACACTGAAACTAGACAAAAACACATATAACGCGGGTAATCATAGAATTTCCAACGTCGGTAAGCCAAATCAAAACGCTGATGCAATAAACAGAGGTTATTTATCATCGGAATTGAAAAATACGTTAAAATTCGATGTTAAAACGTATAATGCTGAAAGTCGACGTATATCTAACGTAGCAGACCCTGTAGATGAAAAAGACAGCATAAATAGACGTTATTTACATTCTATAATACCCGAAAAGACAAAAGATGGGTTTTCTTTTTATAAATTTGTTATTAATGATATAGGTTATCCAAAAAATGAAAATGATGCTGTAAATTTAAAATACATTAAAGATCATTGTATTACCCGTGATGTAGGAGTTATTGACTGCCTTGGTAATTGTTTAGCGAATGTAAAAGATGGTTCTGCATCTTCAGATGGTGCAACGGTGGGTCAAATGAAGGAACCTTTAAAACGAGAAACATCTGGTTTTGTGAAACAAAACCAAGTAGTAACACGACAAGGAGATTTATTTGCACAAGGAAATAAAAAGTTTACTTTACTTGAAGAAAACAATAATGTTTGGGATGGTAAAGGAAAGTTATTGACAAATTTAGGTATTGGTGAAAAGCCTGGTGATGCTAATAATAATAATAATAATAATTCTTTATTCATCAAAGTACATGTTACAAAATTATATAATCACAAATAACATCACATTACACTGGCAAAGTGCATACATAAGAGTAAAACATATCTTTATAATCATTACATACAAAATATAAACAAAATAGTGACATTATGAATATTGATGAATAATTGGGTTGCCCCCAAGGCCAAGCCCGTTAGGGGGTCCCCTCATTTGATTATCTTTTTTAACAGAAAAGAAAAGATGTGCCAAGTTGCTATTCAAATAATTGATTCATTAAAAAGTTTAAACATATTTTGAAATGCTGCATTATTTGCTTTACAATGTGGCCTGCAATTGAATGAAACAATAAAATACAATAAACGATATAGATATATATATATATATCCAATTAGCTTGATACACTAATATTAATTAAGTGAAACAAGTCTGAAAAGCAAGTTCGAACCAACCATATAAAAATAAAAAAATAACATAAAAGCTATCCCTTTATCCAGTCATCAAGTAATTCTAAATTTGTGGTTTTAACAACTCTTCGACATTTTCAACGCCAATTATCCATTTTCTAAGTTTATTTAAATATTTTCTTTTGCCATTTAGTTGTGTAATGGATTGAAATGTTCTATTATATAATCTAGGTGCATTGAATGTGTAGAAATGTTGGTAATGGGTCAGATTTGGCTTAGGCAGTGCAATAGTGTGATTAAAACGTAGCTCATATGGTTTTGAAATATTTGTACGGTAAGCAACACTTCTGGTGAAGAAAATTTTTAAGACTTTATAAACATACAAATTTCTAAATGGAAGAATATTTAACTGTCTGAAAAGAGGCAGCGAGTGTTCGGTTCTAGATTTTTTAACCATTATCCTTATTATGCATTTTTGTAATTTTACAATTGGATTTATTGTGGAAAGGTATGTTCCCCCCCAACATGTGATTGCATAACTCAGTTTAGAACCTACTAGAGCATGATACAGGCTAATTAAAAGTTTTCTTGGACAGAAGTCTCTCAAAAAATAAAATTTCCTGATCATGTTATACATTTCCCCTTTTAATTTTTTTACCTGGTTTTTCCAAGAAAGATTTGAATCAATCACAAGCCCTAGATATTTTATATTTTTTACATTTTCTATTTCAATGCAATTAGTGCAGTTGGTACCTCCCAAACAGTCAGATATGTGATACATTAATTTAGTATTAAAGTATAATTCTTTTTTAATATTAAATAGCATATATTTTGTCTTTTCACTTAAGGTTAACAAATGTTTACTAAACCAAAACTCTAAACATTCCAAATCTGATTGAATTAAACAATAGAGTTCATTTATATCGTTAGATTTATAACTTAAAGCTGTATCATCAGCAAATGCTGTTATCCTTCCATTGAGTTTTGCTTCACAAAGGTCGTTAATATAAATTAAAAAAAGAATTGGCCCTAACACTGACCCTTGGGGGACTCCACAACTTATTACACCCTCTTCACTTAAGCAACCAGAAACTTTTACTCTTTGATTTCTGTTATTTAAATAACTGGAAAACCAATTAAAAGGCAAGCCCCGTATTCCAGCTAACCACATTTTATTTAAAAGTATATCGTGATCAACTGCATCAAAAGCCTTGGTGATGTCTAAATACATTGCTGCACATATCGATCCCCCATTTAAACCCTCATAAATGTCTTCAAGAAAATTAAGTAAAGCATGTTCTGTTGATAAGTTTTCAGTAAATCCATATTGATTTTCACTAAAAAACTTGTTATGATTTAAAAAGTTCACCAAACGCTTTTTAACCACCTTCTCGATGATTTTTGAAAAAATCGAAAGCAGTGATATAGGTCTATAGTTAGAAAGACAGTCTGGGTCACCCTTTTTAAACAACGGGATTACTATAGCTGTTTTAAGACATGTTGGAAACTCTCCTCTTTGAAAACTTAAATTAACGAGGTGGGTCAAAACATCTACCACATTTTCTAAAATGGATTTTAGGACAAATGATGTAATATTATCAAACCCCGGTGCCTTATTATTTTTTAGATTTATTACAATGTTTCTGATCTCATTTGCAGTTGTGGGAGCAATAAAAAGGGATTTTCCAATGTATTTGTTCCTAAACGTTGTTCCAAAATTTTCGTATGTAAGGTTGGTTTTCTTAATTTTATTTCTTAAATTTTCTGCTATATTAATAAAGAAATCATTAAAAGCAGTTGAAATTCCATTTGGATCAGTTATGGTATTTCCTTGTTCAATTATTTGGGAGATTTCTCGGTTGTTTGTTGTCCCTTTCACTAACCCATTAATTAAATTCCATTGTGCTTTTACATTACCAGCTACTGACTCAAACTTTAACGAATAATAACGTTCTTTTTGCATTTTAATATCATTTTTTAACTTATTTCTAAAATGGTTATAATATCTTCGTAACCTATTATTTTCAGGCTGCGACTTAAGAACAGAATATAATGTGTTTCTTTGTTTAATTTTTGAACAAAGGTAGTCAGTCATCCATGGTGCTTGTTTATTAAATTTGGAGTTTAATATACATTCATACTTAGATTTGTCAATCTGTGTTTGCAAAATGTCAAGGAATTTGGCAAAAGCTTTCGAAGCAGAATTTATATTATAAACAACTGACCAATCTTGATCTTTTAGCATACTTTTTAATTTATTCATGTCAATTTTAATTTTGGTTGTTGTATTTTCAATAGGTGACATTTTTTCCAGCAACAGTGTACAGAAAACTAAAGAATGATCAGTAATATTTAAATGCATTACTTCTGATTTACAGCTTAAAAAGGATTTTTTACTTGAATTACAACGAAAAAACACATGATCTAAACAAGTTTTACTGTCATTAACTATTCTTGTAGGCTCGTTGACCAAAGATTTTAAACCAAAGCTTGTCAAAAGTGTCATGTATCTATGGGAATTTGGAGTATCCGTCAAAATATCACAGTTTATGTCTCCTAACAAGATTAAAGATTTTTTATCATATGAAGGTAACAAACTCTCTAATTCACCAATAAAGTTTAATAAAGAAAAATAATGTAATCTGTAAATAGCAAGCAAGTTGATTACCATTTCTCCTACTTTAAATTTGATTGACAAACAATCCGCCGAGTGTATAGTAGTCAAATTGACAGTCGCATCAACAGAAGATAAGTGACAATCCCTTACATACACTACAACCCCACCGGCTCTGTAACTATCATTGCAGTTAGAATATTGTTTGTACCCATCTATTGCATAAAAAGCTGCTTCATGTGATTCTACCCAAACTTCCGTTAAAACAATGAGATCTGGCTTTATACCTAATGTCTCCAATTCCGCCAAAAAGTAGTCAAAATTACTCCTCAGACTCCTGATATTTTGATTTACAATAGTAAAACTAGTCATACGAAAAAAAGAATATCAAGTACAAAGATAAATCCCCAAGAAACAAATTTTTACATAAAACCAAAACAACAACAGAAATTTGGCAATACATTGATATTTTGTGACTTTTTCAATAAATGAGATAAAAATCAAGGAATTCATGGAAATGAGATCTACTAACAGTTTGAAATCAAAACGAATCCTAATAAGTTAATCACATAGTCAAACAAAAGATATTTCCCCTTTTGTGTCACCCTTGTTCAGATAAAAACGAAATGGAAACATACTTGATAAAAAAAGATTAAAAATAAAACAGTCTCTAATATCCTACAGTTATTGAAACGCAGTTTGTATTTATAACGTTAAAAAGAAAAATATATACATACAACTTAACAGAAATATCCATACGAAACAAAGATGTAAAATCAAAATAACAATAATGAATTTAAACAGACAATTCTTAAACTTACAGTTTTCCCAAATCCTCCAACGAGTTGATGTGGATCACCGTGTCACCATCACCTTTTCGGCAAAAGATCCTCCCACCTCGCACCCAAATAAACTTGTACCCTTTGCTTCGACGGGCCTCCCGCGCAGCAGCTAGCAGTCGTCTCTTGGCTGGAGACAAACTCTCGTTTATATACACCGGAGAGTCTGTAGCCAGTCCCAAGTGTCGGGTGGACAGATCTTTTTTTACCCTCCGCTTCTGGAGAATCGCCTCGGTGTCCATCCGCCTCACCATCTTCACAATGATTCCCGGTGCTTTCCCAGAGTCAGGTTTGGATCTAAGTCGGTGACAAGCGTCGATCATAGAATCCTCAATTTGTACACCGATTGCCTCTCCGACACTTTTAACAATCGTCAATACATTCTCATTGTTGTTCTGTGGTACTCCGTGTATCTCAAAAGTGTTTCTGCGGGAGTATTGCTCCAGATCATCAATGCGCGACTCGAGTTTGGTGATGGTTGTTTTTAGAGAGGCATTTTCTTCAACCATCTTCCCCAAAGAGTTGTTAAGTGAGGCAATCTCATTTGTTTGTGCCTTCAGCTTCTCATTTGCTTCTCTTAGTTCCTCATGACAGGAATTCAAAGAAATTCCCAGACTCTTCTCGACTTGTTTAAACTCAGACTTCAATTCTTCAAATAGCCTCAGAATATCATTATAATTAACGTTCTGGGCAGTTTCTAGCACCATGCTTTTTCTTCTTTCCACAGCACAAGGCTCACAGCGCCACACTCGACCAAGATCATTAAGGCACTGGACATCTTCATTACTCATATTTACGCATTTGTAATGAAAACATTTTTGACAGTCATTGCACTCAATTTTTCCTTTGACATTTTTTAAGGATTTCAGGCATTTGCCACAATCTGTCATATTGATTGAGTGAGAAGAATAATAATACGAAGAACAAGAAGTCGAAGAAGAAGAATACGAAGAATAAGAAGTAGGCTTTCCCAAAATGGCGAACTTTTTCCTTGTAAGGTTAAGTTTATTATTACTTGATTTATTATTGTAAGACTTAAATTTCACTATAAATCTGCAGTCCACAGACTCAGTTGAACATAAACTGATACTATAAAGCAGCACTATATATCTTAACTAGGTTTTAGCACATTAACTATTATGCAGTTATGGAGCAACTGACACACGTCTGCTCTTCTCTGTGACTGGATCATGAATGATGCTGTTACTTATGAACAAATAATACAATTAGAGCCAAATGGAAAAAATGGTGGAATTGTGATAACAAACGATTAACAAATTTTGCAGACCCTGATTATGCTGATAACGCTGTAACTGTTAATTTTCTTGTTAAAGTAATAGGTAATTTATTATTTGATATGCATAATTATATTGCAGCTGGACAACATAAACCTATTGATGAAAAAATTAGAAATACATGGATTAAACAAGAAACTCTTTATAAATACTTTTTTAATCATAACACACAAAAGTTTAGATCATCAGATTGGGGTACTTTTGATATTTAATTAAATAACATCATAAATTACATCATTTATGTGCAACCTGTCATAGAGGTAACACATAGGTTACGCTTTTCAAATATAAAAGACAATCATGGCGTTTCATTACACCAGTCCATATCGAGACACTATACGGAAAGGAGGCGGTATCACGTCCACAGCGTTTTCTCAGTTAAGTAAAGCTTTAAATCGTATTCCAGTAGGATCCATCGTAAATAGAGCAATAGACGCTTTACCATACGAATTTCACATACCGGGAGGTTATCAGTATTGCGGACCAGGAACTAAATTGAAAAAAAAAAACGACTGGAAAGAGGTGATCCAGGCATAAATAAGTTAGATCGGGCTTGTAAAGAACACGATATTGCATATTCCACGTTTACCGATTCAAAAAATAGGTCAATCGCTGATAAAAGCTAGCGAATATAGCTTGACAACGAGTAAAGTCTAGTGACGCTAGTATTGCAGAAAAAGCAGCAGCTTTAGCGGTAACAGCAGGTATGAAGGCTAAAACGGTGGTAGGAGGTGGTAAAAGGAGGGGTAAGAATAAAAAAGGATCAGTCATGAGGAAACATGGTGGTAATATTAGACTAAAAAGACGTTCTACGAAGAAAAATAATAAAAAACCGACAATATGGTCAATGGTAAAAAACGGGGCAGGTCTATACCTAAGACCGTATCGTGCATATTAAATAAAAGAAATCAATTAGTTATACCGCATAAAGCGTTGACTAATGTTGAATTATTTAGATATATTTCCTGTTTAAAAATACCATTTTTCGTGGAGTATTCATGAAGGACAGTTTACCAAACAAAATATGGAAAAATGAGACTGGAATCGTAAATTTGGATAATACTGAAGGGCCCGGCACCCATTGGGTGTGTTATAAGAAACTAAATAGCAATGTATATTATTTTGATAGTTTTGGAAATTTGCCACCACCTAAAGAACTTGAACGTTACTTTAAATCTGCTAAAAACATATATTAAAACTATAAAAGAGAACAACCTGATAATACTTCAATATGCGGCCATTTATGTTTGGAATTCCTAGCTAAAAGTATCAGTCACTATTGAGATGTCTTCCTAAGTAGTTAGATTTGGTCACTTCTGGGACAGGTCAGCTGCCCCGGAAGCCACGTGCCGGGGCACATAGCTTCCGGTCGTATATTAAATGAGGGGGGAGGAGGTGGGGTGAGCGTTTGAAGTAGATCTGCGCATAAATTAAAAGTTAGTTTAAAACTGAAATTCAACAATTTGGTAGTGAACTAAATGTGCGCATAAATTAACCGGGTTCAACTAAACCTTCGCATAAATTAAAAGTTAGTTCAAAACTGAAATTCAACAGTGGAACAAAAGTAGAAGTTAGTTGAAAAAGGAGAGGGGATAATTGCTTCAAGGTCATCCGGAGGAAGTTTTAAAAAAGACTGAACTTCTAAGAGTTCAGTTTAACACCGATCGCCGTACAGGTCAGTCGAAACCGAAGAGCGACCGAAGAATAGCTGCAAGATCATTCCTCGCCGTCGAAGATACATCCGAAACTTGGACGGGGTCCTGTGGATTCGGTGAAGGCGAAGTTCTTGGAGGGGTTCTCGGGTGAGTAGTAGACGATATTTCGTGAACTTGTACTTGTTCTTGGTTTGTATCCATCTTCGTGTAGTGTAACTTAGAGTGGAGTAGTTGTCGGTCGAAGAGCGTATAGAAGAATGAAACAGGAATTGTCGTGAGCGCACTTATATAAAGAATGGTGGGGATGAAATAGAAAAACCTGTTGAACACAGTCGATAGGTGTAACAAGTTCGAAGTTGTGGAAACGTAACATTGAACGCAAAATGTTGTGAATAACACTATCATCAACGTGAACCCGCGAAGTTCTAGCAGAGTATAACGGGTTAAAAATCAATTTCTTCCTTACTTTTGTTAAATTAGTTTTAGTCTTTGAAACCGAAGGTTTGGAAGTATTTCGTAATATATGTTGTGTCCGCAAAAGATTCAATTTCAAACATTGCGTATCCATCATAAGAAGTATGTCAGATGTGTAGAAGTCAGAACAAGACAGATGAATGAGATATAACGTCGAGCACGCGAAGGTGATTCAAACAGGACGACATGTGCTAATGTAAATGAAATTTCAGGTTAGTAGCAATTAGACTTGTATAATGAAGTTGGCGAAACGTATATATAATGAGTAGGAAGGATGCGAACAACTCAAATGCGAGTTAATTAATGGTCGCGGCGCGATGAAAAATCTTCTTTTATAACGGTTATCGCGTGAGAAGATCAGTTGCGCATGAGCGCCCAAGTGGAACCTCCCGTGTTCACTCAAGCGGAACCCCCCCCCACCCGTGACTAATGAAGCGGAACCCCCCCCCCCTCCCCCCGTGACTAATGAAGCGGAACCCCCCCCATAAAAAATGGAGATTAATTCCCCCCCCCCCGGTGTTCACTCAAGCGGAACCCTGCCGGGTCGATGACCGGTCAATGGCCGGTCACGACCGGTTGCTAACCCCATCTAATTACCACACTTCACATCCCATGCCAGCCATGAACTACTATTGTTTGAATGAAACTGAATTAAACATGGCAGCCACCATGGAAAATTCTAACCTCAAACCTTGGTTTTACGTCACTGCGCATGCGCCGCTCCCACTCCTTCGTTTCATTTTTATGCTGCTATAACTTGTACTGGAGTGAGCCAACTTCACGCTACGGCGCCTAGTCCTGTATTACTCACTTTAGCGCTACTGCGAATGCGCCTAGTCTGTATTACTCACTTTAGCGCTGCTGCGAATGCAACGAGTTCTCCGGATCGGAATCACTCCTCGCTATTGCGCATGCGCCGAGTCCTGTATTACTCAATTTAGCTCTACTGTGCACGGAAAGTTCTAACCTCAAACCTTGGATTTTACGTCACTGCGCATGCGCCACCCCCACCCCTTCGTTTCATTTTTACACTGCTGCGAACTGGAGTGGATTGAAGACCGTACTGGAGTGAAACAATTCCCCCACCACTGCATTAATTACCCCCACCACTCGAAAACCCGAGGAGCGATACGAGCCCGATTTTCGCGTCAGTCGTCAACGAGTTTTCATAGCGAAAAGTCGTTGGCGACTCGGTAAGAGGTTCAAATATATAGTAGGCCTATATATATATGAAACTTCTTATACTACGTTGCGTTCTTTAATGCAATGTGGTATGTGTGTGTGTGTGTAAATATTAGTTGTAAGTTGCACTTAATTTAAGAATTAATTTGCGCATTGCGATGTTAGTTATAAGTTGTGTTTAGCGTAAAGGTGTATTAATTTTAAAAATAATGATGGTATTTGGTTGTGTTGAATTATTTGATATTTAATAATGATGTGTTGTTAGTTTTAAGTGTTGGTATTAGTAATTAATGTTGTTGTTTTGCCTTTCAGCTAGATGATAGGGGGTAGATTAAATGTAAATTCAGAAGTTCGGTTGAACTTCACTTAGAAGGGGTGGGACATCCGCAAATTGTAGGTAGCGGACTAGGTTTTTGCATTTTGTTTAGGAATATGATGGGTGGGATTAGTTGGGTGGGTGTTAGAGTTGCGTTTCTGCATTAGCTGTTCCAGTTTCCCTTCGAATTCACGGTTACGGTAGACCCGGACCGGACCGTTACGGTAGACCCGGACGGGCCAAACAAAATTGCGTCGATGTCCCTCGCAGAACGTAACTAGTGGGTTGGGAGTGGGAACCGTTAGGCAAACAGGGTGGTGGGAACAGTTACTACTGTTCCCATCACCTTGGTTCTTTATAAGTCTTGAATGACCTTGACCCACTTTCGGAAGGGTCAATGACCGACCCCCCCGTGTTCACTCAAGCGGAACCCCCCCCCCCCCCCCGTGTTCACTCAAGCGGAACCCCCCCCCCCAAAAATTAAAATGCCTATAACTCGATAATGGATTAACGGATTAGGACAAGCGATACATCATTGAAAAGGTCTATGTAAGACGAACATTTTAGTTAAAGAAGAATTTACTTATCTTATTTTAGTCGAAAGTTATGCGAATTATTTGAAATAAATACCCCCTCTTTTTCCTTCCCTCCCACCTTCCCCCACTTAACGGCTGTTAACCCTTCTCATTAGCATACTGTTATAAAAGACGCATTGACCACGGCTAACGTTTCATTCTGTTTCCAGACGTTACGCTGCGAACTGCGAACAGAACTACCACGATGTCATCCCTGCCGACTAAAACTTCCACTACAGCCCGCTCTTCTATTACAAGTTCAACTTCTACTTCTACTACGGCTTCAACTCCAGTCAAGAAAACTCTTCGCTTGAAAAATGCTCCCGACTGGTATAAGAAGCAACTAGACTCGAAACCTTCAACTTCTGGAGCTCCTCTTCCCCCGGCCAACAATACCACACATCGCAGCATATTTTCACCACCTTCGTCTTCAAATGACTCCACACCGCCTTCAACTAACATGCCGCCACCGCAGAAGCCAGCTCCCCGTCCTAATTCCCCTTCATTTGAAACCTTGCTTCATCGTCTTAGTACACCTGTCATTCCACTGTCACCAATGCCTCCTACCCCACCACTTACTATTCCTAAAGATCACACCTATCCTAAAAATAAATCTCCTAAGTCTGCTCCTTCAGAGCGTTTCCAATTATTAAAAGAAGAGCGTCGTAGGGCATTTAGCCGTCCCACTACTTGCCCTGAAGTGCTCGCTAGGGGAATTAAGAAAGGATCAGCTTGTGGAAGGAAATGTGTTAAGAATGAGAGTTTCTGCCGTGCACATATCGTGAAACATCTTTCCGAACCACAACTGGCAGAAATCCCCACTGTTGAAGACGATCCTGAAATAATATAAGTCAGAGGAGAGAGGCTTAAGAAAGGTTTGAAATATTTTTTTCTAAGTGTTGTTGACCACCAACACATATTGGCAAAATGTAACGGCTTAAAATATAAAATTAAAGTTTGTGATAATTTGTGTAAAGAGAAGAGATTTAACAATTTAAATTCTCAAGACTTTCTCCTCAGGGATAAAAAGGATCGTATTACAAGGTGGGGGCGTAAACAGTAAATTCACATAGTTTTTTCCAAATTTTGCTAAAAAAATAATGGGGGAGAAACACAATGCGTTATAGCGTTGTGTTTCTCCCCCATTATTTTTTAACACTCTAAGTCTCGTGACCTACTTTTAAGAGGTCGTTGTACAGTTATATGACCGCTCTGACTTGCATTGTTTGCCGGTGTAGCTTCATACAGCGTGCAAAGAATGGTTCCTAATGAAATCTCATCAGCATTCAAAGACAGAGACTGTTGTTTTGCAAGTTAATTAGTCTTGAAATAATGAAGTAGGAAACGTATATATATAATGAGTAGGAAAGATATGAACACGGCAAATGCGAGTTAATTAGTGGTCGCGGCGCGATGAACATTTGTCTTCATTATCACACAACGACTATCTCGTGAGAAGATCAGTTCCGCATGAGCACCCAAGTGGAACCCCCCCTTCCCCCCCCTCCCCCCCATAAAAAATGGAGATTAAATCCCCCCCCCGAAAATTCAAATGGCTATAACTCGATAATGGTTTGATCGATTACGACAAGCGATACATCATTGAAAAGGTCTATGTAAGACGAACATTTTAGTAAAAGAAGAATTTGGTTATCTTATTTTAGTCAAAAGTTATGCAAATTATTTAAAATAAATATCCCCTCTCCTTCCTTTCCCCCCACCTCCCGGGTCAACAATTGGTCACGACCATCTCTTACCCCTCTCATTAGCATATCGTTATAAAAGCGAAGCAAGCATTGTTCACTCCTTCATTCTGCTTTCACGCGCCACACTTGTTGTTTCGTCTCTGCCGTTATTATTTGCTTTAAAATGCTTCCTCACCATAGTGAAAACTTCAATCCTTCCGAAATTGCTGATGTTTTCCAACAGCCTGAAGAAGATGTGAAAGATTATTATGATAGTAGCAGTGACAATGAAAATGATAGTAGCAGTGACAGTGAAGATGAAGGTGAAGATGTAATTGAACTTGATGAACAAATGAGACCAATCTACATCGATGAACAATTTCCTTTTGATACAATAGAAAGATTCATTACGGAAGCACACAAATGGCTAAATTTAGGATTCAATGTTATAATTGGTTCAGCTATTGTGTATAACGACAGTAGGTTCTTCTGTGTAACACCAAATACTAGAGAACGTATGTTGACTTGGCAGGATGATGTTATGAAGTGTTATGAGCTCGAAGTTAGCATTGGTGGCTACTTTGTCGCACAAGTGGTCTAATAACCACATTACCCTTCCCTCACCCCCACCCTAACCCCTCCCAATCCTTATTCCTTCCCCCTCCCCATTTTTAAAACTCATAAAAGGCGGACTATGAACCTCCAGGTTTTTAGTCTGTACTTGCACCGTCAAGATGAGTACTAGACTTGATGGTTTTATAGCCAATGATATTAATATATGGAGTTTGATAACAAACTTGCGCATTAAAATTGAAGAAACAATTATGGCAAACAATGGGATAGGAGTTATTGTTATTGTTTCATTACTAAGACATATTGATTTTTTGTATGATATGAAAGTAACAATCAACAATATTAATGAACTATTTCCCTGGACAATATTTATTCGCGATAAAGTTGAAGAGCAGAAAATTACAGTAGATGTGCTAGCAATGAAATATAACCTAGATAGAGAAGAATAACTACAAAACGCTCTCCCCCCACCTTCCTTTATGTTGTGCAAAAGAGTGGGGAGTAAAAGAATATAAGACTAAGAAAGCAATACATAGTTCGTTATTCGAGGTAAAAGAAGTGGTGAACAAATATGTTGTCTAAAGATACTCCATTTGTTAAATATTTTGAAGTTAAAAATGTTTATATTAGTACAGACGAAATGGAAGAAGACAATATAGAGGAAAATTATAACGAAACTGATAATTATTCAACGATGGATGAAGAAGAAATGGAACAGTTTGAACAAGAAATCTTTGAAGAAATGATAAATGATAGTGACGAAGACATAGTTAAGGAAGCTATTGATACATTTATATTAGATTCATCGTTGGATTCACCCATATCACCTTTATTGTCTTCTGAATCCGAATCCGAATTGGACTAAGGTAGTTCCCCCACTTTATTATTCAAACAAGTCTTATAAATTGTGAGTTTTGTCATTAGTAAGTCAGCATTTGTTGGAGCTACATGTATGGTTAATAATGTCTCCTAGAGATACTTCTTTTATACAATTAATTGAAATTGTGAGACAACGAAATATTATGTTAGTTCAAGAAGAAGATGAAGTTGAAACAACCGACATAATACAAGATCCTGTAGAAGAAGCAATGGAAATAACAGAAATTGATCAAGAACCTTCAATGATGGAAATGGTTGAAACACAAAATGAATCTCAAGATGTAGGAGAAACTGTTTCATATTCAGTTTTTTGGGAATTTGCGTCAAATATATTTGTTATAATTCAAATTGAAGCTATTAATTCTGAAGAAGTGGTGGGGGAAACTTCTCCCCACCACTAGCTTAAAGTTGGTGGGGGAATGTTCATAAATGTGTTGGTTATTTGCGTAGAGGCTTATTCGTCAGGAAACTGTCGACTAAAAATGTTCAATCCCAACGCAACTACAGAACCTTCTTCGAGTAACTGTCGAGTACAAACGTTTCGTGCTGTACCTTTTGAACCTTCGTACTATAAAATGATAGGTCAGGTATTCATGAGATTGCAGTCAATGATCAGAAAATGTTCAAAATATTCTGTTCTCGACTTAATAGAACCTTACGTCTACCACCAAATACGTTCACTTACAGGCTACCTCTGATAGACAAAGATGATGTAAGCAAAATAAGCAAAAATCAGTTGATATGCAGAGCTTGAAGAGAAAGGATGTCTGTGTGGCCGGTCCCTTATCTGATGTGATTAGATAGTGCAGTGGGTTCATGTTTCTACAGTTCTGTTCCTTCTGATTATTGTGAGTGTACTTATAGTTTATTGGAATAGTTTAAAACTATTAAAATGAGTAAATGTACCATATGTTCAAAATCCACTTCAGGCAGAAAAGCCAAAATTACTTGTAATGATTGTGAACTGGTGTTCCACGGTAGTTGTGTTAATTTGTCTGAAACTGATATTGAATTCTATGAGAAAGAGGGTGAAGTTTTTAGATGTGAACCTTGCTCGAAAAAACGACGAGCTAGTATGAGAGTAGAGAGCGAATTAAGCAAAAATGAGCCAAATATTGATCAAGTTTTAAAAACATTGGCAGAAATGAGAGAAGAAAGTAAAAATCAGATCCAGAGATTGGATTTAGAAATCATCAAGGCATTTGAGTTCAATAGTGATCAGATGAGGGAGCTAACAAGTACAGTGAAAGCTCAATCTGAATCCTTAAAAAATTTTGAAAAAATGTATCAACAGGTCTGTGAAGAAAACAAAAAATTGAAGAAAACTGTTAGTGAACTGGAACAAAAACTCGATGATATGGAACAGTATAGCAGAGGAAACTGTGTGGAAATAAATGGAATACCAGAAAAAGAAAATGAATCTGTACTAGAACTTGTTAAAAAGCTGGGAACAAGTCTTAATTTTCCAATAAATGACGAAATGGTGGACACATGTCATCGTTTAGGACAGAAGACCGCTGGTCGAACCAGAGGGATTATTGTCAAATTCACAAGGCGCACGGTTAAAGAAGAAATTCTAAGACAACGAAGAATCAAGCGCAATCTAAACACTAGAGATATTGGCTTCACTGACAGTAACGCAGAAGTAATTTACATGAATGAAAGTTTGACTCCACATCGACGTAAGATCTTCAACGAAGTACGAGCCCTCAAGAAAGAAAAAGGATTCAAATTTCTATGGGTGCGTAACGGGAAAATCCTACTACGAGTAAGCGAAGGTTCTAGTGTCATCGCTGTGACATCAATGGCACAGATTACAAAGTTGAGGAATGAAAAAGATGAAAAGCAAACCGAGGATGAAAAGGAAGTTTCATGAACTATACTATAGGTTGGTAGTTTTAAAGTGCAGCTAATAAAAAATTAAGAAATTGTTTTTTTTTTTATAATGATAATTAGGTTAAAATATCATGTTACATTTATAATTTTCCCACATGCCGGTTTTTAGTACTAAAAAGGATATTTCTCTATTAAGTAGTAATATCTTTTCTGACTATTTAAATGATTTGGTTGTCATACAGCAAAATATTCGGAGTATGAGGAAGAACTTTGATTTATTCTCAGTAGAACTGTTAAGCTTATCAAAAATTCCAGATATAATTATCCTGACGGAAATATGGATTGAAGATAATGAGATCTATCAGTACAATCTTCCAAATTATAATCTTTATTCTAAAACTAATAATTCTTATCGCTCGGGTGGCGTGGCTGTCTTTATTTCAAATCGGTTGACTTGTCATGTTATCGCTGATATTCAAATGGAGACAGCAGATTGCCTACATTTGACAATCAATATTTCCGACAGTAGGTCTGTTCCACTTGATATTATAGCAATTTATAGGTTGCAAGAATATAGTGCTTTTGATTTTATCAAGGATTTAGAAGGTTTTTTATCCATGGATAAATCTAAATTATTAATTATTTGTGGAGACCTAAATATAAATACTTTAGATCAAAGTGCCTTAGTTGATAGTTACAATTTAGTTACTTCTAGCTATGGTTTACTTCCCCTAATAACGGATCCTACCAGGGTATCAGTTATATCTTGTTCGTGCATTGATCATATGCTAGTAAGATGTTACAAAAATATAAACATAGAATGTATTAGTTGGGTGATAGATGCAGGAATAACTGATCATAGAATGACTGCAGGGTGTTTTAAAATAGATTTTACTGTTAAAAATAATATACATGAAAAAACAAAAAATTCCATTAATTATCATATACTAAAAACACAGTTGAAAGATGTTTCATGGTTACCTGTGTACAATGCCAAAAATGTTTCTGAAGCATTTAAGGAATTTTTAAATATTATTAAATTATCTGTAAGTAAATCCAGTGTTACAGAAAACCAACAAACAATTAAAAAACGTAAGCCATGGATGAATAATCGACTCTTAAAAATGATAGAAAGGAAAAATAAAATGTATATGAAGTGGGTTAAACAACCACTTAATATGGAATTGAAACATGACTACAATGCTTATAAAAACTTTTTAATAAACGAAATAAGGAATAAAAAAAATGAATATTTTAAAAATATATTAGATTTTAATAATAATAAACCAAAGAAACAATGGGATACCATAAAAAACCTGATAGGCGAACGAAGTAAGGGAGACGATAAAATATTTTTAAAAGACATGAACAATGTCTTAGTTAGAGAACCTAAAGCAGTAACAAACATATTAAATGAGTATTTTTGTTCTGTTGCTTCAGACCTGAGAGAAAGTTTAAAAATAGACCAGGCATTCACTTCACCCTTAGAAAATGAATATAAAATTATATTTAATCATGGATCTAGTAACAAATCAATTTTCTTCTATCCAACTTGTAAAGAGGAAATTTTGGATTTAATCAAATCTCTCAGCAATAGGAAAGCTCCAGGTGCGGACAGTATTACTCCAATAATCATAAAATCAATTGATGTGTACATTGTTGATGTGTTAGTTTACTTAGTAAATTTTAGTATGAGCTCAGGAGAGTTCCCTTTGGAGTTAAAAACTGCAATAGTAAAGCCATTATTTAAGAAAAATGATAGAACTATTCCAGGAAATTATCGCCCTATAGCTTTATTGTCAATATTTTCAAAATTATTAGAAAAAGTAATTAAGGCAAGACTAGTTAACTTCCTAGAGAAGTATAATTATTTTAGCGATAAACAATTCGGGTTTAGAAAAAAGTTAAATACCTCTTCCGCGTTACATCATTTTATGGGCAAAGTATATTCAGGGCTAAACAATGGTAAATACTGCGCTGGATTATTTGTAGACGTTATGAAAGCCTTCGATACTGTCGATCATTTTACTCTTTTGAATAGACTGGAAGAAGCGGGTGTTAGAGGTATCCCTCTGCAATGGTTTCGTTCATATCTTTGTGGTAGAACTCAGAGAACAAGGGTTTCTGAAGTGGTGAGTGACTTGGGGGATATTCAGCATGGTATTCCTCAGGGATCTGTACTCTCTGGACCTTTGTTCCTGATATATGCAAATAATTTATGTAATGGCCGTTTCAAAGGAAATTTATGTGCCTTTGCTGACGATACAGCATTATTTTATGAATCAAATTCAATTGAACAGCTAAAAATGAACATGCAATATGATGTGAATGCTTTGAGATGGTGGTTTACATCAAATTTCATGGTGATGAGCCCCAAAACTAAATATATAATCTTCAATCTTTCTAAAAATGTTAATTTTACTTCCCCTATAATATATCACAATATAAGTTGTAACAATGTAATTTGTAAATGCCAGGAAATAGAACAGGTTAATGAAATTAAATATCTTGGACTGTATTTAGATGCAAAAGTTACTTGGAAAACCCATATAAACTATGTAAAGAACAAATTGGTTAAATATATAAGAGTATTTTATTTGTTAAAATATGTGTGTAATCAACATCTTTTAAGAACTGTTTATTATGCCATAATAAATTCTAAACTAGAATATGGATTAACAATCTACGGTGGAGCATATAAAACATCACTACAACCACTAATTGTGCTACAAAAAGCCTTCGTTAGAATAATTTCAAATAAAATTAAAACAGAACATGCAGCACCTTTGTTTAAAAGTCTTGAAATATTACCTTTAAGAAATTTATATATTTTTAAAGTGCTACGGTTATTTTTTGAAAGAAGCGGGAACGCTATAAAAATTAACTCGGATCGGAAAGTAACGCTGAGAAATAAAAATGATATTAATGTCCCAAAACCAAATCTAACTGTGTTCAAAAAGTTTTATTTGTTTCTTGCCCCAAAGTTTTTTAATCATTTGCCAGAAAGCATAAAAATTTTTAAAAATAAAGTAAGTTTCTTAAAACAGGTATGGTTATTCTTAATAAAGTTGGAAAATGTTGATTCTTTTTTTGATTAATCCAAAACTTTAATTAGGTAGTTTTTTTTGATAGGTAAGTTAGTAGAAGATAATATTTCTGTGTAGAATAGTAAGAAATGTTTATATTAAGTTTACTTGATTTTTTGTACTTAAATTTTTGTTTTATATATAATCAGAAGAGTGAGAAAACTGTTTTTGCTAATTTATAAATAGTATTATAAGTGATCGGTCACCCCCCTGCCCTTCAGGACTCGATTGTTTGTGTTATAAAAATATGTAAAATCCACCAAAACAGGTTTTTAACCTTCGGTGGTTATTGTTTCTTACATTATTATATATGTACATGTAATATGCTTTTGTCATGTGTTTTATGAAACAATAAAGATTTTCCATTTCAAAAAAAAAAAAAAAAAAAAAAAAAAAAAAAAAAAAATACCAATGATTCAAGTGAAATTTCTGGAAGATGGAATTCTTGTTAATTTAAGAGAAGTGTATCATAATGACTATTTAAAAAGAATAGCTTTCAACTTTCTTAAGGAAAATATAGGACGTGAAATATACCAGTATCCAGAACCATTTTACAGATACCTTTTTGAAAATGGAGCAAGTGTAACGGTGGAAATAAGTATTAAATTAATGTAATTCTCCCCACCACTAGCCTAAAGTTGGAGGGGGAAGTGCATAAATGTGTTGGTTTTCTGCGTAGAAGCTTATTCTTCGAGATATCGTTGACCAAAATGTTTCGTCATATTCCTTGTGATCCAATTTCTTCGTTTAGGGAGAATCAAAGATTGAAAAGACTAGAAAAGGAAAAACAAGACCGACAAGATATGAACATGGAGTTCAATCGACTACAATTTCAAATACCTGGAATTGCAATGGGAGCACCAAAATTGAAAACCCTACACTGGGCTGGGAGTTACATCAAGTATTTAAAACTACAAATCGAAGCAAGAGATTTAAAATTGAAGAAAGTGGAAATGGAAAATCGAGAAATGAAGAAACTAATATCACACATGTCTGGTAATACTACAGTTCAAAAAGGTGAAGAAGAAGGAAAAGAAATATTAGGAATCTAAATTATCAACAATCTTCTTAGAGAATGGGGAATAGATCACTTTGTGGTAATAGAATAACATGCCACTTAGTGATCTATTCCCAGTTCTCGCTTGATATCCAATGACCTTGACCTATATAAAAGTGGTGGGGGGAAAATCATATAAGAAAAAGGTTTTAGATGTAACTATCAGTATAAGTCGAACACGATGGATAGGTTGTTGGTTCTGTGTTTACAAGTAATTATCAATAATGGGTTTCTTTACCATTACATTATGAGATCAAATGAGTGTCAAATACCTAAAGCAATTCGTGAAATGCTCATTGAATTTAAGAAAGACAATTATGGATTTGCTATCTATCTTGCTTATACTTTTAAAGATGGTACAAAAATGTGTCATGATTGTGGAAAAGCGTCTGTTTTAGATTTTGAACAATTCCAAGATGATGGAGGTAGGTTAGTTCATCTTGTAAAAGGTCAAATAATGAAATTCGAAACGTGTAATAACACTTGCAACATTTGTGCACAGTGTTTGTTTGAATTTATTAAGTATCGTGCATTCAAACCATAATACCCCTTCCACATATAAAGGAGAGGGGGAAAAGAGTGGGGGTTATAATTAGGTGGGAGAACGTGTATAAATGCAGGTTGTTTGAAGAGAGTTTTATTATTGTTGCGGCATTAGAAGAAACATCATGGAATTCGAAGTGCGTCATTTCAAGATTAAATATGAAGAGTGGACCTCTGTTGCAAATTTCATATCATCGAAAGAGGAAGAAAACAAGTTGATGCAAGTGTATTGTTACATAGAAAATGAGGAAAGCCATCACAAGGTGATGAGCTATCTAAACAGACCGAATGTATCGTCGAGGAGTCCTGAATTTGTCAAATACTTAAAAGAGGAAGACGCGGATGTCATATTGGAAGTATGGTATAAAATTTGAAATAAGAAAAAACAAGTATAAATAATTATGGTGGGGGGAAGAATATATAAGTCGGTGGTGGGGGAAATGTGATAAAAGAAGTAAAACTTTAGAAAAGAGTTCACTCTGTACGACAACAGTGAAAGATGACTGATCCTTCTGCAACACCAGTATTTTCAACTACAGATTGCCACCAAAACTTAGAACCGAAGATGTATTGCAATACTCCAACAACAAATTATTATCAAGCTCAACGGCCGCAAGTATCTCATTGTACTTCAACATCAGTGTTGAAAATGTCAAAGCCATATCCAGATTGTATGTACGAGCCTATAACACCATCTTCGGCAAGACTAAGGAAAAACCTAAAAATGAGAGAAAGGTGCAAGAAAGAGAAGATAGAATTTGCAAAATTGCAACTAATAGTGCCTTCCATTCAAGTCGGATGTAGCAGACTGAAAACTTTAGAAAAAACTAACGCATATTTGTTACAATTGTTGGAAACTATTGAAGATTTGAAGAAGAAAAATGGACATTCTACCAAGTAATATTCAAACACTCATTCCCCCCAGAAAAACCAAAAAAAAGATAAAAATAACAAAAACCAAAAAAAAAAAAATTAGATGTAGAATAGAGAGCGAGGAATAGATCACTTTGTGGTAATGGACTAACATGCCACTTATTGCTCTATTCCTCGTTCTCGCGTTAATACCGGATGACCTTGACCTATATTAGTAGGGTGGGGGAAATTGAAAGTGGTGGGGGAAAGTGTATAAAAGACGAGTGTACTATAGTCGAATTATTCTGAAAGCGAACTTGTCACGAGTAAGAACTTGAAGGAAAGTGTTATGGACTTGACTACAAATAAAGATAATAAAAAACTAAAGATTCGGGAAATGGCTAAAGCAAGAGAGTCAAGAATAAAGTTAAAGTTTTACAGACTACAGAGATTGATTCCCGGGGTTAGGTTAGGAGAAATACGAACAAGAACAGTGGACATGGCAGCTGATTACATTAATCAGTTACTTACGGAATTAATGATAAAAGAAGCTAAAATAGAAGCGTTGGAACAAACGATAAAACGGCACTTTGAAAATTCCAATTGTCAACCTATAAACTACGTAATAAAAGAAGAAGTAAAAGATTGAAATTGAACAAAAATGAACTTGAACTTTGGTTATTGATTGGACACTTCTTAGAGAATGGGGAATAGATCACTTTGTAGTAATGAATTAACATGCTGCTTAGTGATCTATTCCCAGTTCTAGCTTAATCTAAAATGACCTTGACATACTTATCAAAATATCATATAAGCCGAATCGCAAAGAGTTATTCCTCATTTACTTGAAATGGCTCCTGTGGACAACACCGATTATCCGAGGAAACCTCTTATTGAAATATTGTATAAAATTCAACTAGACGATTTTAATATGGAAGAAGATGATAATAACAGTGAAACATCAGAAGTAGAAAGTGTAAATGATATGGATGTAGATCTAACAACATCAGAAGTAGGAAGTGTAAATGATGTGGAGAATGAAAATTTGGATATGGATGTAGTAATATCAGAATCTTCATCATCGTTTGAATATGAAGAAGTACATACTGAAACTCCAACTGGAATAGAGAACACAAATGAACAATCAGTTAGTAGAAGATTAATGTTTCGTCCAAGACGTTTGTTTTCCTCGGATAGTGAAGAAGAAGAAGAGGATGATGATGAAATAGTGGTGGGGGAACCGTTATAAAAGCGGGACCGTCAGAGCCCATTTCATTTCTCGGCGAAATTTCGAAGAGTAAACATCGTCAACATGTATCATTGCAAAAAATGTTCGGAATCGTTTCACGATGAAATTCTACTATATATACATAAAGAACTAATTCACAACAACACAGAAGAAGATCAAGAACAACAAGAAGAACAAGAAGAACAAGAAGAACAAAAAGAACAAGAAGAAATAACAGCAACATCTTCAACTACTTTACCGAATCTACAAGTATTTGCTTTACCCGGTAAGGTAGTAATGCATCATAAGATTCAAAATGAAAACTTGAACTTAGAAGAATTTATTAGAGAAGCAAAACCAATCGTAAGTAAAACTTTAAAAAAAGAATTGAAAAGATTAAACTTTCTTAAATTTGGTTTACTACTAGAAGCTATGTTTATAAATGCATAAGAAGAATTATCACCAAGAGAATTAAGAGAATTATCACCAAGAATTAACCATAACAAAAAACCGAACCATCATGGAAAGTTCAAACATTGATTCAATAGTAGAGAATTGTATAGAAGAAATATTAACCAAACTTCAGGAACACGAAGGAAGAGGATCCGGATGGAGTCTTACAAGTATCGAAGTATTAGATATAAGAGTTCACAAACATGGATATGGACTAATGGGATCTAGTTACATTCCTTTGCCAAAAATAATTGAAAATACAAAATCTTGTATTAATGTCCAAAATGAAGATAATGAATGTTTTCGCTATGCTATGACGACAAAGTTTGTATTACGAACTCCACATAGACCCAACCAAGAATATGAAGACGCAAGACACAGGTACAATTTTCAAGGAATAACATATCCCGTTTCTACGAAAGATATATCAAAATTCGAAAAGAAAAATCCCGGCACGTCTATTAATGTTTTTGCATTAGATAGTTCAAACAAAGTGTATCCTTTACGTATTGCAAAAGAAGAGCTACCAGATCATACGGATTTACTACTACTAACGCGAGGAGATGTGTCTCACTATGTGTACATAAAGCAATTCGATCGTCTTGTTAACAAGCAACTTTCTAAAGCTCGACACAGAAAGATAATTTGCAAGAGATGTTTTAATTTTCAACGAGAAGGAAGACAAGGAAGAGAATGGTTACAAGAGCACAAAAGATTATGTAACAATAATTATGAAGCAAAGATTAATTTACCTTCGGAAAACAGAGCATTCGTTACATTTGAAAAGGTTCATCATCAATACCGTATCCCTTTAGTTGTGTATGCGGATTTTGAATCAACACTTGTTCCAGTTGAAGATGAAAATTGTGAAGCAAGAAAAAGTGTAAAGTATCAAATGCACAAACCAAACAGTTTTTGTTTAATGGTCAAATCAACATTATCAGAAGAACATTTAAACAGATATGGATTAACTTCAAAACCTCTAGTATATCGTGGTGAAAATGCGGAAAAAATATTTCTTGATCACCTATATTCAATAGCTGGAAATACACAAAGATTATATACAAATATTGTACCAATGAAACCGATGGACGAAGAAGAAGAAATTCAACATGAAAATGCGACTCACTGTTTCTTGTGCAAAAATGATTTTACTATTGAGAATTATAAAGTTAAAGATCACGACCACCTCACAGGTTATTACAGGGGTGCTGCTTGTAATAAATGCAACTTGAGCTATCGTTTACCACTATTTATCCCTGTGGTTCTGCATAATCTCAGTGGGTACGACGCTCATTTTATAATACCTGAATTAGGAAGAGACGACGGTAAAATCGATGTGTTAGCTGAAACTTCAGAGAAGTTTATAAGTTTTTCCAAAGAAGTTGGAAACATGAAACTAAGATTCTTGGACTCCTACCGATTTTTGCCGTCGAGTTTGTCCAAACTTTCTGAAAATCTAAGGAAACAAGATTTAATCGAAACGAAGAAGATTGTAAACAGCGACAAACTGGATCTGGTACTTCGAAAAGGTGTTTTCCCATATGATTACATATACAGTTTAGAAAGATTTAATGAAACATCACTACCTCCAAAAGAAGAATTTAAAAGTAAACTGTACGACATGGATGTATCTCAAGATAATTATGATCATGCATGCAAAGTATGGAACGAATTAGGATTTAGAACATTGGGGGAATATTCAGATTTCTATGTTAAATTAGATGTGACTTTATTATGTGATGTGATGGAAGAATTTAGAAATACGTGTTTTGCGTCATATGGATTAGACCCTCTTCATTCGTATACTTCGCCTGGACTAGCGTGGCAAGCCATGTTAAAAGAAACAAATTGTAAAATACAACTTCTTACAGATATAGATATGGTGTTGATGTTAGAATCAGGAGTTCGAGGAGGATTGACGCAAAGTGTAACACGTCATGTCAAGGCGAACAATAAGTATTTGCCCGATTATGATGCATCAAAACCAACAACATTCCTGGGTTATTTTGATGCAAATAACTTATACGGATGGGCAATGGCGAATCCCCTTCCATATGATAATTTCAAATGGATAGACCCAGAATCAATTGGAAACATAATGGATATACCGAAATATGGAGAAACTGGTTACATATTTGACGTCGATTTTGAATATCCCGAACATCTTCACGACGAACATTATGATTTACCACTTCTTCCGAAGACTGAAATTTCTCCAACTGGAAGATGGCCGAAATTATTGATGACTTTAACCAACAAGTCTCGGTATGTTGGACACTACTGGATGATACAACAGGCCTTAGACTGAGGATTGAAAATTACAAAAATTAATCGAGTACTACAATTCTCTCAATCTTGTTGGTTAAAACCGTAAATTGACAACAACACAAGAAGAAGAGCCGCCGCTACATCAAGTTTTCAAAAAGATTTCTTCAAACTAATGAACAACGCAATATTTGGCAAGACTTTGGAAAACAAAAGGAAACATAAGGACATCAAATTGGTAACTGATCCAGTAAAACTACAGAAATTAGTGCAACAACCAAACTTTGGTTCATCTGTAATTAATTATTAATGAAAATCTAGTTGTTATTTCCATGAACAAGAAGTCAGTTCTAATGGATCGTCCTTTGTATCTAGGAATGTCAATCTTGGATATTTCCAAAACACACATGTACGAGTTTCATTATAAGAAGATGGTTAACTATTATGGAAGAGAGAACATTGGTATTTCATATATGGATACGGATGCACTAATTTACTGGATTAAAACAAATGACATGTACGAAGATCTACTCACTTTTATGTATAAAGATGATTTCGACTCTTCCGATTATCCCAAGGACCATCCAAATTACGACTACGACAGAAACAAGAAAGTATTGGGAAAATTTAAAGATGAAACAAATGGTGTGCCGATGATGGAAATTGTAGCATTAATGTCCAAACTATATTCATTTCAACTGTACATAAGCGAAAGGAACGAATATCAAGTCACGAAGAAAGCCAAAGGAATAAAAACCTCTTTCCTGAAGAAGAACGTACAGTTTGAACATTGTAAAAGATGTTTGTTTGAAAATGTTGAAACAACTGCAACATTTAACAACTTAAGAAGCTTCAACCATCGTCTTTTCAGTGTGAAGCAAACCAAATCGGCATTGAGCTATAAGGATGACAAGAGATACATCCTTGAAGACAACATAAGAACTCTGCCATTTGGACATTACTCTCTAAACCCTATCGACCAGTAAACCTATTCTTCGTCCTCTACCTTCTTCCTTTTTTCCTTTCCGTAAAGAAGAGGGGACATGGCAAGCCCAATGCCATGTTCCCTCTTTTTTACACTAATATGAAATGGCCTTGACCTATATTCAAACTATATAAAAGAGAAAGAACTGTTGTACGGATCAGTATTTTTACAAGCGATGTGCAAGCAACACCTGAAAATGGAAAGTGTGAAGGGCAAGATTGTAAATGAACTACATAAACCAGCAAGAAGAAGATTTCCAAGAAGAAGTACAATTATTAAGGGAATGAATGATCTGTATTAAGCTGATCTCATTGAAATGATACCGCACAGTAAATTAAACAAAGGTTTCAAATATATTTTAACAATTATAGACTGTTTTACTAAAATAGCTGACGCTTTACCATTGAAGGATAAGACTGGTAAAAGTGTTACAAAAGCTATGGAAACAACGATACAAAGAAATAAATTCAAAATCAAACATCTACAGACCGATGATGGAAAAGAATATTTTAATAAAGACTTTGGAGCTTTAATGAAGAAATATCAAATAAATCATTATTCTACAAATTCTGAAGTTAAAGCTTCAATAATTGAAAGGTTCAATAGAACATTAAAAGGAGCGATGTACAAACAATTTTCAAAACGAGGATCATACGTGTGGTATGACATATTACCACAACTTATAAAAGAGTATAACAACAAATATCATCGTACCATCGGAATGAAACCTATCCAGGTAAACAGCGCTAATGATAAGGTTGTATTACAACGCATCAGAAATAATACAACACCTAAATTGGAAAAGTTGCAACCAAAAAAGTTTAAAGTCAACGATAAAGTTCGTATAAGCAAATACAAAGGTGTATTTAGTAAAAGATATCTACCAAATTGGACTAATGAAGTATTTACAGTTTATAAAGTGCAACCAACTATACCTGAAACCTACTTATTAAAGGATAACAAGGGTTAATTACTTCAAGCTGGATTCTACGGACATGAATTGTTGAAATCAACAGTCGGTGATGTATATCTTGTTGAGAAGGCTTTACAAAGGAAAAAGGATATGGTTAAAGTCCGGTGGTTAGGATTCGATAAAAGTGAAGACTCTTGGATTCCTTCAAAAGACTTGGTATAGTAACTTAATAGCTCATTGTGTGTTTAACCTTTACACAAGATGGAGATTGTACAACAAAAAGATCGATTTAATATCAATAATATTGATGAATTGACGGTTGACAATGATAAGTTAAATCATGGTAAACATTGTGAATTACTACCAAATACAATAAGATGTTTAATAACTGGTCCTTCAAATTGTGGAAAAACAAATGTTGTTTTTAACCTTATAACTAATCCTAAAGGATTGCGCTTTAACAATATATACATTTTTTCAAAATCATTGCAACAACCAAAATATCAATTATTGGATAAAGTACATGCAAGTGTACCTGAAGTGCATTTCTACAAGTTTAATGCCAGTGAAACAGTTATGCAACCAAATGAAGCAAAACCATTTTCTATTTTTATTTTTGACGATGTGTCTTGTGAAAATCAGGACACTATAAGGAATTACTTCGCTATGGGAAGACATCATAATATCGATAGCATTTATATTGGTCAAACATACAGTAAGATTCCAAAACAACTCATAAGAGACAATGCAAATATGTTGATCATCTTCAAGCAAGATGAAACAAATTTAAAGCATATATACAATGATCATGTAAATGCGGATATGCCATTTGAGAAATTTAAAGAAATGTGTGGCAAAGCATGGAATGAGAAATATGTCTTTCTCGTTATTATGAAGGAAGAAGATATTAAAAATGGTAGATGTCGTATAGGGTTGGATAAATTTGTATTTATGCGTTGAACTACCGATGCTACATCTAGTTACACGTTGAACTTCACAGTGTAAACATGGTGAATCAAGAAAAACTATTAAAAGAAATAAAATCACTCAGTGATTCTATTAGGATGAAGGATCGTGCATTGAGGATGGGTTTAAGTGAAAGAGAAGAATTTCTAGAGACTACATTTAAACCTATTACGGAACCTTTAAAACAGATATCAGAAACTATTGGTAAACCTCGTTATGAAGGAATGTTTTACTACCAGTTTCTAAACAAGAAGTAGAAGCATTAAAAAAGAAGAAGATGATGATTCATATACAAGTGCTAGTGAGCAAGAAGAAACAAAAGAAGAAGAAGAACCAATTGTTGAAAAGGAAGAAGAACAGCCAATACCTGAAGCTGAACAATCTATTCCAAATTTAACTCAATTGAGTAGCGATATATTACAACATGGATCTCTTGGAAGAAAATATATAATGAAAATGCTACATGACACGAAATCAAACCCGAATTTGAGTAGATCACACGTATACGGAGCAAGAATTGATGGGAATGAATTAAAGATCGGCGATTCAAAGCTTGAAATAACACAAGACGATTACATCATTATTGGTGAGCATAAATATAAAGGAACAAAAGGACTTTATGAATTAATTTTTAAAAACATACCACTAAGATATTCATCCAAAGATTTAAGTGTTTTTAAGGAGATTCTACAAAATACTAACGCTCATAAAAGAAACTACTTAAAGGATGCAATGATTAATCGTTCACGTGCAACAAAATATAACATTGTTATAAAAAAGTTGTTTCCTCCACGAAAATTGCCAACATTACGTACTGCACCAGCGGTGAGACAACCACTGATAAGAAAATCTTTATCACTTATGGATTTATCACTTCTTGAACAACATGGTAAAAAGAGTAAAGGAGATACTTCAACATCTGGCAAAGGATTGATGAAAAATCTATACAATACGAATGTGATTTACTACAACGACATCAATAAATTGGTTGATAAAATGAGACTATTGCATGAAGCCATGGAAGCCGGTCATACAGGTTTAAATAATGAATGGGTAGCTCTGATTGACGAACTCAGGAATCGCGGCATAATCGTATAATTGTCCGCGGATATATAAGAGTTGCAGGCGTATAATGTGTCAGTTCTAACATGAGCGTCGACAAGTTCGGACGATACTCCGCGTTAGGAGTGCAAGTTGGAGAAAACAGAAAAAGAAGTGGATTACCGCAAACACCCGAAGGTGACTATAACATAAATAATAAACGTTTAAAGTTTGTTAAGGATCCAGAAGAAGATGGAGATGCAACAAATTTAAAAACAGTAAAGGAGGAAACATCTACAAGTTTAAAACTCGACAACAACCAACTGTATGATGCAAAATCTCACAGGGTTATTAATGTTGCAAAACCAGTCAACAATGGAGATGTTGTTAATAAAGGCTATTTTCTATCTGCGATGGAATACGCTTTACTGTTGGAAAAGACTAAAAGTGGAAAAAGTACAATGCTTTAAATTATAAAATAACTAATGTGGCAGATCCAACCGAGGATACAGATACAATCAATAAGCGTTATTTGCATTCTGTAATACCAGAAAAGAAAAAAGATGGATTTTCCTTCTATAAATATACTATAAACGATATTGGATATCCTAAAGATGAAAGTGATGGTGTTAATATTAAATACATTAAAGATAATTGTATTTTATATAATGGTGCTGTTATTGATTGTCATGGAAAAGTGTTGTCCAATCTGAAAGATGGTTCAACTCCATCGGATGCTGCTACCGTGAGACAAATGAATGAAAGCTTAAAGAAAGGAACATCCGCTTTTGTTAAACAAAATCAAGTGGTGTCAAAGAAAGGTGATGAGTTTATGCAAGGAAGTGAAAAGTTTACCTTACTACAACTACAAAATAACAAGTGGGATGGAAAAAATAAAAGATTGTCAAATATAAGTTTAGGCACGGAAGAACATGATGCTGTTATTTTAACACAAGTGCCACAACTATCAGCTACTGGTGTTAACTTTATATGTGGAGGTAGACGATTAACCCATGTAAAATCTGGTAAAGATGATAATGATTGTGTTGTTGTGAAACAAACTATAGTTTTAGATAAAATAAATAACTTATATAATGGAAAAAATAGAAGAATATCTAACATATCAGCAGGAATAGCTCCGAATGATGTTGCCACTATTAATCAAGTTATAGCAACCTCTAATAACGATCCATCTGTGTATACATGTAATGGTAAACGTATCACAAATCTTGATAATCCTACACGTAACAAAGATGCTACTAATGTAGAGTATGTAATGAATCTTGTAGGTAATGTAGTTATTGATATGCATAATCATTTGATTAATGCATCGATGAAACACAATAAAATCGAAGATTCTCAGAGAAACCAATGGATTAAAGATGAAATCATTGATAGATACTAGTAAAACTTATGAATATTTAAGTATAGAATACACAAAAAAAGGATTCATTATCATAAAGTATTTCATAGAGTGAAGACGTTGGTTACATAAAACAGCATAATGAAGACCGTATCGCTCAGTCGTCGTCAAGACAGCGGCAAGAGAGGACGTGATTTAACATCAGCTGCATTATCCCTGCTCAGACGGATTCCAATTGGTGCTGTTGTGAATCGAGCGATAGACGCTTTACCATACGAATTACATCTGCCCGGAGGTTATCAATATTGTGGACCTGGAACTAAGTTGTCAAAACGTTTAGCAAGAGGAGATCCTGGAATTAATAAATTAGATCAAGCTTGCAAAGAACACGATATAGCATATTCAAAGTATAAAGATTCAACAAATAGATCAATAGCGGATAAAATTCTAGCGGAAAAAGCTTGGCAAAGAGTAAAATCAAGTGACGCAAGTATTGCAGAAAAAGCAGCGGCTTGGGCAGTAACTACAGCCATGAAGCCATGAAGACGAAAGCTAAATTTGGTGCTGGAAGACGACGTCGCAGAGGAAGACCTGCAAAGAGAAAAGCTCCCAAAAGAGGTGGAAACATTAAGAAGAGACGTCGTAGAACTCGTAAAGCAACAGTAAAGAAAGCTTCTATTTGGTCAATGGTAAAAAACGGAGCAGGTTTATACCTAAGACCGTACCGTGTGTACTAAATAAGAAGAATCAATTGATAATTCCAAATAAAGCCTTAACAAATCATCAGTTAAATGATTATGTAAAATGTTTGAAAATACCATTTTTCGAGGAGTTTTTATGAAAGATGCATTACCAACTAAAATATGGGAAAATGAAACTGGAATAGTAAATTTGGATTCCACCTATGGTCCAGGCACTCATTGGGTATGCAATAAAAAGCTCGGACAAACCGTTTACTACTTTGACAGTTTTGGCAATCTACCACCGCCGAAAGAACTGCAACATTATTTTCGAAACTCCAAAAACATTTTTTACAATTACAAAAAAAAACAACCTAACAATACTGAAATATGTGGGCATTTATGTTTGGAGTTTCTAGCGAAGAGTGTCAGTCAGCTTTAAGATGTCATCGTATACAGTGGTCACTGAGTGGAAATTCATCCACATTGAAAAGTACACTGTTCCCAGCATTGCGTCTATCCAAGGAAAGATTATGGGAAGCGGCATTACTTGATTTAACTACCTACAACTCAATTCCCAATGTTACGGAAGGAAAGAACAATTTACTACATTATTATGAAACTAAGGATGCTTCAGGAAAATACTCAGAATTGAAAATAATTACATTTCCTACTGGAGCTTATGAAATCGATGATATAAACCAATTACTACAAAAACAACTCGGAGAAGAAAATATCACCGTTAAAGGAAACAATAATACTTTAAAAGCAGAAATAACTTCAAAATATTATATCGATGTCAGCTTGGAAAACTCCATTGGCAGTTTACTTGGATTTACGGATACAAAAAAGAAAATCTTAACTCCTGGAACTACTCATTCAGGTGATACAACTGTTACAATATTGAAAGTCAATAGTATCGATGTAACGTGTAATATTATACACGGATCGTATAGAGAAGGAGTGAATCAGCATATTTTACATACATTTTATCCAACAGTGGCTCCTGGTTTTAAAATTGTTGATAAGCCACAAAACTTGATATACCTACCGTTAAACACCAGTTTCATTTCAGACATCGTACTGAACATATTGGATCAAGACGGTGTTAGTGTTGACTTTAGAGGAGAAACGATAACTATACGGATACACATCAGAGCGGCAACATAAAGGTCAACATGGGATTATCATTTAAACCGCAACGGAAGAGTCGGGAGCTCAGTAGCTCCTCGACATTGGAAGAGTTAACATCGGACAACATTCGTTTTCTACAGAAGATTGGATTGAAACTTAACAACGATGGATATCCTGGATATATCTCAAGGACCGACATTCGACGAAACACTATGGGAGAAGGAATATCACACGCACAACCCTTACACTTCATCAAAATTAAACAATAACGATGAAATAAGGATTCCCATTCAACAACAAGATATTTACACATTACCGTGAGAAAGTTATTTGTACATTGAAGGACGGGTATTAAAATTGGATGGAAAAACTGCTTCAACAGTTCCTTTTATAAATAACCCGATGGCATATCTTTTTGATGAAATAAGATATGAGATATCAGGGGTGACAGTTGATTCGACAAAAAAGGTTGGTATAACAACGACATTGAAAGGATTAACATCATTAACACCGCATGAGAAGAATTCAATAGTCACCGCCGGATGGGTTGCCCCTGATAAAGACACTATAACAACGAATTCCAACGGTCACTTTGATTTTCATGTACCCTTACGATTGCTTTTGGGATTCGCTGAAGATTACAAACGAATAATAATAAATGTCAAACAAGAATTGGTATTACTCAGATCTTCAACTAACAAGGACTTGATACTTGCAGACCCTGCAACTACGGAAGATAAACTGGAACGGCAACTACAATTGGATAAAGTTGTTTGGAGAGTACCTCATGTAAGATTGGCCGATGAACATAGAATTGTATTATTGAGAAAGTTAAAGTCTGACCGTGATATCGTGATGCCATTCCGAAGTTGGGAATTCCATGAATATCCTACACTACCTCAGACAGAACGACAAACATGGACCGTCAAGACATCAACTTACTTGGAACGGGCAAGGTACATAATACTCGGTTTTCAAACTAAGCGAAAAGATGTTATCACTGCAAATGCCGGTCAATTTGATCACTGTAAAATAAAGAATTGTAAAGTGTTCTTAAACTCTCAATTCTTTCCATATGACAATTTGAATGTCATGTTCAGCAAAAAACGTTTTTCCATTTTATACGATATGTATGCAAGATTTCAATCGTCATATTATGGAAAGACTAATACACCACTATTATCGCCTGACCAGTATTATTCCAAGGCTCCGATAATTGTAATCGATTGTTCAAAACAAAATGAATCGGTAAAATCATCAAGTGTGGATATAAAAATTGAAATGGAATTTGAACAACCAGTAGCGGATGGAACTTCAGCATACTGTCTAATTCTACATGATAAAATAGTTACTTACACACCGCTGACCGGAATTGTGAAGAATGTACTTTAAAAAGAATTAGTACAACGACTGCAGATTTTTGAGGTTTCACTTTTTGAGGTTAGAATTTCGTTTGTGAAAAACAAGTTGAAAACAAACATTTATGTGATTGTATAAATTTCAAGGATTTCACGAAAAACATAAAAGCGAGAAAATCATCAGTGGAAAGTTCATTTTATATTCGACCGTCGTATGGGAAACATCGTTCGCAAGATGAGTTCTACTAACGGAGAAGAAAATACACCTCTAATGGATGAGAATAGTTCAGATATAGAAAAACAAGTTGAACGAGAAATGGACGAGTTCCTCAAGTTTAACAAACATAAGAAGAGAGAAGAAGAAAAAGAAGAAGGAGAAGCTGAAAAAGAAGTAAAAAGAAAAAAGGTTGAAGTTAACATTACAACTAATATTTTAACAGAAGTATTTCTTCGGAATTTCTACCCCATTTCTTCATGCATGACGAAAAGTATTTCAGTTGGAATTTTAAAATCATTGGATTATTCACCGATTGTTATTTTAAATCATGGAAATAAAATGGTTACATTCACTGAAACTTCTTGGGAATCATTTATGAAACATTTACATCTTTTGGAATGCTATTTGAGTAACAACACATTTGGAAGAAGCACAAGATTAAGTTTATTGGAATCAAATATTGAAGTTGATATAGTGAAACATCGTGGAGGACAAATGGTTCGCTTCAGAGATTTAACTAGACATGATGTAAAATTACATTTGACTAAAGAAGAATTTTACACTTTAAGTTGTACTACCGGTCCCGTCACTAGATATTTGAAACAACTAATATTTTCAAGTGCAATAATCAAAGACTATCTAATCGATACATTGGACAGACAACCTTTCGTTCCAATTTTATACGGTCCCGTGGATACTTCTATTTTTAATCGAATACCTCAAGAAGTGGATATGTGGAGACAATTGAACAACTATCACACCAACTTTAATATCGACGAAGAAGCGCAAGAAGTTAAAGAAGAACAATCGTGTTTGTAATACAAGTCAGTTGCTGACGAGACTTCATCATGAACAAACGGGTTTCGTTTTCTAATGCGCCACATATAATGGAAGTTAAAAGAGGTATAATTGAATTTCAAGCTATTCGAGGAAATGATGGAAATTTTATTGTAAAAGAATTAGTAATTTTGGATATGAACACATCTGTAGTTTATCATTACTTATTCAAACCTCCATTACCATTCAATAGACTAACAACTAAAGCGAAAGTTACAAACAAATGGTTGTACAAACATTTTCACAACTTAAGATGGGATGAAGGTTTTATTAATTATAACATGATGCCGCACATTATGAATCATTACTGCAAAGAGTTCAAAACTATCTACACAAGAGGATTGGAAAAAGCTAATTGGATACAATCATTTACAAGTAACGAAGTGATAAATGCAATAATAGATAGAGATTTCCAATGCTACTTCAATGAACTTTGTATTTCATCAAAGAGTTTTAAACATCGAAGGTCACAATGCGCTTTGAAGAATGCCTACCGCTTGAATAATTTCCTTCAACAGAATGGTGGGGGTAATGTCGGTAATAAAAGTGAGAGCGCTACCATGACGCAGCATGAGTATTACTCGAACCTCCGAAGAGACAACATCTCCGACGGACATTATTATTAACAAGAAGATTAACAAGAAGATTAACAATAACATCAAGATGGCATCGCAGAACTTTCTTCAAAATTTGGTTGATCAATTCAACGCTCATTCAAAATCAACAATCTTACCGAAGAAGAGATGTTCTGAACTAAAAGAAGAAAAACATTACATCATACATACAATCAAGAAGATGGACACTTCAGTTGGTGATGCTATTAATTGCACATTGAGCGAGGCGCCGTATACAGTTGGTGACGAACCGAAGTTTCAGATATTCCTACCGAAACGATTTGTACAACTTCTACAGAATGAAGATCTTCGTGTTATTCAACCCGGCGCACTCTATTTGGTTTCACACGGACCGAGTGGAAACAACTCAACTGAACTAACTATTCATGTAACACCTTCTACTAACTAGTTTGTACATAGCATTGTAAATATATGTGTTTGTAATGGTTTCTCAATAAAGATGATATAAAACAAAAAAAAAGATAAAAGAAGCAACATATTGTTATGTCTTTATACATAGCAATATGTTGCTTTTTTTAAAAATTCCACGGGATGACCTTGACCCAATTTTGTGTGATAATAAAAGTGAAAATCAACTTGTGAAATTCATCAGTCTACGACTACCTTTCGTACCGTACACATCTCGCTCTCTATCACTAAATACAAAACTTCAACATGTCCCTAAAGGTTAAGAGGGCGTTGGAGTCAATCCAAATTCCGCCTTTCCCCCATAAGAGCAATGTTAAACGGGATGTCAAATAACTATTTTATTTATAATCAGAAAATAATGGTTTATAGCTCTAAATAAAGGGTTCATCAAGGCGGATTTGGTTTGCGAGAGGTTTGTTTTATAAAAATTAGGATTTTTAACTGAATTGAAATAACAAAGCAAGTGTTTTATTACTTTTAAAACATTTTCTACAGAATTTTATAAATTATTTACAAAGAATCGATGTCGCAAAAGGAACATGGAATTTAATTGTGATTCAAACGCTATTTATTCTGAACCAATCGGACAAAAAATAAAGAAATTATATGACAAATGCCGGGGACAAGTTTAGCATTGCTCTTATGGGAAATAAATCCAACATGGCGGCACTCCAACGCCCTCTTAAGTGTGCTTCTTACGATACCAACACCATTACAAGTTTTGAACAACTTGAAGATTTAACAAACGAAATGCGAGTTTTACTTACCGGTGGTTATAACTTAACTGTTGATGTTAGTGCTACTAATGTAAGGATGTTTACTAAAGCAAAATATTGCGATGATGAAGTATTTCTTTCTACACAACCTACAACATCTTCATCGCCGACTGGTCAACATAACATCAAGTTCCACAAGTATTACCAATGTTAAATAACTTTCAACAAATAAAACTAAGGAATCACGTGATCAATGTCAAGTTGATAAAAAAAAGGAATGATACTTGTATAACTAATCATTCGCTTCCCGACTCTCGCTGCGTCAACACCTAATTTTAAAGATGTTATACAGAATGATGATTGAACTTGATGGAAAAATCTATGGAAAAGATTACAACACCGTTGAACAAATGACTGAAGATTTAGATATATTAACTAAAGAAGGATATCAAGCTAAATTAATTTTAAAATTTCCTGAAGTACATCCACTATTGACTGAAGAACTTATCACTATGGCTAAAGCGGTGAGAAAAAAAGGCTGAAGAAGACAAACAGAAACAAACAAAGTCTGAAGAAAATAAACAGAAATAAACTTCTTAAGTATAAATATTCCTTACATTAGTAAGGTATAATTTTTTAAAACTTCGTTTGGATGACCTTGAAATTACCCCCACCACTTTTTGTAGTACATAAAACTGACTATTCAACACTATACACTCTTATTCTTTCACTGGACTCAGCAGCGTCAACATGGAAGAACAAAAGTACAAGTACGAACCTCGTTACTGTTGTGAACAACAGTGTACAGATTTAGGACCAATGATGGTGGACGGGTTAGCTTGCACTAAATGTGAATTTTTTGGATCTTGTTACTGCAAGTGCAAAACAAAACAACTACCGCCACCGGAATTGCGAACTTTCAAATTTTACAAATCAAGATATTTTCATACATGCTGTCCTCAAAGATGTTTCAAATTTCATCCTCTCGATCTAGCTCATTGTCAACGCACCAAGTCTCATCAAGATGATTTTTGTACACATATGATAAAAAGATGTAAATACAGGTCAGATTGGTATTCCGATCCTGTAGAACCATCGAATGTGTAATTTCAGTTTTACACTCTTTTTTAAAACTTCAATTGGGTGACCTTGAGATTTCCCCCACCATTGGTTTCTTAGACTCCCCCCCACCATAAGTCTTTTAGATTTCCCCCACCATTAGTTTAAGTTTTGTATCTTATTGAATCCACCTTTGAATTATTTCACTTCCAACACTCTAACTAACAACATGGGATCGCCTTTCGTCAAGTTTCAACATATAATAACTGACAGAGAAGAATTGGAGGAAATATTTCAAAATTTGCTTTCTGTCATGGATAGATATCCTATGAGATGGATCAGACTTGATGTTCACTATTTACGTCCTCGTGATTCTTCATCATCGAGTGAAGACGAAACAACGACTACTACTTCAGCTAGGATATTTCAATTTTCTTCATCATCGAGTGAAGACGAAACAACGCCTACTACTTCAGCTAAGATATTTGAATTGAAAGGCGAAGAAGAGGAACTTAGCTATTTACTTGGTCACAAGCTCATGCTCACCGACAAATAAGCGTCCTTCCTAAGCGCCGACCGACTCTCGCACGATGAACAACTCTCCGTTGGCACGAATGAATTCTAGTTTCGAAGTAAATTCCAAAGAAGATTTGCAAGAAATATTTAATACTTTACACGAAATTGTTAGTAAATTTAACACTGTTAAAATGAATCTGGAAATAACTTACGCCTGTCCTATTTGTGATAAGGTTGAAAGTTCTGATGAAGATAGTTTGCTGAATCTTACTCCACTTACACCTCTACAATCAGACACGACAACAACAAGTACGGAAGCAAATGGTGAGCAACCTCCTTCCCCCACCACTTCATTGTGATTCAACTTCCCCCACCACTTCTTTGTAATTCAACTTCCCCCCACCACTTCTTCGTTTAACTAACGTTCCTCGCTTTCACTTCTCATTCCGTCTCCAACATTTGAACTATCAACATCACTTGTTTCAAAATTTCAAACACCAAAAAACAACACTAATGATGGATATGATGGATGAAGTTTCCTTCGTCACAAAGATGGAAGAGGAAAAAATGAAAGAAGAAAAATTGAAATTAGAAATTAAACGATTGGAATTGGAACGGGAAAACCAACTCGAGATATTACGTTTCTTCAAACTTGTCAAGTATGTCATCTGGGGACTCTGCCTGTACCTTATCCTCGTCGTCGTCGTTTGCTTCTACAACTCCGTGTTTCATCACAAGAATTCAACCTGTATTGCACGTTGATTGTATTTGTTTTTCCACATTGATTGTATCTGTTTTTACAAATAAAGTTCAAAAGTTAAATCTGCCTATACCACTATCACCGGGTAGTTCAACTCTCAGAACTATTTCCTGTGGTAGCGGGATAGGCTTTTTTAAAACTTACTCGGGATGACCTTGACATACTTTCCGTAACCCAATTATCAAGTTGAATTTCAGTTTTGAACTAACTTTTAATTTATGCATACCTCCCCCTCATTTAATATACGACCGGAAGCTATGTGCCCCGGCACGTGGCTTCCGGGGCAGCTGACCTGTCCCAGAAGTGACCAAATCTAACTACTTTCCTATACGGTATCATTAACAGGAAAATCGTCCACTTTACGAAGTGTCCTTTTTCCAGCGTTACGCTTGCAAAAAGGAAGATTTTGGGAGGCAGCACTGTTAGATTTTACAACTTACAACTCTATTCCCAATGTTACGGAAGGTAAAAATAACTTATTGCATTATTATAAAGGAAAAGATGCTAGTGGGAAGTTCACAGACTTAGAAGAGGGCAGTTTACCCACAGGTTCTTATGAAATTAATCATATTAATGAATTTTTGCAAAATAAAATGAGAAAAGACAATATAACATTGAAAGGTAATAATAATACGATGAAAGCTGAAATTACTTCCAAATATTATATAGATTTTACTCAACCACACTCAATTGGTGATTTATTAGGATTTCCCAAAGATGAGCCAATTTTAGGACCAGATGTAACACATTCCGGTAAGAAAACAGTAACAATATTAAAAGTCAATAGTATAGACATAACTTGTAACATTATACAAGGAGCTTACAGGGATGGGGCTAACACCCATATCATACATACATTTTACCCAAGTGTACCACCTGGATTTAAAATTGTTGAAAAGCCACAAAACCTGGTATATCTACCGTTGAACACCACTTTTATTTCAGACATCGTGTTGAACGTATTGGATCAAGACGGTAACTTGATAGATTTCCGAGAGGAGCCTATTACGGTTAGATTATATTTAAAATCGACACTTTAATACGAAATCATGGGTTTAACATTTAAAAGCGAACAACTTACGGGAAACCACATTAGTAGCTCTTCAGCTGTGTAGGAGTTAAAACTCGAGAACATTCGTTTCTTAGAGAGAATTGGATTAAAATTAACCGATTATGGATATATTGGATATAGCTCGGGGTCCAACATTCGACGAAACCCTATCGGAAAAAGATTATCACACCCACAACCCTTACACTTCATCAAAATTAAACAATAACGATGAAATTCGTATTCCCATACAAAGTCAAGACATTTACACACTACCATGTGAAAGTTACTTGTATATTGAAGGAAAAGTAACAAAAAGGACAATAGTGTAGGTACAACAGTTCCATATATAAATAATCCTATGGCTTTCCTATTTGATGAAATTAGATATGAAATATCAGGTGTAACAGTTGATTCCACTAAAAAAGTAGGTATTGCAACAACTTTAAAGGGGATAACATCTATATCACCTAATGAAACCAATTTACTTCAACCTGCCGGATGGGTTTTACCTGAACATGACACAATCACTCCAAATACAAAGGGATATTTTGATAACCATATCCCATTACGTTTGTTGCTTGGATTTGCTGAAGATTATAGAAAAATAATATTAAATGTTGAACAAGAATTAGTTTTGTTGAGATCTTCAAACGATAAAGACATTATTAAAGCTCCAGACGGTACAACTGATGCAGACCTAGAATGGAAATTAACATTAGACAAAATTGTATGGAGAGTTCCACATGTTAAATTAGCTGACGAGCATAGGATGCTGCTATTAAGAAAGTTAAAGGCCGATCGTGATATTGTAATTCCTTTTAGAAGTTGGGAATTCCATGAACATCCCAGCTTGCCAACTACGGATCGTCACACTTGGACTGTTAAAACATCTAATTATGTGGAACGAGCCAGGTATATTATATTTGGTTTACAAACAGGTAGAAGAGACACCATCACCAAACATGCAGGCCAATTTGATCATTGCAACTTAAAAAATATTAAAGTTTATTTCAATTCACAATTTTTTCCATACGATAATTTGAATGTGTCATTCACTAATAAAAAGTACAGCATATTGTACAAAATGTATGCGAGATTCCAAAGTTCATATTACGGTAAAACAAATGTACCTTTACTATCACCAGAAAAATACTTAGATGGTTACCCTATAGTTGTAATCGATTGTTCTAAACAAAATGAATCGGTAAAATCATCAAGTGTGGATATAAAAATAGAAATGGAATTCAACGCGGCTATACAGGCTAATACAACTGCATACTGTTTAATTCTACATGATAAAATCGTAACATACACACATTTAACGGGAATCGTTAAAAATATATTGTAAAAAGCCGGTTTTGTTACATTACAATGCATTCCGCGAGTATAAAAGCAGAGCGTTCAGGTCGCTCCTCATCAGTTTGTTGCCTGTTGTTGTATGGGTAGCATCGTATTCAATATGGCTTCTCTTAGTGGCACACCAGAAAATGTAGTAGATATTGAGAAAGAGATATCCGACTTTTTAGATCTTCAAGGTCAACTGGAAGGAGATGAACACAACCCTTGCGGACAACTACACGCCAGTAATAATGCTGAGGAAAAAGGTAAAAGAAGAAAGAATGTACAGAAGAGGAAAAGGGATATTGAAGATAATATTTCTCCTAACATATTGAGTGAGGTATTCTTGCGAATATTTTATCCAATTTCATCCAGTTTGGACAAAAGTGTTTTAATTGGTGTTATGAAATCGACGGATTATTCACCTACTGTAATTTTAACTCATGGGCCCAAAATGATTTTGTTTACGGACACTGCTTGGGAATCGTTTACGAAACACTTGCATCTGCTAGAATGCTATTTAAGTAGTAACATGTTTGGAAGAAAGACAAGAGTAGGCCTTTTAAATTCAAATGTGGAAATCGATATTGTTAAACATCGTGGTGATCATCAGTTGCGGTTTAGAGACACAACAAGACATGATAACAAGATTCAACTTAATCGAGAAGAGTTTTTTATTCTAACTTGTGCAACTGAACCAATAACAAGATACTTGAGACAACTTTTGTTTTCAAGTTCGATTATTAAAGATTATCTGGAAGACACTTTGGACAAACAACCAGACGCACCTATATTGTACGGGACTGTGGATACTTCTATATTCAATAGGGTTCCTCATGAAGTACAAATGTGGAGACAATTGGAAAAGTACGCTCAACTACATAAGAAATCAGTAAAACGTGAAGAAGAGGGAGAAGAAGGAGGAGAAGAATCAAGTGTTAGTGATGAAAATGAAAACAAGGAAAATGTAAAGATGGAAACCTAAATGACAATCAACTACACAGCAATGGTTAATTTTTAAAACAATATCAAACACTTTGTGGGGTTAGGCCTACCGGGGACGGTGCCCACGTTAAATATACACCAACGCACCAACAACTGTACGGCCAGGTATAAAAGTCGTACCTACCGTGGTGTGGAAATCAGTTGACCTTTGGACTTCGTCATGAGCAGACGAGGAGCTGAACGAACGCAACAGGAGCTGAACGATTTGTACAAGGAGTTGCAGCTAATGGTGGCAAGAGGCTACCGTATAAATGTGCAAGTCTACGCTTGCAATATACGGAACACCCGGCAGCCAAAGGAAGAGCCTGGACACTCCTCGACAGCTTCCTCACCGACGTCCATGAATACCGAGCCGGACAACTTGGATTACTTCAGCTGACTAGCAGTTGTATTTCTTATTCTAACCATTGTAGAATATGTTTATTTTTCATTATATTAAAGAAGTAAAAGAGCAAAAACACCTATCTTGTTACTGACATATGAGCTCAGTAACAAGATAGGTTTTTTAAAACACAGTTTGAATGACCTTGAAACTTCCCCCTCCACTGCTTCGCTACCCCCACCACTTGACTATTGGTGTACATGGCATATCACAATTGGAAACCTCATTCCGTCTTCAACAGCCAAACCGACAACATCAACAATGGCAAACCTACCAACAGATGAAAGATGTCCTCACGCATGCTGTGACCTCGTCCACGAGTTGGAGAAGAGGATGCAGGAGAGGGCGATAAGAAGAAAGTAGATCCACTCAGAAAATATCATGATAGTCAACGGCTATCTTTTATTGTTCGACCTTATTATGGTTGTACTTTTCATACTGTATGACATAGTCACATGTGTCGGCAAGGTTGCAGAAGAAAACGCCCGCCACCATCAGTTGGAAAGTTTCAACGTTACTTTGTAGGTTTTCCTTTTTTTAAAACTCCGTTTGGATGACCTTGAAACTTCCCCCACTACTCCACCACGCTCCCCACCACTTCACCATGTTTCTGCATGAGCATCACATCACCCGTCATTCCTTGTTCGACAAGCAACCATGGCGGACAACACCATCAGCCAAGCTGACTCCACTACTGATGTTGGAACGAGTACAGGTTGGACACTATCCATCGACAGTGTTCACTATTTGGAAACAATTTGCGAACGGATGAAAGAAATACTGCGGGACAACCCTGGGATCATAATACAAATGAATTTCAACTATGATTGGTCGCAAGTTACATTGCGGCAGGAGGACAACAACGGTCAGCACTCACCGCAATACTCACCAATGTCACCGATTTACCCATACAGTAAATCTGATGTGGATGAAGATGTAGGAGACAACGATGAGGCTGATGGGGAGTAACCTTCTTTCCTTTTTTTTAAACTCAATTTGGATGACCTTGAACTTTCCCCCTCCACTCTTTTTTTTAAAATTCAATTTGAATGACCTTGAAATTTCCCCCTCTACTTTTCTATAATGTTACAACTGACTGCAGCTCACCTCATTCCATGCTTAGCTACCATGGCGGACAGGACTCTTTCTCAAGTTGACTCCACTACGGACGAAGCATTTCCCTTGCGGTGGACCGTTCATTTACAAGATGCGACAGAAGTGGAAGTCTTTTATCAAAAATTACTCTTTGTATTCAACGGGAACCCTGGAACTCTTGAATGTAGAATGGATTTGAATTTTGATGCAACCAGGGTCGGCACAGAACCTTCAACTTCAAGCCAGCCTCAGCAATGAGATTTTACACATTTATACACTCCAATATCACCGGAAGATGTAACTGTCTGCGAGGCTGACTCAACTACACGTTATGTTCAGCCAAAGCCTTGGGTGTTGATTATTAACAATGTGTGCAAAGTGGAATTGGTATGTAATAGATTAAAGGAGTTGATGGTACAAGATCCCGGCCTGCGCTTTCAAATAGACATACATTTCATCTGGGGAGCACCTGCGCGGGGCTCTTCGTCTGACAGCTCTCCAAGTACGACGGACGAGGAGGAGGAAAACGACTAGTCATTTTTTTTAAACTCCGTTTGGATGACCTTGACCTTTCCCCCTCCACTGAGTTTATTTAAGGTGCACTCTCACTGACTACAGCATCATTTCATTGCGCACCTTCACCGCAGCAACATGGAGAGTCAACTCAACTACTGTTGCGAACACAAATGTTTTTCATGGCCGGATGACATTGATGTGGTGGATGGCCTGGCTTGTAGAACATGTGAAGCTTTTGGTCAGTGCATGTGTAAGTGCAAGTCTTGGAAGAAGCCGAAACCGGAGTTGAAGACATTCCATGTGTACCAAATGAGAGGGCATAAGTACACTTGTTGCCCTGAACGTTGCATTGAATTTAAACTAAAACAGCTAACTGGCTGCAAATTGTGCAACAATCATTTTGCAGGTTTTTGCAAACATTATTTAGGAGCGTGTCAGTACAGATCAGATTGGCATACCGAAGCACTCACTATCAATGAAATCGCTATAGACTCACAAGAGTAGTCTTTCTACTCTTTGACTTTTTTAAAACTCCGTTTGAATGACCTTGAAATTTCCCCCACCACTTCCCCATATATCTAGAATACGCAGGGCCCGGAGGTCAGTCGCTCGGTGGCTGTCGTAGGGTGCACATCGCGGTTGCTACTCCAATTCCTGACAATTTCGGGTAGTTCAAGGTCATCACACTTAAACTCTGGCAAATACACATTAAACTGTTGTACTAAGAGTAAATTTTTCTAAGTGTTGACTCAAATCTGAAGATTCTTTAGATACATCTTTAAAAACAATCCTAAGTCCTAAATTTACAGTCAGCCTCAAGGTCATCACACTTTAACATGTAAATTTAAGGTAGCACCGAAACAGTGCTACCTGACTTGGCATTTTTAAATTTCCCAAGATCATCGCAATTCCCCCACCACTTCCCATATACCTGGAGTGCGCGGAGCCGGACAGTCAGTCGCTCGGTGTCTGTCGTAGGGTGCACATCGCGGTTGCAGTAGTGGTTAAAGTAGGGGGGCTGGGTCTGTTCAAGGTCACCCGAGCGGTGTCACATGACGGTTTAGGCAGAGTCACGTTGCAAACTTTGGGATTTCATAGCACTTTTGCTGTTTCTCATCTAATTTCGCTCCAAGTCTTCAAGGTCACGGGGTCTTTGACTAAAACTCGGAGCGTAGTGTGAGGAACAGCAAAAGTGCCAAAAAATTTTAGGTTTCAGCGTGTCCTTGACCTTTGTGACATCGATGACGTCATCTTGGTGACGTAAGGGGTGATGACGTCATCAGCACGTCATTTCTGTGACGTCATGAGTGTAACGTCATGGAAGTGACGTCATTGGTGATGTCGTCATCGATTGCGTCATCGATGACGTCAATGAACTAGTAAGTTGGAAGCGACGGTAAATAAGTATATTAGAAGCTTGAATCGTGAAAATGTCTGA
>CM061534.1:66916114-66936762 GCA_030545055.2 Neoaliturus tenellus
TTACCTAGAAAACAGACGTTTTAGAATAAAACATCAAGGTTTTTACTCAGAACTACACGAGATAAAATCGGGCGTGCCACAAGGGAGCGTTCTGGGCCCTCTGTTATATTTAATTTATACCTCTGACATCCCCTTCACTCAAGACATATTCATTTCTACGTTTGCTGACGACACAGCTCTCTTAAGTTCACATGAAGACCCTAATACAGCATCCCAAACCTTACAGAACAGCTTAAATGATTTGTCGGATTGGTTGAATAAATGGAGGGTGAAGGTTAACGAAAATAAATCTGCACATATAACATTCACAACCAAAATGGAAACATGCCCCCCAGTTCATTTAAATAATGTAATTTTGCCTGATCACACTGAAATTAAGTATTTGGGTATGCATCTTGACAGACGTCTAACCTGGCGAAGCCATATATGGCATAAACGACAACAGCTTAACCTGAAATGGCGACAAATGTCTTGGCTCTTCAATAATAACTCAAAATTGTCAATAGAAAATAAATTACTCCTCTACAAAGTTGTCCTCAAGCCCATTTGGACCTACGGGATCGTGTTATGGGGGACAGCTTCCAAGTCCAATATAGATATTCTCCAGAGGTTCCAGTCCAAGACGTTACGAAGCATCTTACGAGCTCCTTGGTTTGTGGTCAAAACCTCACCATTCATAATGACTGTGCCATACCCTTAGTAACAGAAGAAATTTCAAAATTTAGTGATAAGTACATAAGAAAACTTGAAACACATCCAAATCACGTTGCCGTCAATCTTCTGGACAATAGCCAACACATATATAGACTAAAAAGAAACAATGTTCTTGATTTGCCAACTCGTTTTATCCCATAACATAACTTTTGTTAGTACTGCTGATGATCGGTATCTAACTCATGTTTAATTTGGTCTTGTAATTGTGCTATGAATTATAATATTTACTTATTGTTCCTCAATTTGAACAGATTGTAAATAATTGAAGTTAAAAAAAAAAAAAAAAAAAAATTATTTAGGCATACTGTAGTTTGGTGCAGGCCTAAGTGATGGGGCATGATAAAGTTATTGAGGAGTGTAATATCCCGATTTAAACAGTCATATCGAATGTCCAACCTTCCAGATGGAGATAACTACATCTTTGTATTTTACACTCGTCATTACTGTTACATCCTTCATGAAGTTGCAATTTGAGCCAGAGAAGTTATTAAGGTCATAAACATACAGATATGAATATACGCTCGCATAAACGGCATATCATTTCAGCCAGTTATGGTCAAAACAGTCAGTTATGGTCCATAATTTACTACAAAGTATGCACTACAGCACTATTCGATAGGTAAAAGGTTCTCTTCATAATTGGACTCTACGATTCATTGCTGGTTTCAAGTGTATCCCACCCAAATTAATAAAAAAATAATCATTAACAAGCTTAGTTGAAATCTAATGCAATAAAACTCATGCAAAAATTTTTAATAGTAACGTTACAAATTAACATTCATGGCACGAATATTGACGGAGCCTTTTAGTTTGCAACTTTGAGAACAATACATATAATACGAGTACCCTTCATAAAAATTAAAAATAAAATTGTGACTTTAGATAATTTGTGGTTAATCTGAAACTTTCACAATCGAAAAGAAAACTAACATTAATAAAATAAAGCTCTAGATTTATTGATTGTTGCTTTGCTAAAATGGCAAAGTCGTCACAGAATGCTCTTCCAAATTAGGAATAACGTTGTTTTTTTGGAAGATAAATGACTTGGCAAATCAGCCGAATGCCCTGATCCAGGCGTGTTTCAAACAATCCATCCAGAACTCTGCATGCAATCACTCTGTGGTGGCCAATCCTATGACCTTTGTGTTTTTATCAACAACTCAAAAACAAACAAATCGTGTTCTGTTGTTATCACAAAAACAATCAGAGAATTTTAGTTAATAATGTAACGGAATATTGATGGGTTAAAACCACAACCTTCGTAATACCGGAAACGCACGAGTATTTCTATGGTTAGAATGTTATATTATAAATTATTCCTACAGTTATTACATGAAATATTATCATTTTCAATAAACTCAAAATCTGATAAACAAATTAAAGTAAATAAATAAATAAAATATTACCTTTATCCTATCAGCTTTCAATTAATACCTCAGGACTACGGTGGTTTCAGAAAAAATAAATGTAATTCGTCAAGTTCATATTTAAAGAAAATATGCCTACTTGCCGGAACAAGTTAAAAGTGCTCATTAGTGTTAAGTATGTGTGTCAACACAATACATTTTAAAACAATTGACGACAGACATGGTATTTTCTTTGTGACCTGATTTTTTGATTTTATCACTTAGTTTATTATTACTTGGTGTGTCAGAAACCGCATTGGTTCTGTAGGATTAACTGAACAAAATAAGAACCTTAGGTGAAGTAACCTATTTTTTTATCAGTTTAATAAAAATTGTCACACACAAAGTACAATTTTAACGACAGTTTGGGTCGACAGAGAATAACTTCCTGCAAGGCTACAATTAAAGCGTAATAATAAATAATAATTTTTATATAACATCCACCGTATCAAAGAGCTTACAGAGGACTCTGGATAAGTTGGAAGTTAGGCGCACAGGGGTTTCCTCCAAACCTGAACTGAAACTGAGTTTCTAAGTCCCTAGCCACCAACTGATTCTGTGGTCTCTACTTAAGTGCGGCTTTGAGCTTCAGTTGTTCCTCAGTAGCCTTCATTAAAAAATAACATCTAACAATTACAATTCAATAATTGTTCTTTACACTATCTCGTCAATGTTAAAAAAGATATCGCTTTGGAAATGAGTTTTAAATACTGCAGTACCAATATTTTTATGGTCTTCACTACTTGTGTATGTGCGGTTTCTATACCTGGAGTTAAAAAAACTTAAAATCTACAGTGATGATTGTAGTGTCAATTTGTATGGAAATTAAGTTTTGATACACGTTAATCCTTCCAAGTTTAATACTTTAAATCCCAACAATGCTTTCACCTGGGTTTCTTTTTGTTTTCTAATGAAACAGATAGTAAAAAAATTGTGTGTATAAAAAACTTTCAATAAATGTTTTGTGTAACCATAGTAGCAACTTTTAAAACATTGAATTAGTCAAAATTTTGATCAGTAATAAATTTATTAAAATATATAACTTTGTTTGTCAAATTATAAGTTCAAAATTTAAAAATGTTACCTTTATATTATTTTGTCAAATTACAAAGTTAGTTAGGATTAATATTAATTTCCAGCAATTTAGAAGGAAATCGTCTGTAAAGAAATGTGTATGAATGAAGCATTGTATTTGGAAAAAAAGTTATACATTAATAGTGTAGTAAAATTAAGCCAAATTATGGCTGGAAAATGAAAAAAATTTTGGACAGCCAATTTTTGCTGAAATGTGTTCTATGTCATCCCCTGACCTCCCTCAGAAAAGTCCCCTGAAATCCCCATTGGGGCAACATGCCTAAAAATGATGGGATGGCCCTCGTGGAGTCAGAAAATAAGTCTTTCGCCGACCAATATGTTTATGTATATCAAATTAAAGCTCTAAAGTAGTAGAATTCAATGCCGCAAACCCCATCTCAAAAGGTTGCTTGAGTCGAAAATGGCAGCCTGTCAAACTTAGAATAAAAATCAAATTTTAATCAAAACGCTTAAAAATGTAATAAAATTAGAAATACCTTGACTTTTTGAGGTCCGGTTTGCGGCAAACGTTTGCTTGTACAATTACCTTGGCAAATACGGATAGTTTGACATATGCCCATCATATTACCCTTGAACCACCCCACCCTCTACATGGACGTCCCAAAGAGGGAGTTTTAAAAAATTTTTCTTAGTCCATAGCCATGCTATACATAATTTTAAAGGCCTTAATAAGGAGAGTACATGGCCGAAAACCAGACCTTAAAAGGTCAAATATGTCGAAAGTTATTGCATTTCAAAGTTTTGATAGTATTATTTTATTCTAAATTTTGAACGTCTGCCATTTTTCTCTCGACCGTTATATTTAGGCCGGGTTTACGGCATTGTGCTCTACATTTTAAGACCTTTAATTTGATATATATAAAGCTTTTGGAACTTATTCAAATTTATTGTGCTTAATATCAAAATATATTTTAACTCCTTATAGGCCAACCCCTCATTTTTGGGCATGATCCCCACATGGGATTGCAGGGGACTTTTCGGAGGAAGGTCAGGGGATGCCATAGAACACATTTCAAAAGAAATTAGCTTTCCAAAATTTATTTCATTTTTCCCGACTAATTTTACTACACTATAAGAGGACATCAATACATCGTTTGGAAATTTACATGCAAGAAAATTTGAATCAAGTTTGGAGCCAAGATGAACAATTGGACCGAGTTTAATGGACGAAAATGAGGAATTTTGGATGAGAGATTTCACCAACCTAATTATTGAAACATAGAACCAACCAAAACTAAGTGTGCCATTTAATAATCAAATTTTGTTACGAGTAGAACTAAAATTTTTTACTCATAATCTACAGAACAATCAATTTAAATTTTCAGCATAAAAATTCCCCATGGAAATTTGGCCACCAACAACTCTTATGTATTACAAAATCTTCTGCAAGATTATCCGTCAAGGATCATCATTATGAAGTTTTAACATTAAAACTCTAGTAGAATTTGGTTATCAAAAATCCTATGTATTACAATATTTCCAGCACTCCTGGAGCATCAAGAATCGTCATGAACTGTTTAGCCAAAATTCCATTGCTAAATTATTGGGTCACCAACACATCCTACATATTACAAAATTGCTAGCAATAATCATCAATATATATCTCAAGAATAATCAATATGAACTTTTTACGTTAAAATTCCAGTCCAAACTATATTAACTAAATTAATAAATTTAACAGTATTTCGAATTTTTAATTTAGCTTAACGGGTCATGTAGAAAATCCAAAAATATGTTTCCTATGTTATTTTTATGGGAAATCAACAAAACAACATATCTCGCTTATTTATTGACTTACATTGATAAAATTTCTCATGTACCTTTACTAGACAGGGGTTAACTGGCATTTGCTTACAACACCCATATTATTGCAATCCTACATACACATTACACACCCCATGGGGTTTATGGGTAAAATTAAAAAGTGCCGAATATTAATACAATATTTGATTATTACCTTTAAAAACCATTACATTTTCTAACCGGTAACATTTTGTTAACAACATCCCATGGCAATAAACCTACATACTCATTTCTATGGTGTTTATGGGGAAAATGTAAAATATCAAATTCATTTGGAAATTCGCTGAGTTCACAGCTCTTCTGCGACGAGGGTATTTCCATCTTTCCATCTTTATTCCATCTTTCTGTGACATATTACGTTGTTGATTAAGGGGGTGGCCCAAAGTACAGTTAAGGTGGTCCAAGGTGCACCAATTGATTTTTTTTATAAATTACTTAGAAACTAGTAAATATTAAGATAAAATTCTTAAATTACTCTGACGCAACCACGTGCATTTGGACACATCAAATGACAATGGCTGCTTAAGTCTTATGTAAATTAAGGATTACCCACGATCACATACTGCACATCACATGCGCGGTCACCACATCTAACCTGAAACAGTTAAAGGGTATTGTGAAATTTCAAAGATGGACTTAGCTGCCAATTTTGATTAGGCTATCAATGCTCCTGTCTAAAGAACCGGATTGTCTAAGTAACCAGGATTTTTAAAATTATAATAATATTTATTTGCCAAATAAAAATCTACATTGATTGCATTGGCATTACAAACAAATTTTACATACTAAATTCTTTTATATCTCTTCTATAATTTTTTTTTACTTTGACTGATATGACTACTTTGTATAACAGTTTACTATATGTTTAACAGTTTCTACTGTTAAACATCCATGATTACACTTTTGTCTTTGAGGAAATCTTTAATTTTGTAGTATGCTTATTTTTGTGGTAATTGTTTTAATATTTTAAATCATGGTTTATGTTCAAGTCAATGCACGAGAGTGCTGGTATATGAACCACTCATCCTTCATTCATATTTTCCCTAAAAAAGCTCTTGTGTAGTGAACAAATAACCCAGTAAAATATGACAAAAAATAACAATAAAAACCTAAATTATGTTTTTTCATTTTGCACTCAATGGTTGGCTTTATTTATTCATATTATAATAGGTAACCATGACTTGCAGAAAGGCTGCTAACAAAATGTGATACTGCTAACAAATTAAGAGTTGAGCTGTGAAAGTTTACCTATACCTTATATCGCAGAGTTCATGAATCGTCATAAGTGTAAATTTGTTTAAAGAAAAACCATCGTACTTTTAGTAGAAATATTGGTCTGGTCTTCATTTTAATAATACATGTTTGTATAAAATAAATAAACCAAAATAAATAACAAAAAAGTATAACAGAAAAAAATAGCATTTAAATTAAATAATTTAACAAAAGTATCCTATAGTTTATCTAAAATTGCAAAAAAGAAAATATAGGAATACAATGCAAATAAGAAAATGGGTTTCTTAATGGCAATAATAATTCTCTGGACGTTCTTGACAGTATTATTGGAAAGACAACCATATTTGTAAAATTGTAAAAGCATCTTGGTAGCTAGGGAAATCAGGACAAAGGTGGTAAAATTGGAAATTCTTGGCAGCCATAAAAAGTCGCCTTAATCTTGTTGCGAGAGGAAGAACTTACTGAAACATTTCTCATCAGGACAAGTTTTTAAAATAGTTTATGCTTTATTAAATATCTTGATACATCTTTAACTTATACAAATGAAATTTCACATTTTCATATTGCATTTATAACAATACGCATTTAATTCAGATAATGTATTTGAATAATTAATTTATCAAATGCGAACTTTTATACAATTTATATTCGTAAGATATGTTTTTTACTTGTATCCAAACTTCCCATAGTACTTACTATTATTCAAAGTCTCGTCATCTTAGAATTTTAAATCCTATCGTTCTAGAGGTATTTGAATTGATTGCCATTGAATTGTTTTGTTGTGGGTATGACTATGCTTTTATAGTCTTGCGGAGTTTGAATGAAGTTTATACGAATAAATGAAATGAATTTGTCAAGTCCAAACATGTATTATTATTCATTAATGGGTTTTAGTAACGAATTACCGTAAAATAGCTGCTATTAAAATGTTAATTTAAGGGATAGTGTTAATACCACCGTTATACCCACAATTCCCGTTGAGTATTTCAAGGTAATTTCCTGAGAAAGGTTAGGAAATGATCCAAAAACGTACAAAATTGTCATAAAATATTTGTTAGCGGTTAGCTTTTTACTTTAATAACGGTAAAACTTAACATGTTAGAAGATAACATGTTCCAAACTTTCACATGTGAAAAACTTAAAAATATGGAATTTTGTTTGACAACCTTTATTTGTATGCCGGCCACTTTATGCTAGTCGTGATTTAATTTACTGCATATATACTCTTTTAATATTATATAAAAATCAAATGAATTAATTTACACTGAATTTATGTCTTCTTACAAATCGGTTTATTTACATTAAAGTTCTAAATCCATCATAGTAAGCGATATCAAAATTTTGCAAAATTTCAAAAGTAAAGAGTTAAAGAAATTCCGTCGTCACAAATCACAAGGGCCATAACAATGATTTAATGTTGCCGGCCTCGAGACCGTGCTGTGTGGTGCGCATGCAGAACAAGTGTTAACATCTACTGGCTACAATATTGTTGCCACACCCAAGACAATTTCATAGCAGCCATCATAAGTGAAAGTTAAAAAGAACCATAATACGATTTTGATAAATCTTACTAATATTATAAATGAGAATGTCCTGTTGTTTGTTACACTTTGACGCGAAAACTACTCAACCGATCATCATGAAACTTTGTACACATATTCTCGGAGGTATCAAAAGTTACAAAGGCTTTAAAAATATTTTTTTACGAAAGATAAAAAAGTTTGTATAAAAATCTAAAAATCGATTTTTTATTGGCTGCTAAGAAACAAATTAAATTAAAATTACAATTTGAGGTATTTCAGCGATTATTTATTTAAGGGCGAGCATGATGGCAAGTGAGCGGAGCGAACGAGCTAAACTTGACAGCAAGCGAAGCCGTGGAAAAAAGCTAGTACAATATAAGTTGATACATATTCTTTAGATATTTAATTTATACCTTTAAATTTTAATTTTTAGATATTGCAAGCTAATGGTACATAAATGAAATATTCAAGGAATAACATTATCAACTAATATTACACAACATAAATTTAAACAATTTTCTTTCAAGATTCATTTTTTTATTAGTGTCAAGATACTTTCAAATGAGGAATATCCAGTTCATGGTCCTAATAGTGGGATGGTTGTTTGATAAAGTTAATAGTCCAGGCTCTGAACAGGTTGAGCATGCACGAAAGTCTAACAAAATTTGACTTTGGATTATTGTTGAGGACATTTAGTAGATGTAAAAAAACCGATGTTGCCACATTTCCAGAATGGGCACAACACGGGGGAAGGCCTCTAGAGGAAGTCGAAGAGGAAACTGTATTGGCCTGTCATGTTGTATATCATTTTAAAGGTCTTTGAATGTAGATTCGAATGCCACAAACCCGATCTCCAAAGACGGAATATAACACGAGTTATTGCGTTTTGAAATTTCGGCAAAATGCTTTTTATGCGAAGTTTGACTACCTGCCATTTCTGACTCGAGCGTTAATTTAAGGTTGGCTTTGCGATATTGCTTTATGTTAAACATGATCCTAAAGCTAACGTTAAATGTTTCATAAAAGATTTCATGGGTTGTCCCCAATCGGGCTGAAAATCATAATGTATTCATAATATTTCGGACAGCAATTGAAGACGGAAAATGAAGACTTAAAATAAAACATTTAACTTGATTTTCAGGATCTTTATAAAGAGGAGAGAGATAGAATTAAAATAGAGTTGAAAACAATGTTGCCAACTCGACATCAAATAAACGTCTGAGCCAGACATGGCAGGCAGTCAAATTTTGCATGAAAGGATTTGACCGAAATTTCAAAACGCAATAACTCGCGTTATATTCGACCTTTAGAGATCGGGTTTGTGGCATTTTAATCTACATTCAAAGACCTTTAAAATGATAAATAATATGACATAGGCCAATACAGTTCCTTCTTCGACTTCCTCTAGGGGGCGTCCCCCGTGCTGTGCCCACTCTGGAAATGTAACAACATCGATTTTTTACATCTACTAAATGTTCCCAACAATAATCAAAAGTCAAATTTCGTTAGACTTTTAGTGCATGCTCAACCTGTTCAGAGCCTGGACTATAAGCTTTTTTCATCTCTGTCCATGAAAATACAATGTAAGAAGGTAAATACATGATTATTACACGGGAGGCAGGGTGAGTGATCCAAGTGGGCCAGTAATTTGAAATTATTTGTTCAAAATAATTACAATGCCTAAAAAGAAATAAATAGCCTACAAATGTAAATATTTTTTTTAGCGAATTTCCCATAGGGAATAAGCTATTACCGTAGGTCTCATGGTAAGACCTAAGCCCGGGACCATGTTACTTTTTCGTTTTGAGGTGCCCAGAGACCAAAAATAATAGTCATTAAAATTTATATATATATATATATATATATATATATATATATATATATATATATATATATATATATAGATAGATAGATATATGTATATATGTGTCCCTAGACACGATAAGTCTTGTAAAAATGGTCCGATCGACACCAAATTTGGTAGAGATGTGTAATCCTACGTTTATTCGGATGAGTTCGTAAACCAGACAATCGACCTACCGGAAGGGGTAGTTTTGGGGGGTTTTGTACCCCAAAAATGGTTTTTTTTCATTTTTCATATGTAAATTTGAAAAATTTTAAATTTTTATTTTGACCATTGGATTTAGCTAAAAAAACACACAATTTAGTATTTGAAGCTTTGCTCTATCTCCATTGGTTACCGAGATATTACAAAGTCTAAAAACAGTACATTGTCTTTTGGGGCTCCAATGTTAATCTTATGGAGAATAAGGATGTGTTAATATTTCATTTATTAACCAATATTTTTGGATGAAACTTGGTTAGCTTCATTTGGTTGCGATTCATCCATTTAAGGTAAAAAATCTTGGTTTTTGTACTTATCATCGCAGCAAACCTGCATATTCTTTTCCCATGTTAATTATATGGAGAATAGGCAAACTCTTTTATTTATGGACAGATATTGATGAAATTTACTATATGGCCTATATGGTCGAAATAAATTTTTTCTACTCTAAAAACCTACTTTTAGTGTCCCCCATTGCAGCAAACTTGCATACTCTTTCCCTATATTTATCTTAAGGAGAATAGACATTTATTTCCCTATTTATGAGCATGTGATAAAATTTTGTTTACAAGTATAGCTGGTCAAAATTAATATTACTAATTTGGAAATTTGCTGAGTACGCAGGTCTGCTGCGACGGGGGGTATTATTCTTTTTAGTCAGTTTTTAGTTACGTTTATTTGTAAACAGCATTTTTTTACAATGTTTAGCAATTTTAATTTTTATTTTTAACTATTTTGAACATAAAAAATGGATTTGGATTAAAAAAGTGCTGTGATCAACACCAAATCCTAAGAGGGAAAGTATTATTAAACTTTTTAAATAGAATAAATATTCTGAAAAAGCAAATCTTATTTTTAAAATACGACTTGATTCATCTACTAATTTTAAATGTATGGATCTGTAGAAAACCTATGCAGTTTAAAAAATGCCCATGATTAATAAATAAATATTAAAAAAAATATAAATCCCATACTTAGTTGCTCTAATGCCATCAACAAAAAACCTCATTTAATTTTCTTAAAACACTTTTTCACTTCAATAATGATACAAACTTTGAACGTAAATTAAAATTCCAAATGTAACAATGTCCTGGCAAAATATTTCGCTGACCCGAACTAATATTTTGAGAAGGATGATATACACTTTAGATAACGAAAATAGAAGAGTAAGCAGAAATAAAAAACAATTTAGGTTTCTCCATACTTCATCGAAAGTCTACTATAACTTTAAACATTTAAATTGCTTTAATAAACCATTGCACTTCAAAGAAAATATATTAAATTAAAAGTTCATCATCTGTGTTTTCAAAGAATCCCGAAAACATTTTCTTATTTCAATGTTGAAAAATCTAGCAACAGACAGTTTTCATGATCAATGAACAGCTAATATTAACATAAACAATTTCTCCGTCCACGAACAAATTGTGATTGTCCAGAAACAAAACCTCCCCCTTCTCAACGCCTAGCCAATGCCAAGTGACATTTCAGAGGTTGCCACCTGATTTCAATTAAGAAACGGGTGTGTAAGAAGTACCACGTAGTTCAAAAAGTATTAATAAAGTAGCTCAACATGAAAGGAGAGGAAATCATGTCGTAGAATCTTTCGACCTTTTAGTTAAATAACTCTCATTTGTATTTAGATTGTTTGGTTATTGTTTACCTTGTGTTTAATTGGAGTATATTGGACGATATTATACACTCTTATTTCTGTTTCTAAAATATTTTATAAAGGATAACAAATTACGGTAGCTTTTTATTATAGGTTTTAGAAATAGACAACTTTCTAACACGAAAACAACTTAACGATTTATTTTAACAAACAGAGAGAAAATAAATCGCTTAGGAGAAAACAATTTGGGCTGCAATTCAACGCCAATCTCCAATTGTCGGTGCGGTACAGTGTTAGTTGGTTGGCTACAAATTGATCGAGCAACAATAATACGTCTGGATAAAGATTGGACTTTCTCCTGGCTCAGAATTGAAATTATTGAGCAAAAAAATGTTGTGATATTCTTTTTCTATAGCAAAGTAATATTCTAAAATATTATTGAGAAAGAAACATTTTTCCTCTGGCACAGTGTTGGATTTATAAAACGAAAACATGTTGAGACTTTATTCATCTTTAGAAAAGTATTACATATGCAATTTTAATTACATTTTTTAAATAGAGCTAATATTATTTCAAAGAGAAAAATATTTTCACTTTTATTTCTGGAGGAATCTCACATGTAAAAACTTATATGAATGTTTTACAAAAGATGTGATATAAATTGACTTTTATTTTTGTTTACGGCAATTACAGGTATTGATTACATTTATATGACGCTGTTACAGTTTGCTTTTGTTTTTTACGTTAGTTTTTTAGAAGGTGGATTCTGTTTTTGAGCGGAACTGGTTTTTGTTTATTTAGTTTTTTAATAACAAGTAAATGGAAGAAGAATTATTTTAGTGAGGTTTAATGACTTCAACTATTGTTAGTCAAAAGAAAAACTTTCACAAGAAATTACAAAATTAAATAAAATGATCAAGTTGTCAATGAAAACATGTGGTTAAATGGTATAGCTAATGAAGTGGCTTATTAGATCCCTCCAAATAATTATAAATTAAATTTTATTAATAGATATGTTTCAAGCAATAGAAATTATGAAATATATTCTGTCATTTTAAAACGTGCCATGTATAGATAGTATAAATAAATGTTTTTTTTTTTTTTTTTTTTTTTTTACATATTTCCTTCTCCAACCGTGTGAACTACTTTAGTTAAAACATACAAATACATGTTTTTGTTTTTATACTTAAAATCCCTTGATTTAGTAAAGGAAATAAGAAATTAAATAACAATTACAAACATACTGATTACAAATATTTCTTGGCAGAATATAAAGAATTTAATAAATCGACGTATCTTACATATTTACAATGAAAAAGTTTCTATTACTTTTGATTTTTTCTACTACTTTTAAACTCTAATTCAGGATATCATTAACTTATTTGAGTTTTTAAAGTTAAACGTGTATTAGTATTGTTATGTATCTGCAATTAAGTTATCAGAAATTATAAATTGTGATTAGTTACTGTCGATTATGAAAACTTATTAAACCTATAAAACTTAAACTAATGTATTTAACTTATATTTATAAAAATGAATTACGAGTTTTGCAACAAATGTCTTTATACACATTTTTTTATGAAGAATTAATTTGAGTCTTTAATACAGTTCGTAAGATAGCCTGGGTTGAAATATGATTAAATGACGCGAGCAAGGAATTTGACAGCGCTAATTCATTGGACAGCTCCGTTGAATCGGAACCAATTAGCACAATTGGACAGGTGTGAAGGGAAGTCATATGTGTAACTGTTCCCACAGCACCAGCATTTTTTAAATGAAAATAATGTTACTGTATGCCACGAAACACTATTACTGTTGATAGAAATTGACATACAAAAAATGTTAATGTAAATATATTTTGAATATCAAACCTAAATACAAAAATTTAGTATTAAGTCCATTGAGAAGGCTTTATGGTAACTGATGAATATAAGATGAAACAGTCAGTGATGAGACCTTGCCGCTCAAGAAAGTAGTAATTTGCGAGATATTAGTGTTGCCTACTCCAAAGTTTCCAATTAAAACTTTCTGCTCTATACAGTTTACCCTAATGCAGGCTGAACTCTACATTATGGCTTTGTTTAATTATTCATCATGTTATTAAGTTATGTAACCATATAATATTACATTCTTTTCTAAAAATATGGTTATAAAAATGTATTTGAAATATTTGAAAATAAACAACTTTTATTTGTATTCTTTTATTTATAAATCAGGATTCACACAACAACTTTAATTCACCTCTATGAAATACTTTTATGGTTTTAAAATACTTTAAATGGGGTTTTAAGGCATGTATTTAAAAAATTCGAAAAATACAGATTTCGTTTGAGCAAGCTGTAGGCTATAATAATCAGTCGTTAGTGTTAAATACACCATAAATGAAATGAGCGGAGAAAATAAATTGTAGTTTGTAATACACTAATAAATTATTTTACAGTTTCCAGAGGTACTATTTATTATTCTATTTAAAATCACCATTACTATCTTTTTTTCTAATAATTACTCCAAATCTTCTTGATATATTCTTGATGATAATCTTAAAAAAATTAGTTGTCAATAGACTCTGTTAAGTATTTAGGTGTGGGAGTTTCAATTCTGTATTTCGACGTTTAGTAGTTATTATACTTGTTAATAGAGATAACGAAACATGTTTTTATAAAGTATGAAATTACGTCAAATGTTGTCAATGGTTTTTGTAAAGTTAGGTACGGTACTATAACAAAACACATGAAATCTTTTGCTACATTTTTGTAGAGAAAATTCTTTTAACCTTAAAAACCTTTACACTCCTAAGCTTTATTCTTTCTATGAAAGAGAAGGAGAAGGAAATTAACGTTATAATTACAAAATATAATTTGATCAATGAAGATTTTCTCTTAGATATTCTAGAAATATTTTCTGTTGCCATGTTAACAATTTTAATTTACACTATACACAAATAACTAAGCTTATTACAAAAAAATTACATGAGTTTTTATACATAAAGAAGAATTCCAAATTACATTTTTTATTTATAGTAAAAAATGTACATGCTATGACAAATGGTCTTAAATGCAGAAAAATTAATATTTAACTAAAAATTGGCATTATGTGAAATACTTTAGTACATAATTAAGTGGACTATCATTCTTTTAAGACTTACCTATATGAGCAATCATAAAAGAAATAATATTATTTACTTTATAGTTTAAACGGAAAGCATTTGTGGCTCACATAACTACAATAACAATTTATGAATAGGCCTTTATGTTTATTGTCAACCATGTTTATGAATGGAACATAATAAAAATCGTACAACTAACCCATTGGAAATTCCAACAATAATGTACACTCGTAGAACGAATGGTTATTGCATAATGTTATAGGACAATGTCACAAACATGGCCAGTATTATAGCAATCCTAATGATGTTTCAATGAATTTGATACTCGATGTATTGACGAATCGAATCGAACATCACCATATTAAATGTTGAACGATTCTAATTAGCTTCTATTGGATTCTATCAGTTACCAAAATAACTCATTTTATATCAGTTGATTTTCAAATGTGTTTTCATGAGAATTTAAAACGTGTTCACAAGATTAATATAAAGTATCTATGTGTATGTTTATGTTGCCCATTAGAACTGAATAGTACATAAAAGGTGTAACAAGTAGTATAATTAGTAAATGCTTTTTGTAGTACAGGTTCAAATCCGTATTATTGTTGTATATGTAGTTCAGTTTTTTTAGTTTTTGGAAACTTGAAAAATGTTTCGTCGGATGATTATATTATGAGGCTTTCACTAACGGCTTGGTTTTATGAAATGGTTGATATTGAGAAATATCGGGTGTCCATGAAGTCTTGCCCTGATAAAGAAACCGAACAGTATATGTAAACGATTTACTACAACGGGTAGCATGTTCTTGTAAGTAAACAAAATGTTTTAAATATCTATTACTATTTTGGAAATAAATCCTTACATAAGCAATATTTTTTTCTATAAAATTATACAGTTTAATTTCTATAATTTCAATTAAATTACTGTCTTGACGGTATAATTAATAATAAAACACTATAACTATATAAATAATAAAACAATGTAAGCCTACTGTTTATTGACTATCCAAAATGATCAGATGGCCTTGATTTCTATGGCAAACAGGCAATACCATCATTACCGGTAAATATTTAATACAGTGAAAGATTTAGTCATACCATGTTCTTATAAAACAGTTTATAACAGCATTACTGAGATATCTTTATAATATGATTGGTGAACATAAATGCTTACTATATTAATTCCCCTTAAGATAAGACGATTTAAGGAAGTGCAAAGACTTTAAAAGGAGTTTATCGAGCCAATGGTGGATTAAAATTTCATTATTAATGCATCTCAGATTTAAAACGGGTGGCTTTTGGGATATAGATAAGACGAAGAACATAAATGTCATCATCTAATATGCCACATTCTTTGAATCGATTTTTCTCTAAATAATTACGTTTCTAACTGCATATTGTGAAGTATAAAATAAGTGATGATATCATGTCAACGAAAGGGTCCAAATTGATTGGTTTATTATTTGTCAAGAGGCAATTAAATTATTGTTATTTTGGTTAAAAAAAGACATGGAGGAGACTTTTCTTAGCAGTACCACAATTTCATCGACAGTTGATTATAATTAACTTATTAAAAGATTGGCAGTATTATCTATAATTATATATAAATTATCTAGAACAGGTTACGTATAGTTTCAGCTATGTCGCATGGTTAAAAATGTTTCCCTCATTCAGTGACAATAATATCATTTTTAAAGCATTAAATTAATCATAAAATATTTTTAACTCAAAATGTAAAAATATAATGATTACTTTTGTAAGAGAGTTTTTCATGTAGTAACACTTAGTAATGCAGTATATTTTTAATATTTATAGTCTTGAGGTGACTATTTAAAAAAAACATGTTTTATATGTGAAGAAAATAAAACAATAAAGGCGTCACAAACAGAATGGTGGTGTGATTTTCCTACTTTCAGTTCAAACAACAAGTTTGCCTCCTGAATAGCTGATATGTGATGTTTCTGAAAAAAAAAGATTCAAGACTGTGCTAAAATAAGTGAGCTAGACGTGCTTCACTTCTGAAGCACACGGAAGTTAACTTAACACAGGTGAAAAATATTTTTTATCATTCTGCAAGAAATCAGACTGTTTTTTTGTTCTCTTAATAGTGCCATAAACGTTTATTTTTTGTCTAAGAACTGAAAAAATCAGCTGGAATATTTTTTAGGTCTTAGAACTAAAAAGTGAGCTTTTTGCTATGCGTTATTTATTGATTTTCTTTGCAGAAATGTGAAATTCAAACATTATAAAAAGCATAGTTTGTAAATAACAGAATTGTAAACACTGTATATTACTTACTTTGTAAATATAACCTCGAAAAGACATATTTTTTGTTGACATTTTAAACTATTAAAAGTGGTAATTCAGCATTATGATAAAAAAACGTTGTTCATCACTCGGAGCAAAAGTGTAATTTTAGTGTTTAATCGTTTTCAAAAACTCGGCTGCAAATCGTTTTTAAAACACGATTGCCCACTAAAAACAGCCACTTCTGCTCCTAGTGATGAAAACTACTATTAAATGTTTTACACCATTACTAAGCTGATTATATATAAAAATCTGAAGTTTCACTGGAAAATTTTAAAATACATCTAGTTTTTGGAAAAATAATAAATGTATATTCTGTGAACTAACTGTCAAGAACTGCATAGTCATTAATTCAATGTCCATTTATTGTTATGAATTAATTAAATAGATAGTCAGACAAAACCTTTATTGTAACGTTAGTTCTAAAAATTATGCTAGAATGCCTATACAGTGTATGTTGTAAGCTCCGTCATCAAACTCTATAATATGGTTGAGTGAAAAAATAAACAAAATCCAAGAAATTAGATTATTTGATCATTTAGTTTAAAAAAGTTCATAATAAAAATGATGGACAACTAAGGAATTGAAAGAATGTTTCCCTTAATGTTAGTTAAAACTTTTATGTGTAAATTTATTATCCATCTATTTAAAATTCCGATAGTTTTAAACCAATTATTTTGTGGACTGATTTTCCTGATTATAACTAGAATGATTCTAAAAGGAATAATTCAACCATTAAAGTTCAGACACTTTATAAATACATAAATAAAGTATTGCAAGTGACGAAAAAGAAAACAACTTGTTTAACCAAGCAGAGTAGGGTTGTCGAGAGGAAGGTTGCAGTGGAGATAAGAAACCAATTCTGCTCGACAAAACATCGAGGACGGTCTTGCTAAAGACTGGCTTAATGCATTATAAAAGAAGCTATCTAAACACAAATCATTCCATCCAGAAGTCACTTAAAAATGCTGTGTTTGTTAAAATATTTGTTTTATTATTGCTTTATATATTTTGTATGAATATTTTTTATTTCGACGCAATTGTTATAGATAACGGTCTTTGTCCTTGCCTTGTTAAAACCTTATGTCAAACTGTTGTTAAGTAGCATAAAGCATAATTAATAATAGTTGATTGAAAAGTGGCAACTTATCGAACTTCGAGAATCGAAAATTTAACCATATAATTGTGGATGAGAACTACTCTACAAATAAAGTTTACGAACAATAATAAAAAATGCAATATATGTCATTTATATGAGAGGACAGTATAAGAAAAGAAAACCTACTGACCACATTAAACCTATTAAACTAAAACCATCAAACCATTATCGGCCAAACCTATTAAAGTATAAATTTAATACTATGTTGCCTGCATGCAAAATAAAAATAATAATGACAATATCATAATTACAATAACACCTTGTAGTAAAAGTTGTCTTCAGTCCCTGAGCAAATGAAGCGAATTTAAGTATACATAACCTGGAAATACCCTGTGTAATAGCTTCTTTATAATCAATTGTGTGCTTGATCTTTATAAGGAGAGGTGATAAGAAACTAATTATGTGGTAAAAAACATGAAGGGGCATAACCTCTCTCGCAGAGCAAATGCATAGTAAGTAGTCCAAGGATGGAATTTCGGCTCAAACTTGTATCTTCAATTTGCTAAATTTAATTTTGTACGTTTATGCCAAGTTAGAATAGACAAACCAACTCAAACTTGGATCTACTTTACATCTAGATTCACAGTCTAATACCTTTACCAGATTAAAAGAGAAATTCCTTAAATTTTTACTTAAAATATTTTTTCTATTAGGTACTTTTATTGAAAAAGATCGAAAATCAAATTGACATTGTGATTTGACATCAGCAACGTAGTATTGAGATAAATTATTACTGTGATATAAACATTTTTATATTTATTTTTTTATTTTACCAACAGTTTTCACTGCGGTACTTCTCTAAGATAATAAAGTAAATTATACTATAAAAAACACTTTTGTCGTAATATGATGCAAATATTACATATTGTAAATATATATATTTTAATTATAAGCACAAACGTTAGGAATCACATTTCACTGAAAATTTGGATGGTTATGATAGATAATAGAATAGTCTGTTTTACGTTAGACTATTTATTGTGTTTGTCAAAGACATTTTATATGACACGATTTATCTTTCTATGTCAGATATGATAGCAAAAGAAGAAACGTTGTTGTTTACAACCAAATTAATGGTTTTGGGTATGGGTATATTTATGTATTTATATTGAAAGCTGTTATAATAACCCGTGCTATACTATTTCAGACTAATTTTTCTTCATCGTATAAAATATTTTAAACTGCGATATTTGTCAGTTATCACGTAGCTTAGAGCTATATAAAAACAAGTTTTGCAAACAATACTTCCCAGGTAGTCAATACCTCAATGGTTGACATCACTCGTGCAGGACTTGTACTGAACGAATGTTAATATAAATGGTGGTGCAATATTTATAACATTTACTTGGAAAATAATAATAATTTACAAAATCTTAGAAAAAAACTGACCTAGGCTTGGTATTACTCTATGTTATAACAATGTAATAATCCCGTTTTTCCACAAGGGCTCAGGTAGCTCGAGTTGGTTTCAAACTCAGTTGGTTTTGCAGTTTCGCGGTTAACCGTGTTTGGTTCTCATTAGGAGAGCAAATATTGTGTCGCAGTTACACCACCCTTGTTTGGTTGTGGGTACAGAAAACATTCTATAATTAATAAAATATACATTTGGTATAGATACAGAATTTATCGTTTGATACGAGGCCGATCGTCCGTCTGAAGGATGGTCCCAGGTGTTTCTCTGTCTGAAGGATGGTCCCAGGTGTTTCTTTCCGCATGCCCCTCTGTCAGGAACATGTTATGTGGACCTTCACCTGAGCCACATAAATTACAACCTAATGTATTTAGTAGTATGTATATAAATAATACATTATTGTGAGTATATGAATGTCAATATTTCATTCAATGAATTTGTGTTTTTTTTCAAAACTTAAACTTTAAAAACTTTCATCGTTCATTCAGCAATTAAAGTGTGCTAATTTACATTCAAGTTAACAACATTTGAAAATCATATTTCAAGACTAAATAATTTTTGTAATTACCTACTAAATAATGCAACGTCCAAAGTAAAGAAAAAATGGCAACCTTTATCTTATAATGAATATACGAGTGACTGAGAAAAGTATGTTCGTTGATAACACTTCCAAAGTTGATTATAAATAGAGTGTAGTTAATAAAAAAAATCAACTACAACACTGAAAATTTTAGTGGCAGTTTCATTGTAATTTTTATTTTATTATTATTATTTTTTTAGTTCTATCAAAAAATATTTTCCCCGTTAACTATGGACATATCCATTCAAGGTAGGTTTTAGATTGTCGATTCTTTTACCTAAATCCAACCATTGACATTCAAATTTGAATTTATTATATTTTTTATACACTTTGAGACGTAGTGGTCCCTTAACAATCTGAATGTCAAGTTATCGTACTTATCTAATTTTGCCTTTCATCACAACAGAACCCACAGCCTGAATTTCATAATATCGCATTTCTGATCTTGAGTTAAAGCTTTTGAATTGACATGTTTGGTCAAATCTGAACTAATTTTACGCTTGTATACTAACAGTACTTGTATATTTTGGTCAAATAACTAACTGCATTATACTCATTTTAAATGTAAGATTTCTGGCCATTCTTCTTAAGGGAAACCTTAAAGGGGGATTCGTTTAAAAGTATTTCAATCCGCTTAC
>CM061534.1:66936862-67003370 GCA_030545055.2 Neoaliturus tenellus
CATTTCAAGACTGTAGGACAATCTGTTGATCTGTAAATCAACATGAAAAATATTTTTTTTAAATGTTATAGTTTTACATTTTTGTATGTAAAAAATATAAAATATTTCTGACACATTGACCTTACTATCATATATCTCATAATATTATAAAAAAATATTTGCCCTCCATATTAACTAATAATTTACATTAGAAGATAGTTCAAGATTTAAGGAAATGTATATTTCTTTATATTCAATATTACCTATGACTTTTGTCTGTCAAAAAAATCTGGTTCCATCGTACGAATAGGTATTTCAATCGTTTTCCAGTGTTTCGTAGCTTTTGGATCGCAATTGTTTCCGGTAAACGCCCAATAGTGATTTTACTTTGATAAAAGAGATGGAAATTTCGGTTGTTTAATCGGTAAAGTGTTCTAACAGAGAAAAACATTACAGTTTTTTTATGTAAAGCAAGAAATTGATTTTCATGAGAATTATGGTGCAGTGTTGTACGTTACACTGCTATATGCGCATTTTCGTTACGCACAAATCGTGCATGAACCACACACAAGTACACATTCTGATCATTATCACAATAAAATGATTATAGTTTTTTTTCATTGGTAAGCCCGCGAACATAAAGTAGCCCTAAATTAACTTTTCTACTATCAATGAATCCAAGATTTATATTTTACATTGACTACGTTTGAATTTCTTGACTATTTAGTTCGACTTTCCTATCTAGCAACATAACTCTAATATACTGTTAGGACATATCAGTTTCATTAGTTCTTCTTGTTATAGTGTTAGTGTTAATTATTGGTTACAAGAATAGACATTAGTTTTAGTTTTTATAACATTTGTTCAACAAGCAGTCAGAACTAGTATTGCGATTCTTAATTACTTATATATTAATTTTTTTTCTAAACAATAAATGATTTAATAGTAATAGTGGTGTGTGTCATGGAAATTAATTTGGAAGTTTTTTTGTAAGGTAGGTCAAAAAAATGTTCAAAAGTTCTTTATGTGGACTAAAATTTTTGGTGTGACCAAATTTTTCCAAATTTATTATGGTTAGACTTACTTGAATTCATCCTCCTCAGTTAAAGTTTTTTCAACATTTGAAAAACTTCACCCTATACGATCCTTTTTCAAAATTTAGGTTAAGGTTTAAAATGGTTTAAATGGAGAAAGCGACCCTTACAATCATAAACCTATATCCTGCATTTTATAGAACACAATTATGGAGCACAATAACTGTAAAATAAAATTTTGTTTTCAAAAGAAAAATTATTTTAGTAATGCTATTAATTTCCTACTCATGACAATTTTAAAACAGTAATAAAGATTTTAAACCATTTGCAATATTAGAAAACAACTGAAATTTTAAGACTTTCTTAAAAGATTTTTGAAGTATTTTAAAGAAAAAACACCGGCAGTGACGTAACACTTGTATTATGAGCAGTGTTCAAGCATGATGTGTTTTTTATCTCCCCCTCGCCACAAGATCTTCATACACTGCCCCAAAGGTTACTCTCCCTAGGGCCCAGGCATATCTTGATCGTCAAGAAAAGATCCAAACTTTCACCATCAGATCAAACTTGCACCAATTTGAATACAATTAACGTTATTGCACTATCATAGTCAATAGCATCAAGTTTTTAGTTAAGGAAACTGCCAATAATTTTTTTTTTTCAAATTATGTTAAATATACGTCATTATTTGACAAAATAGTACTCATTAATGCAATCATGTAGGTTTTAGTGACCTTAAAGCGCAATTTTGCAGATAATAAAAATACTGATTGAAATATCAGTTATTCCTATGAGCCACTTTGGCGAAGCCATTTTTATCTCTTTCGAGTAGAGGACATATTGGAAAACTCATTTCATATATATCTTCAGAAAAAATCTCAATAATAATGTAAGTGAACAGAAATGGAACAACTTATACTCACCACTTTTTTTTACCTTTTTAAAGATGTAAAGATATTTTTTTTACAGTATCAGGGAACAGTGTTAAACATATGACAAAAATGAACTGCATGAACTGGTTTTAACGATAGAATTATTGAAAAAATGTTATTCCCAAAATGTTTTAGGGCTCAAGATATAACACTTAAGAAAGTGCAGAGTGTTTTTAAAAACCGATCGATCGAGCTATTGTTAATTCAAAAATTTCATTATTTAAGATTAAATGGCAATCGCTATCGAGATGGAAAGATGACGAAGGCAGTAATTTCAATAGAATCTCATTATACCCGTTTCTCTAGGTCGATAATCTTTCACTAAATAATTAATTTTTCTAACTGCCCGTTGCGAAGTATAAGGTGATTATTTCATGTCAACTAAGAGAACGTAAAATGATCAGCTGTTGCTTGTAAGGATTATAATGAAAATGTTATTTAATTTTTATTCAGAAGATGGCTATCGCTAAGTGTCAAATAATGAAGAAAAAAATTATGTTTTATTGTAAAAATTTAACCATAGCCCTAGTCTTGGTCTGCATTAAAAATATTGAAATTTGACATAATCAAATTGTATAATATTAGTTAATTGTATAAATTAGATGAATAATTAACTAAGTATTTCTGTGTAATAGTCTCTAGTTTTCTTTACAATGAATTTTTTAATAGTAATTTGTAACAAGTTTTATATCAAATATAATTTTTTGTGGGCATACCCCAATTGCACACAGAGGTAAAGTTTTTTGATAAGGGTTAGTATTTATAACCCCCTGAGGAGCGGGCACCATTGCGCACCACGGTCACTTTTGCCTGATCCGCCGCTCGCAAAGAAACCAAAACTCATTTTCGATGAAGAATCGAAGCTGAGAGACGTAAAAACTCTCTGACCATGCAATCTTCTCTGTCCTTTTACATAATTTTGTTCAACTGCTGAAGAGACGTTATTCAAATTAATTGGTGAAAAACTCTCGTTATCTAAAGAGAAGGTGTTGCTGCCAGATTATTTCTTGACATAGTTTGTTCATTATAATATTGAAATTTCCCCAATAGTTGCTCCACGTAGCAATATAGTAGTTTTATTACACATTACTTCTATTCGGCAATAGGTTTTTACTGATGCTGTAATATCGGTACCTTGCGAAAACATCAAAATAAAACAATTCATAAATATGTTTAAAGAATATTGTTTTACTGTAAAATTAATTTCGTTCACTAGAAGAGAAAATTAGCTGCAGTACCCAATGAAAGGGCTTCTTACATCTACAAGCCAAAAGTGGTAAACATGTTTGTTTCATTACACATTACAAAACTATTTAATATACATATGTATATCTAGTATTTTCAACCTGTTATTGAAGATAGTTGTAAAAACCCCAAAGATTTCTCTCACGCCTTCCCATTAGACTTGTTTAAGGGGAAGCTTTTAGCAGTTCTAGGCGGCTGGTGAATTAGTTAAATGGAATAATTTCAAGAGGTTAAATATGCTGACATATAAATGTATTAGCGTTCTTAAAATAGGAACAGAAGTACAAGTTTCGGAGTTGAATGTGTGTACAATGGTGCTATCCGTCCTTTTTGCATTATATGTTGTATTCATCCATTTTGTAAAAAAAACACTTATCATATAGATGAGTCATTGCCAAACCATGTACTATCTACTGGTTCTATTGGTAAAAGTTAATAAGATTACTACACCAAGTGTTAGACACACAAACAGTGTCCTAAAGTTGCTTCGATATATTTTTTCGCCACTGACCCTAATGAACTGTGGAGATGGTAGTCATTGTCAATTGCTAAATAATAAAAAAAAAATCCACATATTCCGAATCCGAAGTTTTGTCGCATGTAGGTGTTAACATGCTGGGCTTTCAAGGTCCCTTAGATTTTACCTATAGAAATCGTGGATGCGTTGGATCACTCGAGGCTTAAAGACCCTCATAATACAATCGTTGCATAAACTATTAGTATGAAATTACATGAAAACGGAGAGCTTAAAAAAATAATAAAAAAATCGTAGGGAAAATATTTTAAATGTTTAATATCTATTGAACTAATGTCAGTCAGACAATAACAATCATCAAAATCTTATACTAATGTATATAAAAGTTAATGTAACATGTATTAAAAAAATCTCGTATATTGAACAATTATAATGTATGTATGGTGTATGAATTAATAATAAATAATTAACATTGTCATTGACCTAAGGTACGACAGTAAATAAATATATTACTAAACAAAAAATTATAATAAAGTCACTTTGAGAAAACCCAGTAAGCATGCGAAATTAGATAGTAAAATATCTCCAGAGCTATTAAGAAAGAGATAATAAAACCAATTCCGTCTGAAAAAACTGATGGGACAACTTTCTATAACACCAAGTTTTTTTTTTTAAGTTTTAGAAGAATTTTTAACATAATGTTATGTATGAATGAAAGTTCGTATGCACTAATAGTTGGTAGTATTATTTTTCCAATAAAAGTTTATACAAAAAAAGTTCGTTAGAAATAAAAATAGGCCTACAGACTTAAATTTCAATCGCGAAAAAAATAATACTTAATATTAAATAAAAAAATACCTAAAGTTAAGACGGAATTTTTAGTTACAAAATTTCAATGTTTAGTTTTTACGTACTATTACTTTTGATTACCATATTATATTTTCATGAGACTCCACTGTTTTTAATCGCAGTTGGTAGGCCTCATCATCTAATTCAGATGCGTAAAGACATGATTTAACTTAGCCCGCCTAAAACGATTAACTTAAGTCTTCTTTAATTAACTTGGCCTGAAAGTAATCTGAGTAGGCCTACTTGCTGCAATAACCTAATATTTAGAAAAAAATCACATCTCTAAAGCCTTAAGCTGTTTCCGTGAAAGGTACTTCAAGTCCATTTACAAATAATTTTACATTTTATTTTTGTTTTTGGACGTTTTAAATAACAATTTTTGGTTTTTCATCTAACTCCCTCCATAAGCCTTTGAAATGTTTTTGACTTTTTATCTTTAGAAATAAGTTAGTGAGTAATACAAAGCCAAATATTAATGTACTAATACTAATGAAATAATTAATGTATTTAACTAATTAAAAATGTTCATTTACAAATTCACGAGTTTCATTGTGTTGTGACCTGTCTCATGACCACCGCTTTTTTCCATTAACCTAGTATAAGCATCTCTTGCTAGCAAATAAGTCAAAAAGATTTCTAAACCTCAATTCGTCCACTCTATGTTTTGTCTATGTTTATAAGAGGTACAACAAAAAACCAAAACTTATATTTCAGATTTATTCAACTCTATTAACATAAAAAAAACAGAGTTAATTCTTTCCGATGAAACAGGACTACATGGCATCTTGATGACCGCCATCTGTTTTTTTGCACTACTTACACTGCGAACTCTTGAACTCTGGGGAATATAATTTAGAAAAACATGTTAGTTATGATATTACATTTTTTACCTGGAAAAACACACTGTGTTTGGTAGTCAGTGCCAAAAAAAATTTAGGGGTTATCATGCTTGTAAAAAAAAAAAAAAAAAAAAAAAAAAAAAAAAAAAAAAAAAAAAAAAAAACGCAATTTAGGCAGTTACATCTCGCTCTACCTCCCAGTAACAGTCATTTGGAAATTTTCTAAAATTCTTCATAAAAATCATATTTTCGTCAAACTTATGTTCACTTTTAATGAAATTTTCATAAAATACACGAAACTGTCGAATGATGTGAAGTTTGTCCCAATTAGGCCTTCATAAAGCCTTGTAAAATCTACCTGAAAACAATTTGTTGGAAAATTAACAAAAAGGGTCACTATACTTTTTGAAGAAAACTTAGGTTGGTATGGATATCAAATTAAAGGCCTTACTTGGTAGAGTCTATTGCCGCAAACTGCACTTCAAATGGTTGGCCGAAGTGGAAATGGCAGGCAATCAAACCTTCCATTAAATTTCATACAACTAAAACTTAATGAAATATCTTGCGATACCGTATATTCGATCTTTTGAGGAGAGGTTTCTGACATACTGCTCTAAATTTTAAAGCGGTTAATGTTATTTACAATGTGAGAAAAACTAATGAAGTTTCCCTTAAAACTACCTTGGGGACGACCCTTCAAGGAAGTTTTTTATGAAGCATTCAGGTTCTAGTTGATAATGAAAAACTGGTCAATAAATTTGTTTTAATGCCACTTCTCGCCACTTAGAAATAGAAAAGAATTTTCTTTTCTCGGCGGCAAATAGAAAAGAATCACTTAGTATAATAGTTTTAAGCATAGAATGTGAGGAAGTTTTGGTAATATTTGAAAGTTTGTAGCTTGACGAATAAAAAAAGTTTTCTTCAGCAAATTATCGTGTCATTTTTTTTTATTTTCCAAAAATTTGTTTTTTAAGTAAATTTAAAGGCCTAATGAGGCAATGTGTACTTATTGTGAAAGGATATTTTGTGTACTTTCTGACTATGTTATTATAAGTGAGAATAAGTTTGTTAAAAGGTGATAAAAAACGAGATTTTATGAACAATGTCAAGAAATTTGAAAAATTAAAAAATGACTGTTACTGGAAGGTAGGGCGGGATGTAACGGAAAAAATGGTATAATTGTGTTTGCATTTTACAGGCATGAAAGCACATAAAATTTTTTGGACACAGACTATCAAACACCATGTATAAAGATAATCTGTGTTTTATAGAATACGCCTTGCGTACAAGGTTCGATTGTCTCCACTTTCTTCAGATAATAAAATAGAATTGTCTAGTAAAATCTAGTTATTTATTCAGCTTTAATTGTTTTTTAAAGCTAAAATAAAAATTTTCACTATTCATTAAAATTATTTCCAATTTTCTAAAGCTGTAATTGGTGGTCTGAATTGGGTTTTTTATGAAGCATTTAGGTTGTAGTTGATAATGATTCGTTTTGATATGAATTTTGCGATTAAAATTTGCAGGCCATAATATTAGTTAGTACCAAAGTTAATTAATTGTATTTGTTTTTAAAATCTTGTAGGTTTTGAATCAAAAATGAACAAAAAAAGGTACAGTAATTGTGTTTTTAGCAATGATGTCCATTAAATATGATAAAAAACCAACAATAGATAGATCCGATTCCCACAAAATGTTTTGTACATTCTTTTCGATACATTCTGATTAATCTATACTTACTTTTCTTGTAACACTCGTTATAAGCCTTCATTTTGCAACAGCTGAAGAATTCCCTCTTGTTCTTTCCGTCCACTCCGTTAATTTTCTGGTACTCGTTGCCACATGGGTAGTTAGCAAAGCAAAACATCGGGGTTATTCTTCGGCGCCAAAGCCGTTCCTGAGGAGTAAAACATGTTTTAATACTTAACACCACTATTTTTTTAGATATTCAGAAGTATTCCTTTAATCAAAACCGATAATAAAAAACACAGCTAATGTAAAAACTAAGATCTAAAAAGCAGAAATTTTGTGATCTCTCTGGTAAAAAAAAACTATAAAAATATTGGTCCCATACGGTACTAAGACGGCCCGTGGTGGTATAGATATGTGGTTTCTTTCACAATGGGATTCGCTGTTAACTCAATAAAAAGTAAAACAGCTTTTAAGAAAAATGTTTTTACAAAAGTAAATTATTATTTAAGTTTAATAAAATATAACCTTTTCTAAATTCTTCGCAAGGCCATACTATCCATCTATATTATTCGAGTTTTAGTATTACATATATTTTGCAAATTGGTCAATGTTTTGTCATTTGAGAAGTGATCAGTCTAGTAGTAACGAAGAATTTAGATGATGAAGGTGCACTCCCCCATATAGACGGACACTATAAGAATTAATAATTGGAAAAATGCATAGTAACAGCTTAAAAATTACTGGTTGAGTGACACATGTTTTTTGTTTGCAAATGTTTTTGGAATCAAATATAACACTCTAGATAGTCTTTTATAAGATTTTGGATGTGAACTTCCCATGCCACTTTATTTTCCATAAAGAATGAAACTAACATTTAAAACTTTATTTATTATTGCCTTCTATGAGACTGGAGTTATTTGACTATACGCAGGTTTCCACGAACTGTGTCCATGAACCGCCCTTATCTAGGGGTGACATTAAGAGTGTGCATAGTACCTGCCACCTTGGATTTTTATTTCCATAAGACTAATGTTAAATTTATAACATCGGCTGGTTGAAAAAGATTCTTCTACATGTCATTTTAATAGTAGTTTTCATTAAAAGGTCTCGAAAGTGACTTATTGCGGGTAGACATTTCATTTACGTGCGAGGCAAAGCCGAGCGTGGAAAAGGCTATCGAACCCCGCAATGGCACTTTTAAGACGAGTACGGTATTGAGTAATATTATTTTTCATTACGATATCGAAAACTTGTTAACACAAGAATATATTTTGTTTATTCAACGACTCAACCAATTCTTATAAAATTTACGAACTCTAAACAACAAAATTATGAATGAATTTGTAAGGTAATATTTTGTGTTTGTCATTTCTATTGAAAAAAATGGATAAAAGGGTTGACATTTTTATCTTTAATTTAATTAGTCTATGTTAAATAATTACCATGGTGACCACATTTTTATCATTCTAAATTTTCAGTTACCTTAAAGCATATTTTGAATTGTGGCTCCAAAAAATCACGTTTTAAAACTTTCTTATGTAACCTCTTCCAAATTCCCCGTGCGGCCAAGACCAGCCCAAGGCCGGGCCATCTTCCAAATTCTTCGTGTGGCCCGGACCAGCCCAAGGCCGGGCCATCTTCCAAATTCTTCGTGTGGCCTGGACAAGCCCAAGGACGGGCCATCTTCCAAATTCTTCGTGGGCCCTGACCAGCCCAAGGACGGGCCGTCTTCCAAATTCTTCGTGCGGCCTGGACCAGCCCAAGGACGGGCCGTCTTCCAAATTCTTCGTGGGCCCTGACCAGCGCAAGGACGGGCCATCTTCCAAATTCTTCGTGCGGCCTGGACCAGCCCAAGGACGGGCCGTCTTCCAAATTCTTCGTGGGCCCTGACCAGCACAAGGACGGGCCATCTTCCAAATTCTTCGTGCGGCCTGGACCAGCCCTAGGACGGGCCATCTTCCAAATTCTTCGTGCGGCCCGGACCAGCCCAAGGCCGGGACATCTTCCAAATTTTTCGTGCGGCCTGGACCAGCCCAAGGATGGGCCATCTTCCAAATTCTTCGTGTGGTCTGGACCAGCCCTAGGACGGGCCATCTTCCAAATTCTTCGTGCGGCCCGGACCAGCCCAAGGCCGGGACATCTTCCAAATTCTTCGTGCGGCCTGAACCAGCCCAAGGACGGGCCATCTTCCAAATTCTTCGTGTGGCCTGGACTAGCCCAAGGACGGGCCATCTTCCAAATTCTTCGTGCGGCCTGGACCAGCCCAAGGACGGGCCATCTTCCAAATTCTTCGTGCGGCCTGGACCAGCCCAAGGACGGGCCATATTCCAAATTCTTCGTGCCGCCCGGACCAGCCCAAGGACGGACCATCAAAATTCATCGTTTAAGCCACTACATACCAGCTAATGAAGCCGCTCTTTGAAATATATTTGGTCAAAAATGTACTATTGTAAATTTAGGAAGGAAGATTTTAATAAACTTAAACACAATCAATCTGTATTGTTATTTTCTACACAGCACTTGTACTTTAAATAATTAATCTACTAAACGATTAAAAATGTTGGGGCAAGATATGTTTGTTTTGTGTAGTAAATGATACTTTTGGTGATCTTAAGAAAAATTTATCCCAAACGCTGACAGATTTTCTTATTGGTACTTTTCATATCTTAAATGAGTGCTTAATCATGTATTGGTTTTCAATTTAAGTAAAAAAAAAAAAAAATAAATAAAAAATATACTTACATGGGCATAAGTCTTACCGTGACTACTACCGTAATATTCCTTATACGGAAATTCGCTAAAAACTCAGAGGCTTAGATATATTTCAGTTTTTAAAATATCAAAACATAAAAAGCAAAAAATCTGCCATAAAACGTTTTGTTACTGTTAAAAGATTATTAATAACATATAAATGCCCCCGTCAGTACGGCTTCAGAAAGGGACGGTCAACGATCGACGCTATCACCGAAGTCCAGAGAGTTGTGGAGAGAGCCGAGTGCCACAACCATTTCTCTCGCCGAGTAGTGCTTCTTGTTAAGCTTGATGTCAAGAATTTAGTTAACTCGGTGAGCTGGGTCGATATGTCGGATGCGCTTCGCAACACCTTTCGCGTTCCTGCATATCTGTTGCGGATCATCGAGGATTATCTCCGCTCTCGAAGCCTGATTTACGACACAAGGGACGGAACGTGGACGATGGAAGTCACTTCTGGTGCCGCGCAAGGTTCAATACTCGGCCCAGATCTCTGGAACGGTGCCTATGACAGCCTCCTGAGGTCCGAGATGCCTGAGAAAACCACTTTGGTTGGGTACGCCGATGTCGTTGCAGCTCTCATTGCTGCACGCAACGTTGAGCTGGCCCAACTAAAGTTGAACCGATTCATGCATGTGGTTAACACCTGGATGTCCGATCACGGTCTCTCGCTTGCTTTCAGTAAGACGGAGATTGTGATCCTCCCGAGGAATAGGATCGACACCGTCGTCCCGTTTCGAGTGGGAAGTGAGGTGGTCCAATCAACTCGTGTTGGCAAGTACCTCGGGGTTATGGTGGACACCAAGTTAAGCTAGAGGGATCAGATATTCCGTACTGCGGACAAGGCCGCTAAGGTAGTCACTTACCTTAATAGGCTGATGGCCAATGTCGGGGGTCCCCGATCCAGCAGAAGACGTCTGTTGATGTCCGCAGTCCAGTCCGTGCTTCTCTATGGATCGAAGTGTGGGCAGACGCTCTCGATAAAGAGTTATACAAGTTGCGACTCACCCGGGTTCAGCGTCAAGCGGCGCCCCGGGTGTGTTCCGCCTACCGAACAGTGTCCGACCCTGCCATCCTGGTGGTCGCCGGAGTCATCCCTATCAAGCTCTTGGCAGGAGAGAGGAAGGCGAGTTATCAGAGGCAAGGCAAAATCGGCAAGGACATGGCAAGAATAGAAGAGCGCTCCCGAACCTTCCAGCAGTGGCAACACAGCTGGGAGCACGACACCGGAAGACGATGGACTGGGCGACTTATCAAGCAGGTCTAACCATGGGGGGAACGGCGGCATGGGAAGGTGGACTACTACCTGACCCAATTCTTGACAGGTCACGGCTATTTTCGGTCGTACCTGAACCGGAAGGGCAAGACCGGTTCACTGGACTGCATTTATTGCCCGAGCGTTCCTGACGGTGCGGAGCACACCTTCTTCCGCTACCCCCGTTGGGAAGAGCCCCACCTGGAGGCCGTAAAAATTTTTGGTGAATTTTCGGTGGACTCGGTCTGCCAAAAGATCTTGGAGGATGAGGGCAACTGGAATTGTTTATCACAGTTCGTCCTGGGCATCCTTCTAGAAAAGAAAACCGATATGGACCGCGAAGTGGCCCAGATCCCTTGATCGAGTGGCTGGATAAGGAGCTAGCCCCACGGGCGTAAGCCAAATTGAGGCCTAGCCTGACATAATGTGATAAACAATTCCAGGTTAGAATCCTAAAGAGTAGAGGAGTTTTTTTAGTTGGTAAACCCGTTTTAAGGGGAGCCCCACACTACAGGCTGGCCACCTGTGTGCGTAATGCATTTTCCCGCCTCTCCCTAAAAAAAAACAAACAAAAAACATAAAATACCCCCGTCACAGCAGATTTTCGTACTCAGCGAATTTCCAAAGGAGCGAATTTCCCATAAACACAATAGGAACGAGTATATAGGTTTGCGACCATGGGATTTTGTTATTTTGTTATAAAATGTTAGTTGTTATGAAATGAAATGGTTTGGTAAGATAAATAACAAATTGTATCAGTATTTGGAACTTTAAAAATTTCCCCATAAACAATATGGTTATGAGTATGTAGGTTTATCGCCATATGGGTGTTGCAAGGAAATATCAGTCACACCCTACCTAGTGAGTTTACATAAATCAAATTTTATTAAGTTATGCCAATAAATAAACAAAATACAGGGTTTTGTTGATTTCCCATAAAATTTACATGGGAAATGTATTTTTTTGTTTTCTCCATAATCGGTCAAGTTAGTTTAAAAATTCAAAATAGGCCTACTAAATTGTTTGGTTTTTAAGCTATTTTAAATGGTTTTAGTTAATATTGTAGAATTTTGAAAATTGAGGAACAAAAATTCCAAAACCCCATTTTTGACCATTTGAAACACCACAAAACCCCGTTCCCATAATCCGACAATGCTGTCTTACACCTTCATACCAAATTTCATAAAAATTGGAGGTCCCCTTTAAAAATTATCGGTACCACACACACACACACACACACACACACACACACACACACACACACACACACACACACACACACACACACACACACACACACACACACACACACACACACACACACACACACACACACACACACACATATATATATATATATATATATATATATATATATATATATATATATATATATATATATATATATATATACATATATATGATAATGAACAAATAATGGTGTTTTTGGCTTCTGGGGACCTCAAAAAGAAAAAAAAGTGGTCCCGGGCTTAGGTCTTACTATAGCTACTACCGTAATATCGTATTCCCTATAGGGAATTTGCAAAAAAAAAAGTATAAAAATCATGGACAAAATAAAACTATAAATTCAAATTCACATAAATTAAAAACTAAAATAATATTTAATTATTGTATAAATTGAGCGATTACCTACCAAATAATGCAAGGATAAACGTAAGAGCAAAAATAACCACCTTCATCTTAGTTATGAATATGAGAGACTGAGAAGACCATATCACACCTATATTGGTGTAGTAGTGAAGAAAGAAGAGTAAATAAAGAAAAACCTACACAACCACACCTTTAACTTCCAATCGAACACCTGACTTTCAAATCCACTTTTCGTTTACACTCAAATATTAAATAAAACTACCTACTATTATATAAAATTAATAAAAAATAAATAAAAAAACTGAACAGGTAAACTTTTTTGAACTTCATTTAACAGTTAAAACTGCACGGTCTATCTGTAATATGCTCAATAACTATAAACATATTTTTAGAACCATAAATAACGATTTCAATTATAGATTCTTATTAAAGCCATGTTTAGGTACACAAGATTGTCTTTTGTAATTTAGGTATAATTATTGTAAGTTCATGTAGCGAAATGAGAGGCACAACGATATCGTCCTTGTTTTAATATTAGCTCAATATCTTGATTCGACTTGGATTCTATAACACAAAACATTTGCAACAAGGAAATTCATTTTTGGCGAAATCTTAAGTCAACTTAAACTATGAATTTAATCACTGCGTTTCATACCAACTCAATATCAAGATTAATGATGAGTTTTTTTCTGTAACCAGCACAGTTATCAGTATAACCGTATAACTACACCCATCTAGTACATACACCCATACATCCATTTAGTAAACGCTTCTAAAAAATAAATTAAAATTTACAAGTTTTTGTTACAGCGTTATCTTACTTTAGAACTGTGATAAAAGCCATAGTTACGTGCCACATATATAGTAAAAGTCATGTTTTTATTAGTGCAAGCGTTGCTTGAAATCTAGCATAAATATTACTACGTGAAGTTCACACTACCAAATTAATCATTAAATAGTAAATTAATAAAGCGATAATAACCATCTAATCTAGATATTGTGATTATCAGATCCGGTGATCGCCTTAAATGACAAAAAATAACAGCTTTTAATTAACATATGTTTAAAATTATCGACCCAATTCCAATGTTATTATAAATAGTCCTGCAGCTATGCAGCAATTATTTGCAAGATTGTGCATTTGATATCATAGAGATCTAAAATTTGGAACACAAATACTACACACAAAAAAGCTTAAATTTGATAGGAGGCCACCTTACATTTTCCATGTATTGGGTCTATGGGGTTTCAAATGAGGTTTTCCCATTTTTTTACCATAATTTTTTTTTTTTATTAAATAGTTTTGAGTAATATATTGTAAGAGCTATAAAAATAAAGAGTTTAGTATTTTAACCGTTAAATTACCCTGAGTTGTTGCAGAGAAAATTCGAAAAGAAAATGTGATCTGATCCGAGATATTGTATTATTTGATCCAATGTGATATATCGATCGTATTAGTAGATATTCTATTCGATAGTATTTAAGCACTTTACTTAAAGTACTATCTAAAAAAATTTTATTACGTATCACATCGAATCTAATTTTTCACATGGATCAGATTTTCTTTTTGAATTTTCTCTGCAACATCTCAAGATAATTTAACGAATTTAATTTAACGAATTTATGTAACTTAATGATGAAGATTATGAGACATCAATACACTTATGCAATAATTTTTTTTTAAAGTAATTCTTAGTTTTTACATACATTATACATTTCAATTTTTGATAGATACGTGTTATAAAGGTTTTAGTCGCTTGGATAGGTTTTAATTCAACACAAGTGCTGCACAGATGTTATCAACCTTTGTTCCATAGAGCACCTGAACAAGTATTGCTTGCCAACTTAAAATAGTGGGTTTTTGTGTGTTTTTCTGAAGTGGTTAGATGCAGAATTATCCACTATCATCAATATTTTAAATAAATTTACAAACCCTATCAAAAATTTCTTAAAATGGTGAAAAAAAAATTTCAAGTCCCTTTTGAAAAATTTTTCTGTCTATTTTGTAAAACTGTCCTGTCTCATCGAGTTCTCAGTGGAAAATCTAAAAATTATCTTTCTACCGAGAAATACAGTTTCGATGAAAGATTCTGACCTAAGGACTCCTCAAACAAGATCCTGATTCGGCAAGTTCAGTTCTGATAAATACCGATAAAAATTAACCAGTTTCGATCAGCCCTGAACTATCTTTTTTATTTGGTTCACTTTCTTAAAATAATTTGTAAAGTTAAAAGTAAAGCTATCAATATGTGAAGAACAAAGGTCAAATCGCGAGTTATAAAGTGTAACCATCACTATGCAATACTGAATTATTCCTGTTAATTTTAAAACCTCAGCTTTACACTATTCATTTTTTATCACCTCTCGCAATAAAGATAAAGAACAAATCTCCCTTCCTTGGATGTTAAATGAAGCAATTTCCCAGATCATTTCCAACCTATGTATTATATTAGTAAACAATTTTACTAAATTTTCTTAGGGAATTTAAGCAACATCTTTTTTGGAATGTCTTAATGTGGGTTTTGTATGGTATTGGTTAACTTTTGCCTCATATTTATGAATTAAATATTTATTTTTATGTATTATGACATAAATAAACGTGTTAATTCAAATTCATTAAAATGTTTGATCATTATTGAATTATGTACAGAAGACACTTCAAACACTTATCCTACAGTAGATTAAAGCTTTTTCCATGAAAAGCGTGTTTTAAAAGACATTCAACCTCACCTCAGCAATACCGTCCGCGATGTTTTGTGGAGCAGAATTGGTTTCTTATCTCATATTCAATCCTCTCCTCGACATATCCTCCTGTTTCAGATAGTAACAATTTTGTTTCATTCGAAGTGTTACTTTTATTATTTGTATGCTAACGGCTTAAAATTTATTTCTGAAATTTTGTACTATCCATTATAAATGCACTTTAGCTCGTATTATTAGTATTTAAAACGAAGGCAATAAGAAACGTCACCAATCAGAACCTTATACTGACAAACAAGTTCGTTAAATCTCCAGATTTAGATCCTAATACTACAAATAAAACAACGTATTATGATAATGACGTGGAAATGAGGAGTTGATTTTACGTAGATTCTAACAACAAAATTTTAATTTTTATTTAATATTTAATACCACAGTTGGGACTTTTTTCCATTCTAATTTTTGGGGAGTAAAAATTTAATAAGCATATATTTAGTAAATAAAACCCTCTATATTAAATGAATCACTATTTCTCTCGTCACAGCATCACGCGTAAACGGCTGGACCGATTTCGCTAAATCTTTTTTGTTGTGTTTGTTATTGTCAAGAGAAGGTTCTTTTGAAAGAAAAAATAATAAAATTACACAGGGCTCCGCCCTACAGGTATGGAAGCAAAATTTTTCTACAAGAACATATGATTACAATTAAGAATATTAACTGTACAAACAACTCATCACATTTAAAGTATTGAGGGGAGATCGGTAATAACAAAACTATAGAATAATTTAGACTTGCGGCAAGCTCACCTGAAGGGCAAAAGCCTTCTCTGGTTGGCATTGCAAATCATGCCGGGTTAAGCTAGTGCTATACATTTTACATCACACTACATACTATGCGAAGCTAATTTGATATATATTCAATACTCAGATATTACAAATTGTTCATTAATAGGTAATCAAAGTTTAAGATACATATTTGTAATTTTAACTAGTAAGATAAACTTGGCAATCGGGCTCAATTCCGATCACCTTAATGAACGGTCGACAAAACCATTGGTAATTAGAACACTAACTTTAGGGCCTGGGCCAGACTTATCGTGACTCCAATATAATATCTGATCCATATTTCTACAAACATCCTCTCAAGTAGTTTTCCGAGTAAGTAGAAAAATACGATTATTGTAAAACAATAAAAAAATATATAAAAATAATACTAAATTACAATGACAAACTTTAATATAAATATATATATATATATATATATATATATATATATATATATATATATATATATATCTGATATTAAAAACTAAATAAAATCAGGAATCCTAGGTGCTGGTTGTTTTATGACCTGATATAATGTCGGTGATTTGGATGGGTATCTTTGTTTTGAGGTCGAATCCCTACGGTTGGTACTTATAATGAGGCGAAGGCTTTCTCGAAGAATGGTTTGATTCTCGGGATGTACTTCTACGCCTACTAGTTTCCCTGCTGCTTGAAGATCTTGATCTTGAGTTACCTTTACTGTGACCTACTTGTTTTCGGGATAGTTCTAAGGTTTCTAATTTCTCTTTGATAAGTTTAACATCTGATTTCAGGCTTGACAAATCTGAATCATCATAAGTTACTGATTTACTTTGGGGTTTTAGTACATTTACAACCTCGGTTTTCTTTTGGTGTCTTTTTTGATTTTTCGTTTTCAATAAAAACTGGGTTTCAATTTTGTAAAGATTGTCTTTTAGAGCTGCTAGAGTTTTATTTTCCATCTTTATGACTTCATTGCAAATTTCCGGTTTAATTCCCTGAATTACGTATTCAACGATTTTCTTATCTGGCATTTTTGGTTCAATTCTACGGCAAAGGTGGACAATTTCAAAAAGAAACTGCAATGGAGATTCGTTTTCTCCTTGAGTTCGATTTTCTAAGACCGTCTGAAGGTCTTCAATTAATGCTACAGGGCTAAAAGCTTTAATGAATTCTTCCTCTAAATGATTCCAATCGATTGTTTCGTTTTCCTTTTTGTATAAACTGAACCATTTGTAAGGTGTACTAGTTAGTTGAGTTGGGAAAAGTTCTATTTTAGTTTTTTCTGACCAATGGTTGCATACGCTGGCGGTTTTAAATTTATGCATAAATTCGTGGACATCCTCGGAAGGTAGTCCAGAGAAAGTACCTGCTTTAATTAGAGGCAAGTTTTCTTTAGTTTCTTCCGTCATTTTAGTGGATTTGTTTTCAGTTCTGGTCAAAGTTTTGGTTTCTTGAATGGGTTGGGTAACGCTTAGAGTAACAGGGTTTAACTTTAGATCGTTTTGATGCTTTAGATGTTGCTCATGTTGTAAAATTAAATTGTTTTGGTATGTGCTGAGTTCATTTGAATTAGGGTTATCAATTGTTGCAAAAATTGGTTGTTCTAAGGGTTGTGTTTGCTGATTAGATGAGTGAGGATGGTTTTGGAAAATGTCTGATTGCAAATGTCTAGGTGTTAGATATTCACTACTACTCTGATTTTCGACCTCAGAAGGAACAGTTTCATAAACAGGTTCTAATATTCTTTGAAAAGAAACTAAGTCCCTGAAGTTGTCCTTATCTTTTTCCTCTAATACGTTGTTGAAAAATAGATTTTTTAAAGCTGTGTAAAAACCTGGATGTCTTGATGCTGTTTTAAAAACATCTTTGGTGAGGGCTAATTTTTTTCTCAAATTGGCTAGGGATTCGTTTTCAGGAATAGGTGGGAGTTTGATTTTATACCGGCAAGCTATTTGTAATGCTTCAGTTTTGTTAAGATCGTAAATATTTATGTCTACTATTTCAAAATTCAGCTCCATAAATTAATTTATTTTAACTATATTTTCATTTTTTATGCCCTAATCTCTCATGTAAAATAGCTTAATTTATTTCTTTTAGTTAAGTACCTAATTGAATTTAGTTATTTGCAATTAGTTTGGTTTAAATGAAAATTGTTCTAATCGTAGCAAGGCCTACACATATTACCTAATTAATTAAATGTGGTTTTACAAAGAACAACTCCTAAAATAAACATTTCTAAATTTTGGGTACAAATTTAAAATTTCAAGCCATTTATTTGGGGATCGTTAATGTTCGGGCAAACAAAGGCGCCGATCCACCATGCGAGTCCCGTGCCTCCGGTACATATTGTTAGACTTGGGGCGTACTGAGAGGTACAAATGAGAAGCACAAGACTGCTCAAAATAACGTGTATTGAATACCAGAAAAATAAAAGAAAGCAAAATACAAACCAACAAGACAAGAATTAATTTAGTAAAACAGTAAAGAATTAAGTTTGCCCTTTTCTAAACAAAACAACAAGAAGAAAATGAGTATTAAATGTTAACTGAATTGACTCTAGAATTTGGAATACTAAATGGCTTGAAACTCTAGTTATCTTTTACTTATGTTAATTATAAACCAAAACTCTTACTTAAAATATGGTAATCCTTATTTCACTGAAACACAACACAACACTCACTACACGCACACACTCCACTTAACTTCGCTACCCCTAATTTCCTAATGATCTTCTCCCCTCGCTGTCCCGTCGCTCGTCCCTCCTTTTCCGTCTCCCACCATGGATGATTGATGGCTCCTCATTGGTTGATCACCGATAGGGTGTGTGGCTTAAAGGTTGTTCGCACAGTTCTTGGAAGCATACCCTACCGGGACTGTCTTTGCTCTCGTCAGCTGGGAAAGGACAGATGAAAGACGATCTAATGGAAAGCTTCACTTCGTTCACACCAACGGAATGACACAGTGTAATGTGAACGAAAGAATTAAGTTATCCGAGATCGGTGGGATAGAAAGACGGACGCAGGCAAAGCCAAAGAATAATCTTGTCCGACTTTTGTCACTTAGTTACAAGGGAGAGAATAGAGATATAATGGTTAATCTAAATATGCTGTTTTAAGCGATCTAAGGCAATATCAGGGATAATAAAACGATTCATATTTATTCAAAACTTAAGAACAATTTAAATTTTTGTAGGAGAAAGTAAAGGCAAGTAAATTAGAAGCTAGATAAAAATTATAAGCTAATATTAAGGTTTATGCTTGTCAATAAATTGTATATGAAATGAAGCCAAATTTGGTATGAAAATTCTTAGATTTTTAACGATACTCTCCGTCAATGTTTAAGGCGCTTATTGTGGTGGTAAGCCCGTTGAAATGGAAAAGACTCTTCAGACCACTCAATGGCAATGCCTACTCTTCCGAGAACACTAAGACCAAATAAAAATTACTATTAGTCGCCATCAAGTGTCGTGAACACTAAGACCAAATAAAAACTACTATTAGTCACAATCAAGTGAGACGAATAAAATTGAATAATATTATGAATAAAATATTATGTATAATGTTGCCATGAGTTTCAATAACATCGAACTCAACGGAATCCTCACTTGATCGATTTTAATAAAATTAAAAATATTTGAAACTAATGTGACAAGCTAAATATTTAACTTTTTCAGTGTATATTAAAATATTAAAATTTTATAATGCTATACATCTAACTGCAGCAATTGTTAAAAGTGTAACTATACTACACATTGTGTGTGACAGAATCAACAATTGAAACTAAAAAAAAATAATGTAAAATGATATCTATGATTTTACAACACTTCCACCGTAGTTAACATCAAATAAGTATGGTTACTTATAATATTGTCTACTTAACTCTTAACTATATTCAAGGACTTATTTAAGTTTGTTGTATTCAGCAAAGAGACGCAAAAATTCTTTCGGAAAATAAATATTTATATTTAATGTATAAATAAATGTATATATTATAATAAAAGTATTTAATATTTTTTAGGTGCGAATTAACATACTGAATGTGCTTTGTAATTATGCCTTAGCAAAAATACATTATAAAATTTATTGAGTTTTTCAGTTTATTAATTGTAAACAAATAATTATTAAAGCGTACTATTCTTTTGTTTAGGAATTATGTATATAAAGACAAAATACTTTCCTTGTATTTGTTAAAATAAATAATTTATTACATTACGATAATTTATTTAGTAGATCACAATTTTTAATAAATTTACCTTACGATTGCAATCAATATACACCGTTTTCGCCAAAGATTGTAAAAAAATACTATTCTTGACAATTTAAAAAAATACAGACTATCCCAAATACATCTTTGTATATTTACTATTTATCTTATTAAATTTTAATGTCATCATATATGTTTTAGTAAGAAGTTGAAGATACATTTACAGGCTACATATTAATATCACAGTAAAGATCTAAGAAGAAGTGACAATGTATCCCTCGTATGAAAGAGAAGAAAAACGCCTCGAGATCTGACAGAGAGAAAAATTTAATTAAAGTCAAGTATCCTCAAAACTCTTAAGGTCTCTTGTTTTATTTCCGTAAACCTTCGTTTCTGTAACGTAGTAAGTGTAACGTTACTTTAATATTTTATTGGTAAATTTTATAGATAAATGATGACTGAAGGTATTTTACAAACATTGCAGTTTTACAAAATATCTTTTCAAAGTAAGTAGTGGAGAAACGCGGGAGCTGGCTCAGTTCAAGGTCACCTGAGCGATGACGTCATCGAGGTCAATGACCCCACCGATGACGTCATCGATGACGTCATCGATGATGCAATCGATGACGTCATCACCAATTACGTCATTCTGTGACGTCACACCCATGACGTTGCAGAAATGACGTGGCGATGACGTCATCACCCCTTACGTCACCATTATGACGTCATCGATGTCACAAAGGTCAAGGTCACGCTGAAACCTAAAATTTTTAGGCACTTTTGCTGTTTCTCGCACTACGCTCCGAGTTTTAGTCAGGTTTCAATGACCTTGACGACTTGGAGCGAAATTAGACGAGAAACAGCAAAAGTGCCAAGGAAACTCAAAGTTTGCAACGTGACTCTGCCTAAACCGTCATGTGACACCGCTCGAGTGACCTTGAACCGATACAACTCCCGCGTTTCATCATTACTGTAACCGCGATGCGCACCCTACGACAGACACCGAGCGACTGACTGTCCAGCCCCGCGCACTCTAGGTATATGGGAAGTGGTGGGGGAACTGTGATGACCTCGGGAAACTTGAAAATGTCAAGCTAGGTAGCACCGTTTTGGTGCTACCTTAAATTTACATGTTAAAGTGTGATGACCTTGAGGTTGACTGTGAACCTGGGACTTAGGATTGTCTTTAACAGCTTGACGTTTTTGCCAGAGTTTAAGTGTGGTGACCTTGAACTGGTTAAAATCAAAACTGCACAGCAGACTGCACAACACGGATGTGCACACTACGACAGCCGCCGAGCGACTGACCTCCGGGCCCTGCGTACTCTAGATATATGGGGAAGTGGTGGGGGAAATTTCAAGGTCATTCAAACGGAGTTTTAAAAAAGTCAAAGAGTAGAAAGACTACTCTTGTGAGTCTATAGCGATTTCATTGATAGTGAGTGCTTCTGTACGCCAAGTTGATCTGTATTGACACGCTCCTAAATAATGTTTGCAAAAACCTGCAAAATGATTGTTGCACAATTTGCAGCCAGTTAGCTGTTTTAGTTTGAATTCAATGCAACGTTCAGGGCAACAAGTGTACTTATGCCCTCTCATTTGGTACACATGGACTGTCTTCAACTTTGGTTTCGGCTTCTTCCAAGACTTGCACTTACACATGCACTGACCAAAAGCTTCACATGTTCTACAAGCCAGGCCATCCACCACATCAATGCCATTCGGCCATGAAAAACATTTCTGTTCGCAACAGTAGTTGAGTTGACTCTCCATGTTGCTGCGGTGAAGGTGCGCGATGAAATGATGCTGTAGTCAGTGAGAGTGCACCTTAAATAAACTCAGTGGAGGGGAAAGGTCAAGGTCATTCAAACGGAGTTTTAAAAAAGATGACTAGTCGTCCTCCTCGTCCGTCGTACTTGGAGAGCTGTCAGACGAAGAGCCCCGCGCAGGTGCTCTCCAGATGAAATGTATATCTATTTGAAAGCGCAGGCCTGGATCTTGTACCATCAACTTCTTTAATCTATTACATACCAATTCCACTTTGTACACATTGTTAATAATCAACACCCAAGGCTTCGGCTGAACATAACGTGTAGTTGAGTCAGCCTCGCAGACAGTTATACCTTCCGGTGATATTGGAGTGTATAAATGTGTAAAATCTCGTTGCTGAGGCTGGCTTGAAGTTGAAGGTTCTGTGCCGACCCTGGTTGCATCAAAATTCAAATCCATTCTACATTCAAGAGGTCCAGGGTTCCCGTTGAATACATTGAGTAATTTTTGATACAAGACTTCCACTTCTGTCGCATCCTGTAAATGAACAGTCCACCGCAAGGGAAATGCTTCGTCCGTAGTGGAGTCAACTTGAGAAAGAGTTCCTTCCGCCATGGCAGCCAAGCAAGGAATGAGGTGAGCTGCAGTCAGTTGTAACATTATTGAAAAGTAGAGGGGGAAATTTCAAGGTCATTTAAATTGGGTTTTAAAAAAGGAAGGAGTGGAGGGGGAAAGTTCAAGGTCATCCAAATGGAGTTTTAAAAAAGGAAAACCTAGAAAGTAACATTGAAATCTTCCAACTGATGGTGGCGAGCGTTTTCTTCTGCAACCTTGCCGACGCATGTAACTATGCCGTACAGTATGAACAGTACAACCATGATAAGGCCGAACAACAAAAGATAGCCGTTTACTATCATGATATTTTCTGAGTGGATCTGCTTTCTTCTTATCGCCCTCTCTTGCATCCTCTTCTCTAACTCGTGTACGAAGTCACAGCATGCGTGAGGACATCTTTCATCTGTTGGTAGGTTAGCCATTGTTGATGTTGTAGGTTTGGCTGTTGAAGAAGGAATGAGGTATCTAATTATGTTGTCTCATGTATATCAACAGTGAAGTGGTGGGGGTAGCGAATCAGTGGAGGGGGAAGTTTCAAGGTCATTCAAATTGTGTTTTAAAAAAAACCCTATCTTGTTACTGAGCATATATGTCAGTAACAAGATAGGTGGCTTTGCTCTTTTTACTTCTTTAATATAATAAAGAAATAAACATATTCTACAATTGTAAGGACAAGGAAGACAACCGCTAGTCAGCTGAAGTAATCCAAGTTGTCTGGTTCGGTCTTCATCGACGCCGGTGAGGAAGCTGTCGTTGAAGAGGAATGTCCAGGCTCTTCCTTCGGCTGCCGAAGATTCCGTATATTGCAAGCGTAGACTTGCACGTTTATACGGTAGCCTCTTGCCACCATCAGCTGCAACTCCTTGTACAAGTCGTTCAGCTCCTGTTGCGTTTTGATCGTCACCTCCTCATAGCTGGCACAGCTTACGTTCAGAGACATACTGATGTTGTTCGGTTGGCTGCTGGAGTTGAAATGAAGACGAGGCACAGCACTTGGAGGTATATGAAAAAGTGGTGGGGGTGTTTTGCATTCAAGCAGGTTTGACTTGTAGCGTGGTGGTGGGGGTAACTGTGAAATGCAAAGGTCAAAGGTCAAGGTCACCCGCGAAGTTTAAAAAAAATGCAACATATCAATATGTGACAAACTTCACATATTGATATGTTGCATTTTTCGTCTTTTTGTATTCTTTTTTTGTCTTTTATGGTTTATTTATTTATAAAACATTACAATAACATATGTACAACAGTAAAACTTAAATCTAACACTGCTGCTTGTCGGCGATGTGGATGGTCAACTCGGTGGAATTGCTACCCGTGCAACCGTGGGAAACCAGGTAGAGACAGCCGGGTTGGATGGAGCGCAGATCCTCGTTCTGGAGGAGATGGACGAACCGTTTCGGCAGGTAGACTTGGAACTTGGGCTCATCCCCCGGAGTGAATGGTGCCTCGCTAAGACTGCAGCAGATGGCCTCTCCAACTGTAGTCTCCATCTTCTTCATGGCGTGGATAATGTAGTGCTTCTCGTCTTTAAGTTCGGAACACTTCTTGACGGGTAGTATGGTAGATTTGGAGTGAGCATTGAACTGCTCAACCAAAGTTTGCAGGAACTGGTGAGATGCCATGGTCAAGTTATAGATCGTCTTCTTCGTCTTCTTGCTGGGAGATGTTGTCGTCTCGGAATCTCGAGTAATACTCATGCCAGGTCCCGGTCTGCTCCTCACTTATATAACCCCCGTTACCCCCACCACTCTCCATTTCCCCACTTTGAAGGTAAGATGCGAGTTTATAGGCGTTTTTTAAAGCGCAATGTCTATCTTTTTCATGTTCTGGACTTTTAGTACAAATACAAACATTTTCCATCGTATACTTGTAGTTTTTATCCAAATCCACATCATTAACCGGAACATGAGTAAATCCTTCGATCCATCTTTTCTTTTCCAGCCCCTTTGTGTAAATATTGGTAAACTTGTCTGAAAAGTGATGCATAATGTGATACAAGTCCGTGTAACTTGTAAAACCATCATACCAATCGATATGATGGAAGTGTTTTGAAATCCATCTGTTGGTAGTAGCGGCTTTACTGGTTAAAGATGAATAAGAACATGGTGGTTTAAATAAAAACGAATAAGGAACACTTGTATTGATGTCGAAAAACACAAGTTCTTTTATGATAAATCTATCATCATTACCCCGAAACGCTTGGAACTCAATTATACCAGGTTTGGACTTTACTTGTTCTTCTTCCTTGTCCATTGCGAAGATCACTCGTCTGCTCATGACGAAGTCCAAAGGTCAACTGATTTCCACACCACGGTAGGTACGACTTTTATACCCGGCCGTACAGTTGTTGGCGCGTTGGTGTATATTTAACGTGGGCACCGTCCCCGGTAGGCCTAACCCCACAAAGTGTTTGATATTGTTTTAAAAATTAACCCTTGCTGTGTAGTTAATTGTCATTTAGGTTTCCATCTTTACATTTTCCTTGTTTTCATTTTCATCACTAACACTTGATTCTTCTCCTCCTTCTTCTTCCTCTTTTTCACGTTTTACTGATTTCTTATGTAGTTGAGCGTACTTTTCCAATTGTCTCCACATTTGTACTTCATGAGGAACCCTATTGAATATAGAAGTATCTACAGGTCCGTACAATATAGGTGCGTCCGGTTGTTTGTCCAAAGTGTCTTCCAGATAATCTTTAATAATTGAACTTGAAAACACCAGTTGTCTCAAGTACCTCGTTATTGGTTCAGTTGCACTAGTTAGAATAAAAAACTCTTCTCGATTAAGTTGAATCTTGTTATCATGTCTTGTTGTGTCTCTAAACCGCAACTGATGATCACCACGATGTTTAACAATATCGATTTCCACATTTGAATCCAAAAGGCCTACTCTTGTCTTTCTTCCAAACATGTTACTACTTAAATAGCATTCTAGCAGATGCAAGTGTTTCATAAACGATTCCCAAGCAGTGTCCGTAAACAAAATCATTTTGGGTCCATGAGTTAAAATTACAGTAGGGGAATAATCTGTAGATTTCATAACACCGATTAAAACACTTTTGTCCAAACTGGAAGAGATTGGGTAAAATATTCGCAAGAATACCTCACTTAATATGTTAGGAGAAATATTATCTTCAATATCCCTTTTCCTCTTGTGTGCGTTCTTTCTTCTTTTACCTTTTTCCTCAATATTATTACTGGCGTGGAGTTGTCCGCAAGCGTTGTGTTCATCTCCCTCCGGTTGACCTTGAAGATCTAAAAAGTCGGATATCTCCTTCTCAATATCTACTACATTTTCTTGTGTACCACTAGGAGAAGCCATATTGAATAAGATGCTACCCATACAACAACAGGCAACAAACTGATGAGGAGCGAGCTGAACGCTCTGCTTTTATACTCGCGGAATGCATTGGAATATAGGAAAACCGGTCTTTTACAATACATTTTTAACAATTCCAGTTAAAGGTGTGTATGTTACGATTTTATCATGTAGAATTAAACAGTATGCAGTTGTATTAGCCGATATAGGCGCGTTGAATTCCATTTCTATTTTTATATCTACACTTGATGATTTTACCGATTCATTTTGTTTAGAACAATCGATTACAACTATAGGGTAACCATCTAAGTATTTTTCTGGTGATAGTAAAGGTGCATTCGTTTTACCATAATATGAACTTTGGAATCTTGCATACATATCGTACAATATGCTGTACTTTTTATTAGCGAATGACACATTTAAATTATCGTATGGAAAAAATTGTGAATTTAAATAAACTTTAATATTTTTCAAGTTGCAATGATCAAATTGGCCTGCATGTTTGGTGATGGTGTCTCTTCTGCCTGTTTGTAAACCAAATATAATATACCTGGCTCGTTCCACATAATTAGATGTTTTAACTGTCCAAGTGTGTCGATCCGTAGTTGGCAAGCTGGGATGTTCATGAAATTCCCAACTTCTAAAAGGAATTACAATATCACGATCAGCCTTTAACTTTCTTAATAGTAGCATTCTATGCTCGTCAGCTAATTTTACATGTGGAACTCTCCATACAATTTTGTCTAATGTTAATTTCCATTCTAAAGTTGCATCTGTTGTACCGTCTGGAGCTTTAATAATATCTTTATCGTTTGAAGATCTCAACAAAACTAATTCTTGTTTAACGTTTAATATTATTTTCCTATAATCTTCAGCAAAACCAAGCAACAAACGTAACGGAATATGAAAATCAAAATTTCCATTTGTATCTGGAGTGATTGTGTCTTTTGCAGGTAAAACCCATCCTGCAGGTTGTATTAAATTGGTTTCATTAGGTGATATAGATGTTAATCCCTTTAAAGTTGTTGCAATACCTACTTTTTTAGTAGAATCAACTGTTACACCTGATATTTCATATCTAATTTCATCAAACAGGAAAGCCATGGGATTATTTATAAATGGAACTGTTGTACCAGTAGTAGTACCGTCCTTTTTAGTAACTTTTCCTTCAATATACAAGTAACTTTCACATGGTAGTGTGTAAATGTCTTGATTTTGTATGGGAATACGAATTTCATCGTTATTGTTTAATTTTGATGAAGTGTAAGGGTTGTGGGTGTGATATTCTTTTTCCCATAGGGTTTCGTCGAATGTTGGACCCTGAGCTATATCCAGTATATCCATTATCGGTTACTTTTAATCCAATTCTCTCTAAGAAACGAATGTTCTCGCGTGTTAACTCCTCCACAGCTGAAGAGCTACTAATGCGGATTCCCGTAGGTTGTTCGCTTTTAAATGTTAAACCCATGATTTTGTATTAAAGTGTTGATTTTAAATGTAATCTAACCGTAATAGGCTCTTCTCGGAAATCTATCAAGTTACCGTCTTGATCCAATACGTTCAACACGATGTCTGAAATGAAAGTGGTGTTCAAAGGTAGATATACCAGGTTTTGCGGCTTTTCAACAATTTTAAATCCAGGTGGTACACTGGGGTAAAAAGTATGTATTATATGAGTATTTGCTCCATCTCTGTAAGCTCCTTGTATAATATTACAAGTTATGTCTATACTATTGACTTTTAATATTGTTACAGTTTGTTTACCGGAATGTGTTTTATTTGGTTCTAAAATCGCTCCATCTTTGGGAAATCCTAATAAATCACCAATTGAGTCTGACTTACTGAAATCTATATAATATTTTGAAGTAAGCTCAGCTTTCATTGTATTGTTATTACCTTTTAGCGTTATATTGTCTTTTCCCATTTTATTTTGCAAAAATTCATTAATATGATCAATTTCATAAGAACCTGTGGGTAGAGTGCAAACTTCCAAGTCTGTAAACTTCCCACTGGCATCTTTTCCTTTATAATAATGCAATAAGTTATTTTTACCTTCCGTAACATTGGGAATAGAGTTGTAAGTTGTAAAATCCAACAGTGCTGCCTCCCAAAATCTTCCTTTTTGCAAGCGTAACGCTGGAAAAAGGATACTTCGTAAAGTGGACGATTTTCCTGTTAATGATACCGTATAGGAAGACATCTCAATAGTGACTGATACTTTTAGCTAGGAATTCCAAACATAAATGGCCGCATATTGAAGTATTATCAGGTTGTTCTCTTTTATAGTTGTAATATATGGTTTTAGCAGATTTAAAGTAATGTTCAAGTTCTTTAGGTGGTGGCAAATTTCCAAAACTATCAAAATAATATACATTACTATTTAGTTTCTTATAACACACCCAATGGGTGCCGGACCCTTCAGTATTATCCAAATTTACGATTCCAGTCTCATTTTTCCATATTTTCTTTGGTAAACTGTCTTTCATAAATACTCCGCGGAAAAATGGTATTTTTAAACAGGAAATATATTTAAATAATTCAACATTAGTCAACGCTTTATGTGGTATAACCAATTGATTTCTTTTATTTAATATGCACGATACGGTCTTAGGTATAGACCAGCCCCGTTTTTTACCATTGACCATATTGTCGGTTTTTTATTATTTTTCCTCGGAGAACGTCTTTTTAGTCTAATATTACCACCATGTTTTCTCTTGGTTGATCCTTTTTTATTCTTACCCCTCCTTTTTCCACCTCCTACCGCTGTTTTAGCCTTCATACCTGCTGTTACCGCTAAAGCTGCTGCTTTTTCCGCAATACTAGCGTCACTAGACTTTACTCGTTGCCAAGCTATATTCGCTAGCTTTTTATCAGCGATTGACCTATTTTTTGAATCGGTAAACGTGGAATATGCGATATCGTGTTCTTTACAAGCCTGATCTAACTTATTTATGCCTGGATCATCTTTTTCCAGTCGTTTTTTCAATTTAGTTCCTGGTCCGCAATACTGATAACCTCCCGGTATGTGAAATTCGTATGGTAAAGCGTCTATTGCTCTGTTTACGATAGATCCTACTGGAATACGATTTAAAGCTTTACTTAACAGAGAAACCGCTGTGGACGTGATACCGCCTCCTTTCCGTATAGTGTCTCGATATGGACTGGTGTAATGAAACGCCATGATTGTCTTTTATATTCGAAAAGCGTAACCCATGTGTTACCTCTATGACAGGTTGCACATAAATGATGTAATATATGGTGTTATTTAATTAAATATCAAAAGTACCCCAATCTGATGATCTAAACTTTTGTGTGTTATGATTAAAAAAATATTTATAAAGAATTTCTTGTTTAATCCATGTATTTCTCATTTTTTCGTCAATAGGTTTATGTTGTCCTGCTACAATATAATTATGCATATCAAATAATAAATTACCTATTACTTTAACAAGAAAATTAACAGTTACAGCGTTATTGGCATAATCAGGGTCTGCAACATTTGTTAATCGTTTGTTATCACAATTCCACCATTTTTTTCCAGTTGGCTCTAATTGTATTATCTGTTCATAAGTAACAGCATCACCAGGCTTTTCACCAATACCTAAATTTGTCAATAACTTTCCTTTACCATCCCAAACATAATTGTTTTCTTCAAGCAAAGTAAACTTTTTATTTCCTTGTACAAATACATCTCCTTGACGTGTTACTACTTGGTTTTGTTTCACAAAACCGGAGGTTTCTTGTTTTAAAGTTTCCTTCATTTGACCCACCGTTGCACCATCTGATGGTGCAAAACCATCTTTTACATTCGCTAAACAATTACCAAGACAGTCAATAACTCCTACATCACGTGTAATACAATGATCTTTGATGTATTTTAAATTTACAGCATCATTTTCATTTTTTGGATAACCTATATCGTTAATAACAAATTTATAAAAAGAAAACCCATCTTTTGTCTTTTCAGGTATTATAGAATGTAAATAGCGTCTATTTATGCTGTCTTTTTCATCTACAGGGTCTGCTACGTTGGATATACGCCGATTTTCAGCATTATACGTTTTTCCATTAAATTTTAACGTATTCTTTAATTCCGATGATAAATAACCTCTGTTTATTGCATCAGCGTTTTGATTTGGCTTACCAACGTTGGAAATTCTATGATTACCCGCGTTATATGTGTTTTTATCTAATTTCAGTGTTGGTACTATCTCTTTTTTTAATACTTTTAAATTTATTGCATCATTTTCATCTGTGGGATCATTAATGTTTTTTAACCGTTTATTACTAATATCATAATCTCCATCAGGTGTTTGTGGTAATCCAACACCTCTTTTTAAAGTATTAAAGTAATATAATCCATCTGATGAATACCGTCCGAACTTGTCAACACTCATGGTGCAACTGAATAACATTCTAGAGTGTAACCCATTTTTATAATATTAGTCCCGATTTCTAACCCATATCAGTTTTTATACAAATTCTTAGTCTTCATCAGTTACATTTGCATCATTCCCGGGACATTTAAAATATTTTAAATCTGCACTAATTAATGATCTGTCTGCTTCATTTCTAAATACATGATTTTTATGAATAAATTCCTCACCAGACAATTTTCTAAATCCGCTAAATGAATTTGGATCTGCAATTAATATATTTTGATAATCATTTACATCCATTAATTTAAATCTTTTGGTATTATAAATAAACTCTTGATTTGCACTATCATATTGTAATGTTTGTCCTACAGTTGCAGCATCCTTTGGATCTGTTCCTTGTGCCAAATTACCTATTTTCTTATTTTTCGCATTGAAAGTACTACCTCCTGGTTTGTCTAATATTAAAGATTGTTTTACTACAACACAATCGTAATCATCGATACCTGGAAATATGTTAATTATTCTTCTATTTGTACCCAACCAACTTCTATGATAATTGTTTGGATTAGTATGTAAAACTTGTGATAAAATCGGAACATCATGAGCATCTGTAGCTAATTGCGCATTTGATAATTTCATGTCTTTGCAATCCCAAACATTATTTTTTTGTTCAAGTAAAATAAACTTTTCATTTCCTTGTACAAACACATCACCCGACCGTGATACTACTTGATCCTGTTTTACAAATCCAGATGTTTCTTGCTTTAAAGTTTCCTTCATTTGACCCACTGTTGCACCATCTGATGGTGCCGAACCATCTTTAACATTCGCTAAACAATTACCTAGACAGTCAATAACTCCTACATCACGTGTAATACAATGATCTTTTATATATTTTAAATTTACAGCATCATTTTCATTTTTCGGATAACCTATATCGTTAATAACAAATTTATAAAAAGAAAAACCATCTTTTGTCTTTTCAGGTATTAATGAATGTAAATAGCGTCTATTTACGCTGTCTTTTGCATCTTTAGGGTCATCTACGTTGGATATACGTTTATTTTCAGCAGTATACGTTTTTCCATTGAATTTTAACGTATTTTTTAATTCTGATGATAAATAACCTTTGTTTATTGCATCAGCATTTTGATTTGGCTTACCAACATTGACAATTCTATGATTACCTGCGTCATATGTGTTTTTCTGTAGTCTTAATGTTGGTGATATCTTTTCTTTTATTACTTTTAAATTTATTGCATCGTTTTCATCTGTGGGATCTTTTATGTTTTTTAACCTTTTATTAGTTATATCATAATCCCCATCAGGTGTTTGTGGTAAACCAGCTCCTCTTTTTAAATTATTTGCGTAATATAACCCATCCGAGGAGTAACGTCCGAACTTGTCGACACTCATGGTGCAACTGAATAGTAATCTAGGGAGTAACGCATTTTTTATGAGATTACCCCACGGTTTCGGAGTTCATCCACTAAAGCCACCCATTCGTTTTCCAATCCAGTATGACCCGCTTCTTTAGCTTCATGTATTAGTTTCATTCTATCCACCAATTTATTGATATTATTGTAATAAATCACATTTGTGTTATATAGTTTCTTCATTAAACCTGTACCTGTAACAGATTTGTTTCTTTTTCTTGGTTCTGGAGCACTTATATCCAAAGTGGATGACACAAACCTTCGTTTTACAGGTTTTCTTGGCATTATCGGCATTGGTTGTCTTCTCGTTGTTGGTATTAACTTGGATACAAATACTCTATATTTTAAAGACCTAGATCTAAAAACTGGTTGGTCAGCTAAATATTTTCTCCTGTATGCATTGGTGTGTTCCAAAATCTGTTTATATGCTTCCATGTCTTCTTCTTTAACTAACAATTCTAAAGGCTTTTTTTCAAATAATAATTCAAATAATCCTCTTGTGCCCTTATATCTTTGATTACCAACAATAATATTATAATCTTCATCAATGTTTACCGGGCTATTACCAACCATTAAACCTTCTTCTGTTAATCTTACTCCATAACTATGGTAGTTTTTATTAGGATTTATTCCAGCTAACATTTTTATCATGTATTTCCTTCCTAAAGGTCCTTTGTTATGAATGTTTTCACCCAACAAGCTTATGTTTGACGGACCTTCCCTTGCTTCTTCTTCTTTTTCCTCTTCACTAGCAGTTGATACATCTTCATGTCCTCTTTTAGCTTTTACTTCATATAATTCTCTTATACCACTATAGTCTGGTGATTCTAGCTCTCTTTCAGGTTCTCCGCCGGTAAAACCACTATATGTAGAGGATTCCAGGTCTTCATCACTAAAATCTTCTGATTTTACATTTTCTCTTTCAAACTTTGTAATAGGTGCAATTGCATCTCCTTCCAAAACGGGTTTAGCAAATTTTTTGTTTAATTGTTTCAAGGGTTCAGTAATAGGTTTAAAAGTAGATTCAAGAAATTTCTCCCTTTCGCTAATACCTAATTTTAATGCTCTGTTTTTATCTCGAATAGAATCACTAAGTGATTTTATTTCCTTTATTAACTTTTCTTGGTTAACCATGTTTGTAGCAAGACGTGTTGTACAACAATGAATGTTTTACATCATGATCAGTGTATTAGTATAAATTTATCAAATCCTATCCTGTATCGACCATTGTTTAGCGGTTGTTCCTTCATAATTGTTAAAAACCCATATTTTTCAGCCCAAGCCTTTCCACACAACTCTTTAAATCGTTCAAATGGCATATCCGCACTTACATGGTCATAATATATGTGTTTTAGGTTGGTTTCATCCTGTTTAAATACAATTACATGTTTGCATTGTCTCTAATGAGCTGTTTCGGTATTTTGCTGTAAGTTTGACCAATATAAATGCTATCTATGTTGTTATGTCGAAACATGGCGAAGTAATTTCTTATTGTATTTTGATTTTCACAAGATACGTCGTCAAATATGAATACTGAGAATGGTTTAGCCTCTTGCGGTTGCATGACACTCTCGCTCGCGTTGAATTTAAAATATTTAACTTCAGGCACATTATTGAGTATTTGTTCCAATAACTGATATTTTTGGTTGTTGTAGTGACTTTGAAAATACATATAAATTATTAAAACGTAATCCTTTAGGGTTTGTAATCAAATTGAATACTACATTTGTTTTTCCACAATTGGAAGGACCGGTAACCAGACAACGCACCGTGTTTGGTAACAAAACACCGTGTTTCCCAGTATTGAATTGAGAACCATCCACTGTGAGTTCATCTATATTATTAATAGTACAATTGTCTTTTTGCGGTATTATCTCCATCCTTTGTAATGGTTCAACCAAAATGATGCTCTATCATTATATTAGATCCTTTTTTAGGTATCCAAGAATCTTCCGTTTTATTAAATCCTAACCATCGTACTTTAAAACCTTATCCTTTTTTCGTTGCAACACCTTTTCAACTAAATATACATCACCTACTGTTGATTTTAACATTCATGTCCATAAAACCCTCCTTCAAGCAATTGTCCTTTATTATCTTTTAAAATGTAAGTTTCTGGTACTGTAGGTTGCACCTTAAATACGGTAAATACATCATTTGTCCAGTTCGGAAGATATCTTTACTGAATACACCTTTGTATTTGCTTATTCGCACTTTATCGCCAACATTAAACCTTTTAGGCTTTAGTTTTTCAACTTTTGGTTTAGTATCATTTTTATACGTTTTAAAACAAGTTTTTCATTTTTATTAGTCACCTGGCTTGGTTTCATACCGATAGTTCTATGAAACTTGTTATTGTAATCGCTTATAAGTTTTGGTAACACATCAATCCATACGTGTGATCCTCTGTGGAAAACATCTTATACATCGCACCTTTTAAAGTTCTGTTAAATCTTTCAATTATTGATGCTTTTACCTCTGAATTGGTTGGTTGAGTAATGGTTAATGTTGTGTTTTTTCATTAAATTTGCAAATTCCTTATTAAAATATTCTTTTCCATCAAATCAGTTTGTAAATGTTTTATAGTATGTTTGTCTCTTTGTATAGCTGTTTCCATTGCTTTTGTAACACTTTTGCCGCTTTTATCTTTTAGTGGTAAAGCATCTGCCATTTTTGAAAAACAATTAATAATAGTCAATATGTATTTAAATCCTCTATTTTGTTTACTATAAGGAATCATTTCGATTAAATCCGCTTGATATAAATCATTTATTCCTTTTATCACTGTATTTCTTCGTGGAAACTTTCTTCTTGCAGGTTTATGAAGTTCGTTGACAATTTCTTGCTTCAAGTTCTTCATATTGCAGGTTTGAATGTTTCATGTATCATATGTATAATCACAATGAATGTTGTCTTGAATATTCACATCATTTATATAGGTCAAGGTCATCCAAACTTGTGTAAAAAAATGGGGAACACGGCGTTTGACTTGCCGTGTTCCCCATTTTTTTACGGAAGGAGAAAGGAATAAGGTCGAAGTTGTAGAAGGACGAAGAATAGGTTACTAGTTGATAGGGTTTAGAGAGTAGTGGCCGAAAGGAAGAGTATGGATTTTATCCGGCATAATATGCCTTTTATCATCTTGAGCTGATAGTGCTCTTTTAACTTCAGTGACACTGTAGACCTCATGTTTAAAGCTTCTGATAGTGTTGAACGTTGCAGACATTGTAGAATCTTCAAACAAGCAGGTCTTGTAATGGTCAAATGTCACATGTTTCTTTAAGTATGATGTTTTGACTCCTTTAGCTTTCTTCACTGTCGGTATGTCATTTTCCATATACATCTTGAAGGAATATAATTTGGACATCAGCGCAACTATTTCCTCCAAAGGCATTCCATTTGCTTCATCTTTAAATTTTCCCATTACTTTTTTATTCTTTTCATTATAATTTGGATGGTTCTTTGGATAGTCAGAGAAGTCAAAGTCGTCTTTGTATGGGAAACTCCTTAGATCTTCATACATGTCCAAAGTCTTTAACCAGTAGATGAACGCGTCGGTATCCATGTATGCAACTCCAATGTTGTCTCTTCCGTAGTGTTTAACCATTTTGTTGTAATGGAAATCATACATCAGAGTTTTACTTATATCCAAAATCGACATTCCAATGTATAACGGACGATCCATCACTATTGTTGTTTTCTTCATACTAACGGCGACTAGATCTTCGTTTATAATCATGGATGTTCCAAAATTTGGTTTTTGCACTAATTTTTCCAATTTCCTAGGATCACTTACTAATTTTACAATCTTGTGTTTTCTTTTGTTTTCTAAGGTCTTCCCAAAGATGGCGTTGTTCATCAATTTATAAAAGTCCTTTTCAAATGCTGATGTTGCTGCTGCTCTTCTTGTAGTGTTGGAATCAATATATGGTTTCAACCAACAAGACTGGGTGAATTCAATTGCTCTATGAATTCTTACTAAACGTAGACCCAATTCAAGAGCTTGTTGAACTACCCAGTAGTGAGCCACATACCGATCTTTATTCTCCAAGGTCATCATCAATTTTGGCCATCTTCCTGTTGGTGAAACTTCAGTCTTGGCTAAGAGAGGCACTTGCCTCTCTTAGCCAATGATCATCACTACGACTTCGTAGTGATGATCATGAAGGTGCTCTGGATATTCAAAATCACAGTCCAAAATATAACCTTTTTGACCATTTTTTGGGATCTGTGAGATGTCGCCGATGGTGGCCGGGTCGATCCATTTGAAGTCAGCGTAAGGAAGCGGATTTGACATTGCCCAACCATAAAGGTTGTTTGCGTCAAAGTAGCCAAGGTAGAGTGATGGTTGTCCCTCGTCGAATCCTGGGATGTACTTGTTGTTAGCTTTGACATGACGTGTTACAGCTTGTGTCAAACCGCCTCGTACACCAGATTCTATCATGAGCACCATATCAATATCTGTTAGAAGTTCCAATCGACAGTTGGTTGACTTTAGCTTAGCTTGCCATGCTAATCCTGGAGATGTGTACGAGTGCAGAGGGTCCAGTCCATAGGCGGAGAAGCAGGTGTTTCGAAATTCTTCCATCACATCGCACAGCAGAGTTACGTCCAATTTTATGTAAAAGTCAGAATATTCCCCTAAGGTTTGAATGTTTAGTTGGTTCCAAACATTACAAGCATGATTGTAGTCTTCAACAGTGATTGCACTTTCATTTAACTTGCTATTGAAGGCTTCAATCGGTGGCAGACTGGTTTCTTCAAATTTTTCTGCAGAAGTTATGTAATCATAGGGGAACACTCCTTTACGCATTACTAAGTCCAATTTATCTTCAGGTACAATTTTGCTGGTTTCTTTTAAGTCTTCTCTTCTTAGGTTTTCAGACAATTTGCTCAAACTAGATGACATAAATCTATAAGAGTCTACGAAGCGAAGTTTAATTTTACCTACTGTTTTTGAGAAACTGATGTACTTCTCCAATGTTTCAGCTAATACTTCAATTTTTCCATCATCCCGTCCTAACTCTGGGATAATGAAGTGGGAGTCATAGCCGCTAAGATTGTGTAACACGACAGGGATAAAGTTTGGTAGTTTGTAATTTATATTGCATGAATTACAAGCAGCTCCTCTGTATAACCCTGTCAGGTGATCGTGATCTCTTACTTTTGGATTTTCTTCACTGAAACTCTTTTTGCATAAATAACATCTTGATGCTGAATTGTATTCTTCTTGTTGATTTTGGTTCAAAGGTTCCATGGGTAAAACATTACCGAATAAGCGTTGCACCTTTTCAGCAATATCATACAACTGGTCTACAAAATACTTAGCGGCTTTTTCCCCACGGTAGAGTATTGGAGTGGATGTTAACCCATAGTGTTGTAACTGTTCTTCAGGCAAAGTGGATTTCACCAATAAGCAAAAACTGTTAGGTTGATGCAATTGATATTTGGTTCTTCTAGTCACCTCACCATTCGGAAGCTCCTGTGGTACTAACGTGGATTCGAAATCTGCGTAGACGGCTACTGGAATCCGATATTGGTGAACTGTTTTGTTGAATTGGATGAACGCTCGAGATGGCGGTGGCAGACTAATCTTCACTTCATAGTTGTCATTACAAAGTCTTTGGTGCTCCATCAACCACTCCGATCCTCCACGTCTGAATTCCTTGCATGTAAACAAAAGCATCTCTTGCATATTGTTATCTTACGATTTTGTTTTGACACTTGTCGTACAACCAAAGATTCAAAGTTTTTAATATAAACATAATGTGAAATCTCACCTTTGGTTATCAATAATAAATCAGTATGGTTACTTTGCTCTACTTTTCCTACTCGTAGTGGATACACATTGTTTGAATCATCTAAACCGAACACGTTAACAGAAACACCTGGATTTTGTTTCTCAAATTTAGTAATTTGATCAAGACTCACAGGATACGACATTCCTCGAAAGTTATAGCGGTGTTGAACAGCTTCGTATGCTATGCTAGGTCTAATAGCATTATGTCCCACGTATTTTGCTAACATTGCATACCGGAAACATTCATTGTCCTCATTTTTCACATTGATACATGATTTAGTATCTCGGATAACCTTTGGTAGAGGGATAAAGCTGCTACCTCTTATACCATATCCATGCTTGTGAATCCTCACATCCATACCTTCAATCGATGATAACGTCCAGCCAGATCCTCTTCCTTCATGTTCTTGGAGTTTCATTAACAGTTCATTCAAACATTCTTCTAAAATTTCGCTGATATCAGATGTGGTTGTAAGGGTTCGGTTTTTAGCAATGAATGCTCTCGGTGAGTTTTCACCATCGCTATTAGTAAACATAGCCTCCAACACCAATCCAAATTTAATAAAGTTCAATCTTGTCAATTCTTCCGTCAATGTTTTTACAACTAGTTTTTTAGCTTGAGTTAGAAAATTTTCCAATTCTAATTTCACGTTATTAATTTTGAAATGAGTTACAACTGGTCCTGGCAAGGCTGTGGTGCGCAGTTGTCTTATATCTTCCACTTCTTCTGTATCCTCTTCTTCCATATCCTCTTCTTGGGTACGCAGTTGTTTTACATCTTCCACTTCTTCTGTATCCTCTTCTTCCATATCCACTTCTTGGGTACGCAGTTGTTTTAAATCTTCCACTTTTTCTTTCATTTCCTCTTGAATAAATCCTCCAGCTGTAGATGGTCCAGCTCCGGCAAATTGAATAACACTTGGTCTTCTTCTTTGCATTAACTGTAAATAGCTAGCCCAGTCCTCCTTCTGCTTCTGGGGTTTTTCCAAAAACCGATCAATCGCATCCAAGTCTTCTTCACTTACTACAATCTCTTCTTTTCTGTCCTCTTCACGATGCAATTCTCGGTGTAACTGTAGATAGCTATCACAGTCGTCCATCTGCTTCTGGTAGTTTTCCAATAACCGATCAAACGCATCCAAGTCTTCTTCACTTACAACAATCTCTTCTTTTCTGTTCTCTTCATGATGCAATTCTCGGTGTAAAACAAAGATATCTTCATCTTGGAAAAACTCACCACAAATATCGCAAAGAGCCATTTTTTTACAGTTTGGCTTTGAGTGTGCACTCGGTGAATGTCCACGCAATAATGAGCAGCGCGCTCAACCGGGTCCCCTTTATACCCGAGGTTGAAGGGTGGGGAAGGTGACGTCATATACATCCAGTTTATCAATCATGTAGTAGATTTGGCTTTTTAAACACCCATTTTCAATTTATTCTTCAACAGGTTTGATAAACCAATGATCTTTGGTCTAAATCCACTACTTTGTACAAATTTTTTTGTTTGGGCACTTCTCGTGCGGAGCAAAAAACTCTTTGGTCAAGGTCAAAATTTTTTTCTCAAAAAAAGTTCGGGGGGGGGGGTCATTACTGTATTTAGGTCAAGGTCACGAAAAAACTTTAAAAAAATTAAGCCCCACCTGGGGCACTTGGGTTGTCATCGCTGTAGCCTCCGAAGAGACCCAACTATGACAACAAGGCAACATCCAATGTCGTGTACCCTTCGCCACGCAAGACTTGTAAACATTTACTGCATTGTCTTTCAGTAGCTAACAAAGATTCATTTACGTAATTTTGAGTTTCCAGAAGGAAACAAACTGAGGACACCCTAGTGGCTTACGTCCTCGTCCGAGTGCAGAGGCCGCCGCAACCTTTTGCATGCCAGCGTACAAACGGACATGCTCCCAGATGCCATCCGCAACCTTTTGCATGCCTGGCAGGAGCCTACCGATAATTAAAATAGGCTTTACACGGGGGCCTACTCCCGTAACCTATCTTTAATATTTTTAATTTAGCAATGCATTGAATTTTTACAAGTCTTTGTAGGTCAAGGCCACACGGACATTAAAAAATTTCGGCCCCCGTACATCCATGGCGAACCACGAATGTTCGGGGGCCTTGGGGACTAAAAACACAAATAGCTAACAAAGATTCATTTACATAATTTTGAGTTTCCAGAAGGGAAACCATACTGAGGACACCCTAGTGGCTTACGTCCTCGGTCCGAGTGCAGAGGCCGCCACAACCTTTTGCTTGCCAGCGTACAAACGGACATGCTCCCAAATGCCATCCGCAACCTTTTGCATGCCTGGCAGGAGCCTACAATTATTAAAAATGGCTTTACACGGGGGCCCTACTCCCGTTCCCTGACGTTACAATTTACTTTGAGCATTGAAAAAGCTCAAGGGGGGATTGCTAAAACAAGCGTATACACTTTAGAACATATAACACACTTACAACACACAATTAGGCTCAGACGTAGTCAATGCTGGAACAAGCACATACACATTAAACGCATATAACAAACAAGACACAAAGGATAAAAGACACACAGGAGACATAGGGTACAAGTAAAACACTCTCATATAAGACAATTCTCAATACCCAAACGCAAGCGCAATATCTTACAACTAATACAAGTCTTAAAGTTAGAGTAGACTTCGCTAAACACTGAAGGCGCCATTCAATGTTTAGTGATGCCTATGGCGGTCCGTCCCGTTCGTTCACGTTTCAACGCGCGGGAGCGGACTGCGAGCCGGCTCTGGCTGGGCCCCCTTATATCCCACCGGGGCTGCCACGCCCAGGATATCAGGGGTGGGGGAGGGGGAGGGGGTGGGGGTGGGGGTGGGGGGGGCTCGCACTTTTTGTCGGGGGGGGGGGCACTTCTCGTCCGGAGCAAAAAACTTTTTGGTCAAGGTCAAAAATTTTTCCGAAAAAAAAGTTCTCGGGGGGGGGGAGGGGGTGGGGGAGGGGGTGGGGGAGGGGGGGGGCACTTCTCGTCCGGAGCAAAAAACTTTTTGGTCAAGGTCAAAAATTTTTCGAAAAAAAGTTCTCGGGGGGGGGGGTGGTGGGAGGGGGTGGGGGAGGGGGGTGGGGAGGGTTGGGGGAGGGGGGGTGGGGGAGGGGGTGGGGGAGGGGGGGGAGGGGAGAGGGGGGGGGCACTTCTCGTCCGGAGAAAAAAACTTTTTGGTCAAGGTCAAAAATTTTTCTCGATAAAAAGTTCTCGGGGGGGGGAGGGGGTGGGGGAGGGGGGGGGGGAGGGGGGGGAGGGGGGGGGGGGCTCGCTAAGCTTTTTGTCGGGGGGGGGGTCAAGTGGGTCAAGGTCACCCACTACACTTCTACTCTAAGTGTTGGCTATACCCCCTCCACAACCGAGTCCCTAGGCTGCACAACACCGCTCCGCCAGTATGTCTCCAGCTTCCATGCGGTGCACCTCGCTGTTTTCTAACTCTCTATATGTAAGTATTTTTACAAGTCTTGAATATAGGTCACTACACTTTAACTCTGGGACAATATCGACTTGTAGTATTTCAGTGTTTTGACTCAAGGTCATCACACTTTAACTCTAGCACGCCGGTTATCGTACCAGAGGTGCTCACTAACCTAACTTGTAATGTTTAGGGTGGCGTTTTCACACCACGTAGTATCGCCATGAGTGTTCAGTCCAGATTTTAAGTTAGATTAATTTTACTGTGATCTTTTCCAATTCATTTGCCAAAGGATGAGATTTCTTTTTATATATCGGTATTTCTTTAGAGTTATTGGAGATTTCTTTTAGGTTATTGGAGATTGCAGGGATACAATTAGTTTATTTTACACAACTCTTTATCTTGGAGTTCTTCCACTTTGACTTTACTTCCTCGCCCCTCACAGCCTAAGCTGTACAGTAAGGTTTCTTCTAGTGCCAACTCGGGCTGAGAGTACAGTGTGTTGACTGTAGGACAGCTCATGGTGAAGTGATGCGATACTCCAGTGTACAACCTCACCTTCCCCCACCACTGTGACCTTCCCCCACTCCTGCTATTACCCCTCCACTTTTGCCCTGGCTCATGCGCTACCAACAGTCTCTCAGTATTGTGCGGACTTTTGTGAGGGGAAGCCATGTCGCGAGACACTTTGGGTAAGAAACTTAGCCGTGTTAAGTCTTTATTGGCTGCTCAGTGTCCACCGCTCAAGGTCAAGCGGGTTTCGACTTTAGCTAAGTGGCGTAAGCTGTTGCGCGGACACCCTAAGTTTTTATACCAAACAGACTAATGTAAGTTTTACTGATGAAGATTTGTTTAGAATATTGGAAGAAATGACTTTTCCTTGCAAAAGTTCAGTTAGTTACTCCCATTCCTGACGGTTTAGAGTCTTAGTCTCTCGAGCCAATATACCTAGAGTGCGCGGGGCTGGACAGTCAGTCGCTCGGTGTCTGTCGTAGGGTGCGCATCGCGGTTACAGTAATGATGAAACGCGGGAGTTGTATCGGTTCAAGGTCACTCGAGCGGTGTCACATGACGGTTTAGGCAGAGTCACGTTGCAAACTTTGAGTTTCCTTGGCACTTTTGCTGTTTCTCGTCTAATTTCGCTCCAAGTCGTCAAGGTCATTGAAACCTGACTAAAACTCGGAGCGTAGTGCGAGAAACAGCAAAAGTGCCTAAAAATTTTAGGTTTCAGCGTGACCTTGACCTTTGTGACATCGATGACGTCATAATGGTGACGTAAGGGGTGATGACGTCATCGCCACGTCATTTCTGCAACGTCATGGGTGTGACGTCACAGAATGACGTAATTGGTGATGACGTCATCGATTGAATCATCGATGACGTCATCGATGACGTCATCGGTGGGGTCATTGACCTCGATGACGTCATCGCTCAGGTGACCTTGAACTGAGCCAGCTCCCGCGTTTCTCCACTACTAAAGTAAAACTGATGGATTTTTTTATATAGAGTAATATTAAACAATTATTAGGTGCAAATTCCCACTAGTATAATATTTAACAAATTATAAATTTATAAAGATTTATTTATATTTTTAAAATCTACTACAATAATATTGTATTACTGTATTTGATTTGATGCCTACATTATTTTACAGTGTATCTATTTTTTATATGTACAAGTACAATGCTTGTTATGATTTACTACTCTTTTCAAATTTAAATTGAGTCTGTCGATGTAATGAGGGTGCAAACTTAAATTTTAATAGAGTCAAAATTATCAAAACAGAGAATAGTTCTTCTTTTCCTTTACGTATGTTTATAATCTGACTATGACGATTCTTAAAAATATGACATGCATTTTAAATTAAGAATGAAGACTAATGAAGACGGGGTGGGTAATTGACTGTAAAGTGATTAAATATTAAAAAATCCTCAGTAATAAGTGTGACTTGAAAAACACAAAGGTTTTAAGAAATTTAAAAAGCTAAAGTAATTCAATCAAACCCAAAGACAAAATGTTTAAATTTATTTGGTAGACACGGGTATTTCATTCAGAAATATCTTCAAAATTAAAATTTTCCACTGTATGAAAGAAATGAACATGGGATAATCGCCAAAAATATTAAAGGTGTAATTTTTCAAGATATGATGTTGCAGGAAGTTCTTGTTTACGTTCAGAGCAAGTTTAATTAAAGAAGACTTAAGTTAATCGTCTTTAGGCGGCCCAAGTTAAATCGTTGTCTTGACGGATCCCAAGTGGATGCTTACCAACTGAAACTAAAACAGTGATTTTCTTACCAAATACATCGTAGTTATTGAAGGATGTTTACTCTAAATAAATTTATTTTGCATATTGCAACAAAAGTTTAAATCTTTCAAATACATGTTAGTCATAATTTTTTTATTTTGTAAATGAGCTTTATAATAGTTTTTCAAATAACCTTTAAGAGCTTAAAAGAAATTTAATGTACCAAATAATCAAATTCCTGATTTTTCATAATTGAAAAAGAGAATAAAAAGACTAGACTTATTAAATTAAAAATACTTCCTCAAATTAAAAGGATTATTCTATAAAAGAACATTAAAGTTTTAATTTAATAGAATTATTAAACTAAAAGTATAATGACAAAACTATTTTGTAAGTATAATGAATTGTTATGGAGTGTCAAATTTAGATAGAATATTTTTATATAATCAAATATCGATGCTCAATATTTTATTTGCTGGAAAATAAAAAATGGAACAAAAAGAAAGGGCTTTATTTACAACACTTTCATGAATGATTCATAATTAAACCTAATTATGCCTCCTTTTTTATAAATATTTGATTTAACCTAGCTTGTTAAATTAAAAGATCTGGCAGACGACGATTCTTATAAAAACTTAAATATTGGTAGAACTAAGCCAAAAGTATAAATTTTAAAATTCACTGATTCCCAACTTATTTCATCTAGTGGCACTTCAGGAGAAATTCGTCGTTGTTATGCGAAGTTTTACTTTAAGTTTTATATCACAGAAAGTTTTTCTTTATCTCTTCCTGACTAAAAACATACTGAAATTGTCTCTCTATGCTTCTTTCAAAAATAACTTTGAATCTGTTTGTCAACAGTAATATTTATAGTTTCTATAATTAGTTATGTGTGAAAACAAGAAACCAATAGCTAAAAATGACGTGTAATTTTTATTACGATTATTCATGAATAGATGTTTTATAAGTATGGTCACAAAATTTATGAAAACCCTGACGACCTAACATTAAAACCCAAAGTTTTCTTTTTCTCTAGCAATATTGTCAAAGATTATATAGCCATATTAGTTTATAAGTTTATAAATATTTTATAAAAACCTTCTTACCATCATATGGTTTTACAATATAGAAGGCCTGTGGGAATTTACAAAAACCAATGATAATAATACTAATTTTTCTACTTTTATTTCCATTTATTCCAATCCAGTTGTCTTGGCAATTATTGGTATGTCACTAACTCAGGGTCCAAGTTATTTGCCAGAATCTGGATTTTCTTCCTTCTTTACTAAACATTCTAGAATCAACCATCTGAAAAAAGTGTTTTCATCATACCATTGCGATAAACGTTGTTTTCGGAACCGTCAGCTGTGATCGAAACTAGTTGATTCCCGGTGGGTTGGATAAACGTGTTGTAAACAAAGTTTTCGGGACTAGTCCTCGAAACAGTGGTTTTCGGACTAGGCCGGAAAAAAACTTCCAATGTTTGACACCACTAGCGCTGATATTCTGCTTACAGTAACTTAATCCTCGTTGAATCCAATATATAAATGTCAAACAGCTGATTGTTTAGTTGTAAATAGTTCAAATACAAGATAAACAAATAACAACGTAAGAGGGAGTATATAGGTTAAAATTTAGTAATTTTTATCCAAACTGTATATTTATTAAAGGTGGTATGATGAAAAGTACTGTTCGTAACTCGTCCGAAAGTGGTATATCGGTGCTCGATCGAATTCAAGCACTCGGCTTCGCCTCGTACTTGAAACTCGATCTTGCACCGATAACAACCACTTTCCGGACTATAGTAGGATTCACGAAAATAGTCCGATGAGAGTCAATACATTGTTGCCAAATTTATTCTGAAACTCATTTTGATACTGTATAACACATGGTAAACATAAATACAAATGGCAACATTGCAGGGCGAGAGGGGGTGAGGGGGGACACAGCTGTTAAAATTTCCATCGGACTATTTTCGTGCATCTTACTATAGTGACGAAATATACTATTCTTTAACCTCTGTCTTTAAGAATTTTTGCCTCATTACGTTTTTGTTAAGTTTGTTAGATAAACGTAGAGTTTAACGTCCCCATTAGGCTTTGGTACGATAGCCATTTATTTTGTGTCTATCTCCGCACAGTGGCATTTTTTACGTCTTGACGGGGAACGGTCCAAACCCCAGTCTCGTTACTATATCTAATATTGACCAGTTGTTAAAAACCATAATTAATTAATAGCCCAATGACAAATTGCAACTTTGTCCGCAATCGAAAGTTTAAAAAGCTACTAAGTTTTATCAGGATCGGACCTGCAACCTTTGGATTCAAAGGCGAGCTCTATAACCACTCAGATCACCATTGCTGAGCACCAGGTAGTAGGTTCTTCCACAGTACTAATGACATCTAATTGAACAAAGCTTTCAAGTTCTGACTTGAATTTAGCAGGCAACAATAGAAGTATATTCCTGGTTGTACTAAGGGCTACTCGGCGTGCGTTCCTCTGTATCAATCACCAAGTAGGGTTTTTTTCAATCACTAAGCACTATTAAAAATGTTTTTTCTCTGCTTTTTTGCACTTTATTTCCATCTCCTTTTCTTATTTTTGAAATTTCTTCTTGTATATTCCATAGCTTATTTTATTAATTTTTCTTAATCTGAAAAATAACCTTCAAATTTTTGTACTCCAATTATTATATCAGTGGGAACATTAAATTTTATGACGGATAACATATTTTCCTATCATCTAGAGCAGTGTTTCCCAACCTTTTAATGCCCGCGTACAATCTAAGGTTTTAAATTTTTTTGGCGTACCACAAAAACTCATACATCCCCCCACGGTCCCCTTAGAGATATAGCAGGATAGATCTTATGATATTTTTTCTTTTTAATATGTTTCGCTTTAATTAGTGATGTGTGAAAAAATGAAACTAAAATTTATAACAATAAGAAAACCCCTTTTTTAATTGAAGAAACATAAGTTTTGAATGAACATTATATAGTTCGAAGGTATACAAATATTAATTGTATTATAAATTAAAATAATAATACAACTAAACGCAATTTCAAAGTTTTAAGCTAAAAAGTACTAGCTGTGGGTTTTATAAACAAAGTTAAAATACAATAAAATTGAAAAGGTTGTTTAAACAACACACTTATATAAACCACAAAAAGAAAGTTATTTTCATTTCTTCCAAAGTAACTAAAAAATACAAAATACAAAAAACCAAAATAATAAATATAGACAGAAAAAATGTTGTAAATAGGAAAATCACTGTTGTTTCTTGCACAGGAAAGGACCCGATGTCAGGACAAATTAGTACTCAGTAATAATTTTACATTATATGAACTAAATAACTGCTTCTACACTTTGTTGCCCAAAAAGATTAAACTACGTGCTGCAAAGATAAGGATGTTTGTTCCTAAGCGTATTGTGACCAATCAGAATTGTTAAAACTGGTAACCAAGAAAACAAAAGTAAGTTGTGGGATGTTTAAAAATCGGACGGAGTTTTGAGTAAAATGGCATCATAAAAAAGGAACAATAAATCAACAGTGTTTATCACTCTATATGTAATTTAAGCTTTTTGATATTGAAAGATTACTCACATAGAGTTCACATCACATGTTCCAGTGTTAAGTGAATAACTTAAATTCTCTGTAGATATGACCGAAATAGTTCAATTGAAATCTTGAACATAAAATCATTAAGTTTTTTTCTAGCACTGGACACAAAATCATAATTCGATAATATAAATGACCTCTGAAAACTGAAGTTTTAGAAATAATTAACTCCGCTAAGTTGTTACGAAATTGCTTTAGCTACCTATTGGAGTCTCTCAACAAAGTTGGAATGCATTGTAACATAGAACTGAGCAGACCATAACAGCCGTCAACGTCACGTCGGTCAAAAAAACACTTTTAATGTCTTTAATTTTTCATTTCTTCATTTTTTTCCCGCACACTACCTGATATGCTCTGGCGTAGGCCTACCACCAGTGGTAGGCGTACTACCTGCTGAGAAACACTGATCCAGGGGCCGTAAGAAATCCATTGACACCAAAATGTCACGATCCGCTCAGTAGTTTTCTCTTTAGACCCCTTATTGCACTTTTTTATATACCAGATAATATTGTAACACTTCAAACAATAACATCAACAGGCTAATGAAACAACCATTAGCTAACTTTACATATAAAAATTTCCATTTCCGTAAATAGGAGAGATACTGAAAAATCTACTACAGCAGTTTCAGCATGATGAATAATTTTTATCCTTTTCTGTTTTAAGTAAAATTTTGAGAACCATACAAGTATGACAACATTTAAGTCAAGCTAGGTAACTTATACAATTGGAAAAGTTTTTGTTTATATGCACAAATAATTTATACAGGGTGAATCTCGTAAGGTGTCCTAAATGGATTACAGACAAAGGCTTTGCCCTACATCCTTCAAACAAAATTATTTCTTACTAAGTTGACCCCAAGGAATAATTTAAAAATATTTTTAAAGTTGTATAAATACAGAGTGTACAAAAAACTGGGGGTCACAGGTTCGAATCTTGGAAATTTCAAATACAAACATATGTCATATTATACATCATTAGAAAGGTCTATTTAATAGAAACATTTTGGTGAAAACAGAATGTAGTTATCTTTATTCGTTTCAAAATGGCCTCAATTTTTGTAGCCAAAATCAAAATTTACGGAATACCTTATAATTCTTTTATTATCAGTCATAAATGACTTCTGATTCAAAATACTTATTTGAAATAAGCTAAGATTTACAATGATATGCCACAAGATCACATTTATTTAAAATTAAAATTTCCAAAATATATTTTTTAAAATGTTTACATAAACAAAACTCAAAAATTTCAAATGCTAACCCATGTCATTTTGTATATCATATTGAAGCTCTCGTTGAACTGAGCAACTTTGTAATTTACACTAATGCCGTATCTCTTTTGGTTTTGTAGTAATAGCGTAAAAATGCTATTTTCCCATATGATTTGCATGTTAATTATTCAGGACATGATAGTATGGCAGTCCTTCTTTCATTGTTGAAATCTATATATTAAGGAGGCGGTCTACCCCTGGCGCGCACCCAAATGCAAGGGGTTTTTAGAATCGTGTTATCTTCTGTCAAATGAAGCCTAGAGCTATAAATAAGGTGTCATATTAAAGAAGAATATCTTTACTAATTTTCCTCTGTCACACTTTTGTAATCAGAAATGAAAAACAAACGTCTACAACACTCAAAAATATATTTACACTTATACTGCACAGAATACAGACGGTAAATATATCAAAAGATGGAAAATGGCAATCGATTTCGACCGGACACACCGATCATCATCAGGCCCAAAGAGAGAATGACAGAATCCAACATGGCGGACAACAATACAGAGACAAATGACGTCATAGTCACATGACTTCCTTCTTCACTGCTATTGGTCCAAATTATTTGGATATAACTTTTGTAATTAGTTCATTAAAACCAATAGAAAATTTCAGTTAAAAATCTATAAAAACAGATGATTTTAGACAGTTATAGCTGAAAATAGAAATTTTATTTTAAAATTCTAAAAAGATAGCCGATTAGATCTTTTTTCTACTTTAAAAAAAAAGTTAACAGGCAATCTCTATCTTAAGTGGTTAGTTTTAAAACACGATCCCCGTAAACCTCTGCATTTACAAAACTAAAAACAGATGATTTTGGACAGTTAGTACTGAAATTAGAAATTTTATTTAAAAATTCTGAAAAGATAGCCGACTTTTTTAATAATATTTTCTACTTTTAGAAAAAGTTAATAGCCAATCTCTATCTTAATTGGTTAATTTTAAAACACGATCCCCGTAAACCTCTGCAGCCATCAAACTCGCCTAGCGCTACGGCCGCGAGCGGCATTCGGCATTGTTGTTGTTTTGGCTGGGGTAGACCGCCCCCTTAATACGCAAGCATGTTTCATTTCCTCCTTTTTTCTCAGCTCGTGTGCATCGTAAGAGAAATCCGCGCATACCGTTAGAAAGGTACTGTGCTGGAGATGATCAGAATCACGTTTTAATTCCCATCGGCCCTCAGGGCTACGCCCTACAGGCTTTCAAAGTTTCAACGTTAATCTTATGGGAGAAGGATAATTGATTTAATCACAAGACAGCTGTTGTAATAACAAATAAGGAAGAACAGATGTTTCATCTAAAAAACATTTTAAAGTTAATTTGCTCAAGATCAACCGAATTTTTGGTCGAATTTCGACCAGTAGGCGATCTCTAGTACTATCAAATTAACATCAAGTTATATGGGGAAATAACGTTTTTTCCGTTATTACTACAAAACCAAAAGAGATACGGCATTAGTGTAAATACAAAGTTGCTTAGTTCAACGAGAGCTATAAGATGATATACAAAATGACATGGTTAGCATTTGAAATTTTTGAGTTTTGTTTATGTAAACATTTTCAAAAATATAAAATTTTGGAAATTTTAGTTTTTAAACAAATGTGATTTTGCGGCATATCATTGTAAAGCTTAGCTTATTTCAAATAAGTATTTTGAATCAGAAGTCATTTATGATTAATAATAAAAGAATTACAGGGTATTCCGTAAATTTTGATTTTGGGTACAAAAATGGTTCATTTTGAAATGAATAAAGATCTGTTTTCACCAAAACGTTTCTATTAAATAGACCTTTCTAATGCTGTATAATATGACATATGTTTGTATTTGAAATTTCCAAGATTCGAACCTGTGACCAACAGTTTTTTGTACACCCTGTATTTATACAACGTTAAAAGTATTTTTAAATTATTCCTTGGGGTCAATTTCGTGGGAAATAATTTTTTTTTTTGAAGGTTGTAGGGCAAAGCGTTTGTCTGTAATCCATTTAGGACACCTTATGAGATTCACCCTGTATATTTAATGATCAGTAAAAGGCAATTTATATAAAAGAAAAATTTTAGACCTACAACGGACATAGTAAAAGTAGTAATAAGTCAAATTGAATATTTCAATAAAAATGGTCCTAGTTCATTTCTTTTGAAACATTTTGATCGAATCACATATCAACCATCCAGACGACAAACTTGTTCAGAACTGAACTTAAAGTAAGAAAACAACACCACTATCCTTGATTTGTGACGACTTTATTCTTTTGTTTTTGTCTTGAATTTATGATTCCTTCAAAATAGTTTTCTAAGAGATTCACCCTTACTTCATTATTCACAGATTAAACGGTAAAACTGTCGTGCATTGTGTACTTCATTACGTCAATTAAAGATTTTTCCGATCGGGTCAAACAAATTCCATGTTGCAAATAAAATATTTAAATAAATAATTTTGTAATTAAAATTGATAAAGAAAATGTTTAAGAGAAATTTAAGTGAAATGTATTCACTCTTTTAAGCGTTGTTATGTAGTTATGATTGGTTGGTTAAGTCGTTAACTCAGTTTGCCAACGGTTTTGGGTTGTGTATAGTATAGTACATATAGGAGATATAGTAGCCTATACAAATGTGCCAAAAATGTGACGTAATTCCGGAGAAGGGGAAAAAAATAGCGTTCCGAATGGTTTCCAAACTTCAGAAATACGTTACCGGGAAAAATGCCACAGATAATCTCAGACGGAGATAAAAAAATAATTCCAGGGGTCTATTGGTTAATTGCCGATTAGAAATAATTTTGAACGATGCCGATTAGAATTTAGAAAATAAAATTAAAAAACACAGGGCTCAGAACCCAACCGTAACTAAAATAACGATCAATTCGAAGTGTTGGGTGTGTTCATCCTTGCCCTCGAAATAGATTTTGGAATTTACGTAAACTAAAGATTCAAAAGGTATAATTAATTAATTTATGTTCGCGGGTACAGATGATTCCGTAGGCCTCACCCAAATATCTATTTGAGTTCCTTTAGGCAATCACAGGACGACGCGCGTTCATGCGTGTCCGACGTTCGATGAAAACTAATAAACAATAAATCGAGAAAATACGAATAGCATCTGTTGAGCGTCAGAAACTAAAATGAATAAATAAAAGTTAAACTGGGAATCGTCATGAAGATAAAATTCGGTGTACGGTCGTCCCGGAAAAACCGTGACAGGTTAGCCGGCGAAGAATTAAAATAAAATAAACTATGGAGAAAACGAAATAAAATGGTATTATTGGTCTGGTAATTTAGAAAAACGGATTATAATGAACGTGGATAAGAAATAAAAATGAAAACTAATATTCTAACCGGATAGAACGTACCGGGGAGAATGCGAAATAACGTGTACGGAGCTCGTCGTGCTTACTCGTCTCGTGGTCGGTAGGAGAATAATCTTTCCACACGAGGTCAGAGCTTTCCTTCCCCCACCACGGTCGGAGGGATCAGCTGGTTAAAAATACCATTCAATACAAATATGTTGAAATATTTGTTTATGGTAAAATATTGGCATTTGAAGAATTTAAACTATTACAATTTTGAAAGTAATTCACAAAAGAAAAAGTGAGTTTTTCAGTGTAACTTCAAATTTATTAAGTACCATACCAATATTTGAAGTACCTTTATCAAAAAAGCTATTTACAGACATGTTAAAATTTTTGTGACTCCTTGTGTATATTTTGTCATGATGATCAATATATTGAGCAAATTACTTCACATAAACTATCTCAAAGCCGCTGAAACATTTTTTTCTCTCAAAAAATCTATTTAAAATATTTTAAATTTCAAAAACTCAATCGTAATTCAATCGTAATAGTTCAGTGAACCTATAACTTGAGGGAAATTAGAGAATCTGTTGAGGCCTCGTAGGGATATTCCAATGTGTAAAATTTTCTTTAAAATTTTAATATAATGTTAAAACAAAAAATAAAATAAAAAAAAATATAAACGGGGGAGATAACTAGTTCTTTAAGACGTACACGCTCCATGGCGGTGGAGGATTTTGGAGGATGAGGGCAACTGGGATTGTTTGTCACAGTTCGTCCGGGGCATCCTCCTGGAAAAGAAAACCGATCTGGACCGCGAAGTGGCCCAGATCCCTTGATCGAGCGGCTGGATAAGGAGCGAGCCCCACGGGCGTAAGCCAAATTTAGGCCTAGCCTGACGTAATGTGATAAACAATTCCAGGTTAGATTCCTAAAGAGTAGAGGAGGTTTTTTAGTGGGTAAACCCGTTTTTTAGGGGAGTCCCACACTACAGGCTGGCCACCTGTGTGCGTAAAGCATTTTTCCGCCTCTCCCTAACAAAAAAAAAAAAAAAAAAAAAAAAAAAAAAAAAAAAAAAAAATGGCGGTGGAGGAGTCATAGTATTAAAAATCTCAAAAACTCAATAATAATTATTACTTTCAATTTTAGTAAAACTATTATTTGGCGGAAAGAAGAGATCCCGTTGAGGGCTCGTAGGAGTGTTCAAATTACTGATATTTTCTTTAAAATCTTAATTTTAATGTTGTAAAAAGTAAACAAAAAAGTGGTCGGGAGTGGTAGTTATTATAGTTTTGGAAGGACTCCACGCACTTGGTGGTTTAGGAGTTATGGTATTTAAAATCTCTAATACAAAAAAAATAATACTTTTAATTTTAGTAAAATTATTACTTTAGGGAATAGAGAGATCCCATTGAGGACTCGTAGGAGTATTTTAATGTCTAATTTCTTCTTTAAAATCTTAATGTAATGTTAAAAAATATAAACATATGCCAATTTATATATTTTTTATTTAAATAGTTATAAATGTTCACATGAACTCAACTAACATGTTCACATGAACTATCCCTTTGTTAAATATAAAGATTTTTCATGAAATTCACCTATAACATTGGTTTAGTTGGGGATAAAGCTAGGTTTTAGATAACAATAACGATTATCGGACGGCTTATTAACAATAACTACAGAAAATACTGACAGAATTAAATTACAGTACGATAATTCATTAAATATATACATACATAAAGTACATATTGTGCGTCACATAATAGCAAAAAGGTTTTTAAAGCAAAATTTACAGTTTTACACTTTATTAGCTAAAGACTGATAATCGGTTGTGGTTTTCAAAGAAGTCTTCTTAAGCCTCAACAGTTTTTACACTGCCATAGACAGCTGTCGTTAGTAAATTAGAAAAATAAAATTGTTTTCTAAAAGCAAAGTGTTGATTACTTAAATTCTAATGAACACAAAAAGTAAATAATTTTGTTTTACAACTACAGCGAAGTTTTTAGGTCTTAGAAATGGTAACATAAACCATTACACAAATAAAACCATTATTTATTCTTATTTACTAAAAGTTCTCAGTATGTGAAATACGGCTTGCTTTGCAGACATCTATTATAAAATCCAATTCTGACCAAACGTTTTGGAAACTGGCCTCGCCAATACTTTGTACTGAAGCAGTAATGCGATGCCTGAGCTCCAAGAGATTCAACTGCAGAGGAACAAAACCTTAGTCTTTTACATAACCCCCCCCCCCAAAATTACATTTCATGGCGTTAAGTCTGCGCTTCGTGGAGGCCAACACAACAGAGGAAAATAATTGTCGTCAGCAGCATGGCCAGTCCAAAGCTGGGGTAGACAATAGTCATGGTAAACAACGACTTTTACGCCATTGTTGGCATTGTTGACAACAATCAGCTGTGTGAAAAAAACTTGAAGTGTTTTCCAACCCATTGATAAAGACAGTAGCAACATCGGGCACGTAGTTTTTAATTAATCGATGTACAAAGTTTTTATTGTTTTATATACACACAGTATAATGCCTGTTTAGTGGTTTATATAAACATTATGAACGTTAAATATTACGCAGAAATTTATTTTTTCAATTCCATAACAAAAACAACAAACTCGCAAGAAAATATAAATAAAAAATGTAATCATGTTAAAATTAAAATTTGATGAAAATTTATATTGTTGGGTATGCCTATTCAAAAACTGTATATTATAAGAGAAGAGTTAAACTCGCTTAGTAATAGGATGCGCTTTAGACGGGTGAAAGTACGAAATGCAAGATGACGTTTTACCCTGTGACGTCAGAATCCTGAGCTCACATGTCGTCATCACTGATAAATCCCCGGCTCTGAAAGGAGCCAAAGCAGTCTTGGATGTACACACAATGCGGAACACCTTAATGTTTTGAACAGAGCAAATGTATTTCTTACAATTTATTCGTGAACATAAATTATTGATACATGTTTCTACATGTATAACAATCTTTCATAAAGATTTTTTTATTTAATCAAGTTAGGCATGGCTGAAATCTAATTAGAAAAAAATCAATCATCTATATATATAATTCTGTAAGGGAAATTTCTTGAGCAAAATTGTAGGCGTCATACAAATCATAGAAAGATGGGAGGGGGTCTTAAATTAAAGGTCTCGGTCCCATACACGAGGGAAAACTATCGGCGTTTCCATAATGTTAACAGGAAATGAGAAATCACGTAAAATGTCCACCTTAAGAATAGCATGGGGATTCAAAAAACGTCTGCTTTGTATACATTAAAACATGTGTTATGGTTTAATTTTCAAACAAGACAGATGATAACATTGAGTGAAGATGATAAAATAATTCACACCAAGATAATCAATCATCCATATGTATAATTATGTTTCGAAATTGCTTGAGAATTGTGAGTGTTATACAAATTCCAGAAAGAGGGGAGGGGTCTTAAATTAAAGGTTTCAGTCTCATGCACAAGGGAAAATTATCGGCCTGTCCATAATGTTAACAGGAAATGAGAAATCACGTAAAACGTCCTCCATAAGAATAGCATGGGGATTCGATAAAAGTCTGCTTTGTGTACATTAAAACATATGATTTTAAACCGAGAGACAGATGATAATATTGAGTGAAGAACTATTAATAACAAATTGACACAAATACACCTTGAGTGGTAATACTATAATAAGACGTTTTGTGGCTTTGAGTGACTAAAAATTCTACTTGGAGCGTTACTAACCTTACAAGCTATTTCAAACTGACTGCTGATGTTTACTGTTGTTATAATAATTTAAATTGAAAAAATAAATGTAAGTGTGTATGCAAATTAATTATAAAATACATTCTGATCGTAATAGGGACGCAATGGGCGATGAATTGTGGTTTGAGAAACCCCTACATTAATATATTACAACATGTTTTGGTTTTTTTTTAAGACGAAAAATGTCAAATGATCATGTTGAGTGATGATGATACATTAACTGAAACTTAAAGTGTATCAGTCAACAAAGTGTTGGGATTATGTTAGCTGAATTTTCCAGGAAACCTTTTGGTCATTTCATAGGTTGAAGGGTTATAGGAGAGGCGTTTGTCCTACATACTAGGGGAAAATGTAGCAGGTCAAAAACATTAGAACAAAATAAGAAATTTATAAGAAAGATTATTTACTGAAATTTTTTTTAGGATTCTCCATGTATAGTGATTTTAAAAGAATAGTCTGCTTTGTTTACACAAAATCAAAATTTTGGATTAGGAGGGACGGATATTGACAGTAAGTGAAAATGATCTATTTTGAGGGGCTGTGTTTCAATTTTGTGACTAAAAATTAAAAATAAACTTGACAGTCACTAAAAAATCCATTCAATTTTAGGATAAACAAGACAATGAAACAAGTATGTATGATACAAAGTATTGAAAGTTTATTGACTCTTAAATGGGTGCTGAACATCCGCCATGTTTTTTTCTCTTTGACGCTTCCCTATGTTATATTAAAAAACCGTCATAGCGCAAAGGAATTATGATTTCTTTCAAAACTTATTTTTCATAATCGATATAAGTTTAACAACAGACAAAATGAAGCATTTACAAACATGTGGCCTAATAGTACAGGATTGTAAAGAGTGCTTGGAGGTGAATGGTCTGTTCAAACGGTATTGTTAAAAATATTATTTAGATTAAAACGAAATTTTCTGGAAACTTTCGTAGTGACAAACTGGTAAACTGCTATGGTTCATACTATTTTAATTTTATGATTAGGGGCTTTTGCCCCTATGAGCCACTAGTTTTTAAAATTTATGTTTTGAGTTGTCGATTTTACTATACAATACTAGCAACTTTTATTTATTTTTTTAAAATGAATGTTTTCAGTTTTAGTTGGACAGCAATATGCATTTTCTAAATTAAAATTTTCCTATTGGTATTATTCATCAGTTCATTATGCGAGAAGGTGCCTTGGAAATTACAGTGAAAGTGGTGAAGGCTTGAAGTGCCATCGGACTAAAAGCTCTACCTTTCAAAGCGGCATTTGGGTGTGAAACGGAAGCAGGTTGTTCATTCTCGGGAAGGGAATGAGTAACACTGCTGTTACTCCGTCTAGGCCTACCTCACGCATGTTGCTCGACGTACTATTTTATTCAAATACGTACTTATTTTCAAGATAAAAACTGTGGCGATAACTTTAAAAGACGTTTTTAAACCCAAGCTGTCGCTAAAGCTTATTTCATTAGCCACTTAATAGTATTCACTTTCACATTAAAGTTGTTTAGTTATTGTAAAATACGTAAAATACTATAGGGTTTTTAATAAAGATTTAAAATGAAATAATAATTTTAAAATATAACTCTTTTCATTATTTTTATTTTTCAAACAAATTCTTTGTTTGGTAAATATTATATGTGGTGTTATTATTGGTGATCAAAGATCCCAATGAGACGAAATCCTTCCCTCCTTAACTTTAATTTAAAAGTTTGTCTTTTGAATTTTGCTTTGAGAAATTGAAAGAGGTTAGTCTTAAAAGTATTTAAAATAATTATAATTTCACTAAACTGCACTACAGCGAAATTATGCGACATCATAATTTTATTTTACAGTGAATATTGGTAAAAAAAACAAAATACCAAACCAAAATAAAACTTTAATAATTCAACATCGTAATTTAGGCCTAATAATTAAATGACCATAACATATTTACAAACAAATCATACTTAGTATGACAAAACTATAAATTTAAACTATAAATTAAAATATTTATATAAAAAAAATATGAAATATATTAAAATTTTATTAAATATGGTTAAAAATTCATCAAACGTTTCGAGTTTGGAAACAGGACAACAGCTGGCTGGCTCTGCTTGGTTTGCAGACCCCTGGCCTCTCTAGCCGACATCTGCCATTGAATATGGAAATGCTCGTCCACCACTATCCAGCTTTATGACTGGAATTTAAATAACAACTAAAGAAACTTTCCTTGTATACAATCTTTTTTAACTTTCCGTTTTCTTTTGGTTCGTTAATAGTCTAATACTGAGAATCTAACACTGAGAAAGTTTTTAAGAAGTAAACTTAATAATATCCTGACGGTTCCTCATTTTTTAGCAACTTTACTTTTAATATTCCTCCTCATTTGCCAATATAAGAAAAACTAAACGACTTTGCCAAGATTATCCTTTTCGATCATCATCGAATATTTTATTAAGGTTCATTCACATTTTTGTGAAAACTTCAACACTATCTTATAATAGAAAAGTTAGAATGTCATAAGCAAGCTTTCTATACTAAAATTGATGTTTTATTTTTGAAGATATTTTAAAAGAATTCTGTGGGCCAACAGAGCAAAGGTGTGCTCTCCTAGGTAGCGTAAGACGATTTGACTAAGCCTCTTAAGATTATCATCATAAGTCCTCGTTAATTAACTAATGTTTCGTTTATTAACTACTTTACCGTTTGCATCACTTACCGTCAGTGTGATAAAATAAGGGACATTTTAAATCTTATCAATGTTTGCTATTTCAAAAGTCTTAATTGTCTGACTAGAGGTTTCAGATCATGATTATAAGCTACTTGTAAATTTCAGAAATATGGAAATATAAAATGTGTCATCACATAAACGATCCCTGCGATTATGTTTTATGCTACATTGCTTGCATGGGATACGGAAGATATTAATTAAATAGTTTGGTAATATATGCATTTACAATTTTAACACGGTAAAGAAATGTTGATTATGTTAAACTATGAACATTCATCCGAATTTAAAACACAAGTCTGTATCATAATTAACTTGTCTTACTTACCTATTGTAGGTCTACTACTATTATTCAACTCCACACGCCGCTCATAGTGCGACAAGAATATTCAAGAGAAATTAGCAGAAGCAATTATAAAGTCATTAACGTTTCAGCAACTTTGGCCGGTTGTTAGAATGAAACTTGCTTTGGAACAATGACTGTGATTCAATAGAGTTCAATTATCAGTTTCGTTTAAACCTTACTAAAGAAAATAAAAATTTAAGTGTGCTATTTTTAGAAAATCCAGTACTTGTATGAAACAATTTATTTATATGAAGAAGATGAAATTATTTCTAATTGTTAAATAAACATTTGAGCAACATAGGTCATAGCTAAATATCTCAAAAAAATTATCAAAATGTTTTCACTCACACTGTATTTACTTTTATTTTTATGTATTTTAGTTGATGAATAAATTTAATAAAACTCAAATGGTAGTAAAAAATACCTAAGTTTACTTTAAGTCACGCACTTTTACTTCACGTCAGTTTACATTAGTTTACGCACGTCACGAATCGTTGCCAGGCGATACTCGACGAATACAGCTCCAGTCTGAGTGCTCGGCAGATGGTGTGAAACTTGTATACAATGAAAATTAAATACAATCACATAGTTAAATAAACTAATTGTCGCTCCCTAATACTCTAAATGAAAACTCCATGTTAATAAACAATATCCTGTTTTGTCAGTCACCGTTGTGTTTGAATTTGAAAGTAAAATGAAAAGTAAACAGAAAAACTAAATAAATTAAAATGTTAAATGACAGAAGGGAGACAGGTTATTTTTATGAAGATATCACAGTTTTTTTAACAGCTGTTTGTTTTCATGAAGTGAATTGTATGTTAGGTATACTTACTAAATTTAGTCTTGTATTTAAAATACATTGAATTTTGAAGTCTAATGGAGCGAAGCACATTTAACTGAGGGTGACAAAAATTATTCCATGACGTCTACAGAGAATTCCCTTGACACTTCAATCATCAAAATCGGTTCATAAATAAAAGAGTTTTGCTACTCACAAGAAATTCCTTACGGAATTAGTAAGATAGATTATGAGGTTAATTACACCGTTTGTTAAATAACTTTACAACATTAATCGTTTTAACTTTTGAAAAATATACTTAGTTTGCTGGTGTCGAATTAAATAAATACCAGTGATAGTGGTGGTTGCATACTTTCCATTCATTTGTTGCATGATTGCCGCTTTCACTTGACTTTCCATAGCTAAATCTATGTTTGTTTTGGTGTAAAGAATTACATTAAATGATCTGACAGTCCCTAGGCTTAACCGTTTTACCAACTACATCCAAGATCATAATTATAAGACCTATGTAACAATTTTATACATATTTTGTATAACATAAATCCATCCAACTAAACACAGCTAGCACAAACTTTATGCGGCTAAAGCAGCAATTTGAACGCAAATGCCACCAGTGTTGGTTTCGGTGAATTTCAGAACTAGCATGTAATGTGTGGCAAAACTTGGAGTGTTACCCTTCACAGTGACACACAAACACATATGTAGATACTGTTAATATGTACATGCATTTTTCAAGTTATGCTCCATGTAACAAAAGTATTACGTGCACGTATAGCAAAGACTAAGAAATGCGATTAAAGGAAATAATACAAATGAATAGGAGCTATAATTAATGAGGTGTGCTGATAGTTGAAGGAAGTAACAAATTTATTTGCAAAATCGTAAGTATTAAAATAAATAAATAAATACTCTTTATAAAAACCAAATGTAACAATTAAATAATAGCACTTACCTAACACTGTTTATAAATTGTAGTTCAGCAGGTATATAGAAAATGCATTAAGTTACTTATGATTCTTCTTGAAGATATTTTTTATAACTTAGTGTGCATCTTCATGGAGTCAATTCACCTTTAAAAGTCTTTGTTGTTAAACCATCTGTGAAATCTCAAAAATCTGTCCTTTCACCAGTTAGTGGTTCGACCGGAAGTTGGAGATTTTGCGGATCGGCGACTTTTCCAACTGGATGTCTCCCAACCATCTTTAATTCGCTCGACCTTCCACTCTGACCATAAACTTGGTCACAACTGTATTAACTGGGTATGACAAAAAAGCTTCCATACGCTTAAACTTTAAATGAAAAATCAGCGAAAAGATTTGTGTAGCCTACTAGATAAACAAGTTTTCGAATTTTAACTATAGATGTTTGTCCGACAATGGTAACTACCATGTATGATTTTAAACTCGCAAAAATACATAAATTTAATATTTGAGTTAAAATGTACATAAATTTAACACTTTAAAATAGGGACCTAACATAAAATGTATATTTATTTAAGTTGACATATAAATTTAACAAAGCACTCTTTTAGCGAGAGTGCTTCCCATATTTTGTTCCCATAGGGAATAAGCTATTACCGTAGGTCTCATGTTAAGACCTAAGCCCGGGACCATGTTACTTTTTCGTTTTGAGGTGCCCAGAGACAAAAATAATAGTCATTAAAATATATATATATATATATATATATATATATATATATATATATATATATATGTGTGTGTGTGTGTGTGTGTGTGTGTGTGTGTGTGTGTGTGTGTGTGTGTGTGTGTGTGTGTGTGTGTGTGTCTAGACACGATAACTCTCGTAAAAACGGTCCAATCGACACAAAATTTGGTAGGGATGTGTAATCCTACACTTATTTGGATGAGTTCGTAAACCAGACATATCGACCTACCGGAAAGGGTAGTTTTGGCGGGCTTTGTACCCCAAAAATGGTTTTTTGCATTTGTCATATGTAATTTTTAAAAAATTTAAATTTTTATTTTGACCATTAGATTTAGCTAAAATACCCCCGTCGCAGCAGACCTGCGTAGTATTATGACCAGATAAACCTGTAAACCAAAAATCATCACAAGCTCATAAATAGGGAAATAAACGTATCTCCTTACGATAAATGTAGGGAAAGAGTATGCAGGTATGCTGCATGGGGAACACTAAAAGTAGGTTTTTAGCATAAAAAAATTATTTTGACCATATGAAGCCATACACTAAATTTCATCAATATCTGTCCATTGCTAAAGGAGTTTGCCAATTCTCCATATGATGAGAAAAGAGTATTTAGGTTTGCTGCCATGATCAGCAAAAAACCAAGATTTTTTACTATAAATGGATGAATCTCAACAAAATGAAGCTGAATACCAAGTTTCATCCAAAAACATTCGTTAATAAGTAAAATATTAACACATCCTTATTCTCCATAAGATTAACATTGGAGCCTCAAAATACAACGTACTGTCTTTAGACTTTTTAATATCTCGGTAACCAATGGAGATAGAGCAAAGCTTCAAAATGCTAAATTGTGTGTTTTTTTGAGCTAAATCCAATGGTCTAAAAAAAATTTGAAATTTTTAAAAATTACATATGAAAAATGCAAAAAACTTATTTTTTGGGTACAAAACCCCCCAAAACTACCCCTTCCGATAGGTCGATATGTCTGGTTTACGAACTCATCCGAATAAACGTAGGATTACACATTTCTACCAAATTTGGTGTCGATCGGACCATTTTTACGAGAGTTATTGTGTCTAGGGACACACACACACACACACACACACACACACACAAATATATATATATATATATATATATATATATATATATATATATATATATATATATATATATATATATATATATATATATATATATAAGTATATAGTACTATGGGGTTCCTAGGACACTTTTGGAGACAATCAAAAATTAAACAAATTTCACAGTTTTTTAATACAATTATGCAATATTTTTGCCATTTTTTGGCCAATTTTCAGCTTTTGTCAAATTGTCATAAAAAATATGCAATTTTAATGAAATTTTTAATAAATATGCATGAATTTATATAAAATTGTTTACAGAATAAAATTTTTTTTAAACCAGTAAAATTGAAATTTTGTATAAGATGATTTAAAATTTATTATCAATACAATTATACTAAAATAATTATTCAAATTTAACTAAAGCAGTTTCTTTATCATCAAAAGTCTTAAAAGCAGTGACAATTAAATTTAAATCTTTTTTATTTAATTTTTTAATAGTTTTATCATCAATTATATTAGTAAATCTTTTTGGTAAATGTACTTTACATTTTTCTAATTCAACAATAATTGTATATCCATATTTATCTTTAATTCTTTCAAATTTTTCAATTTTATATTTTTCATTTAAATTTAAACTTTTTAATGGTTTATATTCTTTAAATCTTAATTCTCCAATATTATTAATTTCTTCTAACAGATCCATTTATATAGGGAAAAAATATTACAAATTCATTTTTGATAGATATGTTAAAAAGTTATCATCATAATTAGGTTTCATACAAAAATCCATATTTAAATATTTAAAAATCATTGGTAATAATTTTTTATATGATATATTACTTTTCTTAAAACATAAATATTTATTAAAAACTAGTGTAATTTTTTCTTTATATTCATGATTCAATTCAAAATTAATATTGTATATTTTGTTTAAAAATTGATAGTAAAATATCCAATTTGTATAATTCCTTTGCTTTAAAAATAAGTTTATATTCTTAGGTGTTATTTCAAAATGATTGGAAATACATAAAATATATAATTCATTAATTAATTGGTGTGTTTTATATGGTTGAAAATGGTTAAATTCTCTTAAAATATGTTTAAGATGTTTATTCTTATTACTTTTTCTCTTAATCTTTTTTTCATAAATAATTCTTTTACATATATTACATCCTACACAATTTCCAATAATAGTAAAATTAGTTTGAATATGACATCTATAACACATATCCATTTATTAAAAAAATATTTTATACAAAAATGAATTGAATCAATTCATTTATGTATAAAATATTTTTTATATATAAACGAATGAACCAATTCATTGTCACAAGTGTAAGAAAAAAACTAAAAATATTAATCCACAAATTATTGAAATGAAAAATGGATTATATAGAATAGCTACTAAATGTTTAATTTGTAAAACAAATAAAAGTAAAATTTTAAAAAAAGAAGTTAAACCTATAATTGAAAAAGAATTAACTAAAAATGAACAAATAATTGAAGCAAATGAAATTCATGCGCCAATCAGAAAGAAATTTCTAAAAAGAAAAATAATTACATTAGGTATTGATGATTTATGGGCAGCAGATTTAATTATAATGAAAAATTATGAAAAAGAAAATGATGGTTATAAATATATGTTAAATGTGATAGATACTTTCTCAAAATATGTTTGGTCAAAACCATTAAAGAAAAAAGATGGAAAATCAGTTTCTAGAGCATTTGAAGAAATAATTAAGGATGCAATTAAAATTAATCATAAATCACCTAATCTTTTACATACAGATAAAGGATTAGAATTTATCAATAAAGAATTTAAAGAAATATTAAATAAATATGATATTAAATTGTATCATACAGAAAATGAAGAAAAATCAAGTATAATAGAAAGGTATAATAGAACACAAAATGAAAAAATGAAAATACAATTTGAAATTAATAAAAATTATAGATAAATAAAAATATTACACCAAAAATTGTTAAAGAATATAATAATTCATATCATTCAACAATTAAAATGAAACCAATTGAAGTAAATAAAAATAATGAAAAGGATTTATTAGATACTGTTTTTAAATATAAACCACCAAAAATAATAACCAAATCAAAATTTAAAATAAATGATAGAATTAGAATTGGAAATAAAAAATCAACATTTTCTAATAAATATAAAAATAATTGGTCTAGAGAAATATTTATAATTTCTAAAATTAATAATACAAATCCAGTTACATATAGTATAAAAGATCAAAATAATGAAGATATTATTGGAAATTTTTATGAATATGAATTGAAAAAAACCAATTTGTAAATTTTATTTTATATAAATGGAAAAGAAATGTTTAAGGTGTAAATTATATAAAGATATATCTAAATTTTATAAAGATAAAAATACTAAAGATGGGTTATATTATTATTGTAAAGAATGTAAGGATTTGTATTATAAAAATTATATGATAATATTAAAGTTATTGAATTAAATGAAAAACAATGTCATAAATGTAAAGAAATTAAAGATATTTCAAATTTTAATAATTATCATTATAGTAAAGATAGAAAAAATGCAATTTGTATACAATGTATTAGAGAAATGTTTTTAAAACCACAATTTTGTGAATGTGGAAGAAATATTAAATGGATTAATAATTATTTAAGACATTTAGAAACTAAGATTCATGACAAAAATATAACAAAACTAAAAAATTTAAAAATATGATAAAAATAATAATTTTACTTGTTTTAAAAAAGTTTAAATTTTATTAAAAAAATACTATAGAAAACTTAAATTAACTTGTGAAAAGTTGACTATTGATTTTATTGAAAAAATACTCTAGAAAATTTAAATTAACTTGTGAAAAGTTGACTATTGATTGAAAAAATACAATTTAAACTATAAATTACCTAGAAAAAAGTGGAAAAACTTCTCATATTTTTAAGAGTTTTATTTCTAAGTAAAAATTATGTCTAATAAATGGAACGAACAAATAAAAATATTAATTGTCCTTACTGTAATAAAAATATATTACATAAAAATTATGATAGACATTATAACTCAACTAAACATTTATTAAATAAACAGAAATATGATAATAAAATATTTGAATTAAAACATTGGTGTAAAAATAATAATATATATAATTATAAAAATAAAACTTTAGATTAATTAACAAATATTAAAGAAAAATTTGATCTTACAAATTATTCATTATTTAATATAGAAAAATTAAATGAAATTGCAAAAAAATTATCTGTCAGAAATTATGAAAATTTATCTAGAGATGAACTAATTAAAAGATTAAACAAAATTAAAGAAAATCCAAATAATTTAGAATATAGATCATTAAAATATATCCAAAATTTAGCAATTAAAAATAGTATTAAAATTGTTAATAAAACTAGAAGAGAATTAATTGGATTATTAAATGATTATTTTAAAAATAGACCAATTCGAAAAGAAAATATAATAAATATTCAAGAAGCTTCGTCATTAAAAGGATATTTTCAAGATTATATTTTAACAAATTCAAATGATGATTTAGATATTAATGATTATTTAGAAACTCAAAGAAATGAAATAAAAAAATTGATAGAAAAACAAAAATTTAAAAATATTAAAGGACAGATGGCTTTAGAATGTGAATATGAAAGAAAATTAATAAATGGTGAAATTCAAAATAGTAATATGTATTTTTGCATAAAAAGTTCAGATATTTTAAATATAGATGATTTTATTGATGATCAATTTAAGAAATTAATAGTTAGAGAACAACTAAATCAACCATCAAAAGGCTCTGGTTGGTCATTAAAAAGATGTGTTGAATTAAATCTAAAATTATCTAAAAATAATTCATTAAATGCTGGATCATATACTGTATAGAATTACCAAATGAAATTAAGAATAAAAAATGTTGTGTAAATTTTAAAAATAAAGATGAATATTGTTTTATTTATGCAATTAGATGTGCTATTGATAAACCAAACGAACATGCTGAAAGAGTTAAACAATATCAAAAATATATAAATGATGATATTTTTAAAGGTTTTGATTATCCAATAACATTAAAAGATATTAAATTATTTGAAAAAAGATCGTTTGACTCTAAATATAACTATCCATCAATGTCAATAAATATTTATAGAATTGATGAAGATGAAAAAATAGTGCCATTACAAATATCTGAACATTATAATGTAAAATTAGAAATTGATTTATTATATTATAAAATTGGTAATAATTGTCATTATATATTAATAACAGATTTAAATAAATTGGTATATTCTCAATTATCAAAACATAAAACAAAAAAATATATTTGTAGAAGATGTTTGACTCATTTCTACAAAAATAAGGACTTGAATAATCATTTAGAAATATGTAAATCATTAGAACCTTGTAGACCTATAATGCCATTTCCTGGTCAAAAAGTAAGATTTAAAAACTATTACAAAAAGTTTGAACATCCATATGTAATTTATATGGATTTTGAAAGTATATTAGAAAAGATTGATAATTGTAAAAATAATCCAAATTGCTCATATACAAATAAAATTCAAAAACATATACCATATGGATTTACAATCTATTTAGTATCT
>CM061534.1:67003470-67064886 GCA_030545055.2 Neoaliturus tenellus
CAAGTGCATCTTTTATTTTGATTAGGCTATCAGTACGTTTAAACTGCTTTATATTTCCTAATATGTACTATTCAATTTTATATAAAACAGCCTTTTTATCATAAGAATATAAACAAATTGACAACCTAAGTGGTATAGATCAATGATGTAATCATAATTATTGTATAATTTTTTATAGTAAGTGTATATAATTATTTAAATACATTTTGTATGTAAAAAATCTTAAATGGCAATAATAATAAAACATTCACAATGTACGTTATTTAATTTAATAATACTTTAATTTTTGCATAACTCTTCCATCGCTCTCAAGCTATAATATTAAAAGTAATGAAAACTTTTCAACAAAATAAATGCTATAATATTTTCTATCGAAATTCATAAAAAATTCAAGGTCTACTGAATTTGTTCGTGTAAAACTAGGTAGATTTGATAAGATCGTTGGAATAATATCTAACATTGGTATCCGCTGTAGGCCTACCACTGTCATTTGATGGAGTTGAAATCAGGCGATGTAGCTTTTCTCATTCATGACTTAAAAATATTAAACTTAAATTGCTCGCTTGCCAAGATATTTTTTCAAAGTTAATAATTATTTCATTATTTTAATCTAGTGTTAAAATATAATTAATTTTAATAATATTTTTTATGCGCTTATAAATAGATTCTCTCTCAGAGGTTGTATTTGAACAAGTCATAAAATATAAAATTTGTTATTATGTATTTTATTTAAGTAAAACAACAATTTATTTAAGAAGTCATCTTTTGACTTGCCAAAACACTTTTCTAGAAACATGGTTGGACGTAATTACCTTCAACGTATATAGTGGCATCATATAGCTTTGATAACTAAAATCTCACTGCATGGAAGGAATTTCGTTTGAGCAAGATTGTTCGTAGTTTGCCGAGCATGGAATTGCAATATTAATTAATTTCATCCTCTCTCCAGAGGATTGTACTGTAAAATATTTATACTCATGAGAAATACAATTTAAATAAAATTGCTTGTAGTTTTGGAAGCTGTTTTTTTTTTTTATAAAGTTAAATACATATGGAAGACGAACCAGTAGGAACATATAAGTTACCACTGCAACGATATAATCACATTTAAGACTGTTAAATATTTTTTACTAATCGGCCTGTGAAAGCTCTAAAAATACACACTAACTATTCTATGGTTGGTGATATCTTCACTGGGTTTTTAATGGTGCATGGTGTAACTTCATGGTAATAACTTACTTCATGGTAATAACTTAACTCTATGGTATTTTTAACTTTAAAAGAATAAAACAAAATTATACATAACTTAAAATTAGATGCATAAACGCAAGGAGCCAATTGAATAGCAAATGTGATCTAATATAAAAGTAATTTGACATATAAATTATTATTTTTGCTTTACTTTTTTATTGTTAGATGTATTAATATTTTTTTATCTGACCAGTGACAGTGAAAAAATCCATTTTGTTCACTTGCTTCGAAAATCGCTTTTCCGATACAACCATTGCTGTGTTAAAGGTAGGTTTTCCCTATCAACTTTTCATATTAAAAATGTACTAAAAGTGCAACAGTAACTAGCCGATTATTTTTAATAGCAAGAGGTAGATTCGTGACCGAGGTAAAAACTTAAATGCTTGCTTTTTGAGATTATTTAAATAAATTGAACATTTATGAGGATTATCAATTCATACCACGGTATGAATATTTTTAAACTAATAAAATATGATCTAGAACGAAAAATGCGATTAAAAGATCCTAGCAATAAAATAGTGTTAAAAAACTGGAAATGTGAGATTTAGTTGATTTTTCAGTACAGGGTCTGTTGAATTAGTGAATACTTGTGAGTCTTTCACGTGGGAGAAAAGACAGCGTAACAACTGATTTCAGTGTACCCTAACAATTATTTTGAAATAATTATGCGATTACTTTTAAAAACAAGCCTTCCTGTATATGAGCCATATAATCATTTAAAGACTAACATGTCAAAGTATTTTAATTTGATTTCTTTTATATCTTGATTACTTACTTCGATCGTTCTGTTTAAGATTAAGATGTAAAGATACACTGGATGAGTGATTTTAGAGCTTGTCTTTGAATCCAAAGATCTTCGGTGTGACCCTGAGCAAAGTACTTGAACTTTTGGAGGGTTCTAAAATGGACCCAACGCCATTGTTCACCGGCTTGTAATTAATGGCCATTTCAAAACATTTGCTAATATTTAACATTAAAAAGCTACATTTAATTTGATTTATGACACTTATTTTCATTCAGACATGTTCCCCTTAAAAGACGCAAAAGACTGTGTCTGTTTCTCAAAATTTATCAAAAAGTATCAAAAGTTAAAGTATTAGAGTTGATGGAATAAAATAATCTAGACATTATTGTTAGAAAACTTAACTTTATTATCAATTTCCTATCGTAAAGGAAGGCTAAAATTCATGTAACTTAACAATAGTACCTTTATAAAATAGAGTACTATAAGTAACGATATAAAACAATTAAATACATTCATTCTATGATTATTAAAACAGTTTTCTAAATCGTATCTACTGTATCATTGTTCTCTAGATTAAAATTTGAACATACTATTTACATGACTTGGTATGTGAGTAAAAGCTTTTTACAAGTAGCTATAAAGAGGCTGGAACTGATGTGAAGTTTATTGTCTTAAGTATACAAGATGGAACTATGTATTCACGTTACTATCGAAGGGTACATACAAACGAGATTAAAAATTATAGAAAATGTTTTTCGACTGTTCGACTTGTCCTTCAATTCCAATTTGATCCTATTTACATTCAACACAATTTTATACTTTTGATTTGAAGTGAAAGCGGTTTTATTAATATAACAAATAATATATAACCACTTATTTTTAATATTACCATACAATCATTGGAACATTAAAGTTTTAATAGAATATTAAATTATTTTAGTTATTTAAAATACATTTTACTTATCATAAAGACTACATTTAACAAGGCATCAGTATTAAAAAGTATTTTTAAAAGTAAAATTTGCATTCTTATTTCACAATTATACAGTAGAACTGCGTTACCCTGCCTTTGTGGAAATACTTTAACCTCAACGAAATTTAAATAACCAAGTGAAATGTTTATCGGTTGTTGCTTCATTTTTAGATTTCCAAAATTTTAGTAGTAAATTACTGATTTAACATGGGACTATCGTCCTGATACTCTAAACCAATTTCTTTAAACGTGATCTCTTCAGCCTTAATTAAATATAATTATCGAAGTTCGAATTATAGCATATTTACAGCAATCAAAGTATTTTAATATCGAACTAACATTAATAGTTAATTGGTTGCAAATACGCTATTATATCCTATTTATATAGCATAATTGCCATAATCTATACGTAATATCACTACCATAATCGATATAAAATATATTCTATGATTGTTAAGATAGGCACTACTATTTGCCGTTGTACCTAATACGTTATCACGAAACTAATGAAAGACTACGCCCTGGAATTAAAAAATTAAAACTACAATTTTTCATTAATGGTTGGATCAAATTATGGCTCTAACAAAAAGAAATCTTTTAGTGGTCAGTGTAGGGTTTTCCACAACACGTAGGATTTTACGCTCTAAATAGTTAAAACTGTAAGTTTGTAATAAAAATTATACATACAAATAATTACCTTTTAAAAAATCACTATTATTTACTAATTCATTAATTTCATTATACTATTATCATTTCAAAATTTAAATTCGAAGAGGTAACTTTTTATTGTTGCAATACTAACAAGAAATCAACATGAATTGGAAGATATAAATTTCAGGCTGTGCCAAAATGGCTATGATTTGTATAATATTAAACAAGAACATATTGATTACGGTATAATGAATGAATAAACCAGTTGAGTTTGAGTTATTCCATTCATAAATAAACACATGATTTTGCATATAGTTTGTTAACATAACGTATCGATATGTAAACATATATAGACAACAATTGTGTTTTTTGAAACTTTATTTGTTATTGTATGAAAATAAAATGAAATATAAGTGTCTGCGAGAGTCGTCACCAGCTTCAATGGTCTCTCTCTCTAAGGAATTTAATTTTCGTTGTTTACAGGTATGAATTCCAATTATGATAATCAATGATAACAATAATGAATCAAACAGAGTAATAAATGGGGGTTTGCTTTAACATGAAATCTTGAGCAGAAAGTAAGTGTGATGAGTCGTAAACAGTAGACTTATGATTTGTTTAAACGTCTCGGTTTTCAACATTATTTTTGACAAAAATGGAGGTATAGGTATAGACAATTTGATAAATTACTATATAGTAAAAATAATTTATTTAGGAATATAATTTGAAAAGTTAAATTTTAAGGTCTAATGTTATACTCATTAAGCATATTAGTATTTCAGTTTAAAGTATAAAACTTTATTAAATAAACCGGCAATCTTATAAAGAGAACCATTATCATAATACAAAAGTATTTCATTTGAAGTTCTTACAATAACTGGAAAAAATTGTTATGGCTTTTATTTTTATTGATAAAATAAATGTTTGGACCAGTAATTTGAGCTGTCCTTTGGTGTCTCCTACAATCTTAAATAATTGGTCGTAGTTTAGTAACAATTAGGGCATCAGGAATTTACTTTTTCAAAGAACATAGATTTTACGGCAATCAATAAAATAGGAAACAATAAATATGGACACTAATGGTCAAACCATCACATTGTATTCCTAATCTAAATTATATTCGTAATATTTCGAATAATTGGCTTACTTTAGACATCACTTCTCTTAGGTCAAGAAAGAGTTTTTGCTCTTAGTGAATAAGTTTCATATTCAATAAACTTCCTAACGTTAATCAAATTTCATATATATAATTATAAAGTTTACTTTCTTTTCATGGTTAGTGAACAGAGAAACTAGTTTTTCACTTTCATAAATGAACCACTATTGCCGGTGAAGCACTATGTGACTTGAAAACAGTAGTTACATCTATACTTTATACAGTATAAAACTTTCAATCCCAACATAGACCCTAGATACTTCGATTAAAACACGATAGGTATTTGATACCGTTAATAAACTCATAACATTAAAATTCATTGAAAAATCAATATTTGGCAGTATAATATTGAACAGTTAATAGATCTCTTATAGTTAAATTATTAAAATATACATTAACATGAAATATTTATCTACACAATTCTTTTATTAAAGGTTTTTAATAGATTCTTTCCTTCAATCATTTACATAGTATAAAATCTTAAATAATTGAAATTTACCTAGCAAAAGTATCAGAATTTCTCAAATAGATTTATTTAAAATCTATACAAATAAATGTTTTAATTTCATTTTTTATTATTTAATCCTATTGTTGAATCTCTTTTATAATTAATCAATCTATAAAGCTTAAAAATCTCTCGAATAACATAAGAACTTAAATAAATTAATAAATTTAAATTGTTTGTGGAACTATTTTATTAATAGAGACGTTGTATTTTCAAATAAATGTATACAACTATTATGAATCTTCCACATCTTGCCGATGAATTCTCTATAGTTTTTCAAAAGTACAACCTTTAATATCTTGTTATTATTCACGAAAGTCAAATATAAACACATGAATAATATCAATTTGAAACAACTATAAAAATAGGACAACCTTGTATAACTATACATTGTTTTTTCTAAGCACTACCTGTAACATTCCTAGATTTGTTTCTCAATAACAAGTCCCAATTAATTTATTTAAAATTCCTATATAGTCTATTTAAATATACACTTGCAATTCTGCGCGCTAGTAGCTGACTCCCACCCTCAGATAAAATGGCGTCACACTTCCAGTCTTGAATAAATTCAAATTTACGTAGTATAACTAAATTTCTAAGACTTTAACATTATTAGACTCATGGGATGGTTAAATGTACGTGCGTAACTTGAGGTCTCAAAAGAGCAATTTGTGCGCATAAACGTGATAGTGAAGTTTAAATAAATAATGATCATAAAAACTTGTTAGTTATAAGTTACATATAAGTTCTATAAACTGAGATTTTGCAAAACCTGTACTCGAAATTTTAAATAAACATTTTCATAAAAACATTTCAATCGTATTTCAAATAATTTAAATAAAGTCTACAATAAAATAATTAATATATTAAAACAGATAAATTAAACCTTCATTACCAACTTGGCTCTTTGAGGCCCCCAGCTGTTTCTAATCAATTATCCGCCGCTTCATAAGTGGTCAAAGTAGTGGACGTTAAAAAAGCTGATAGGTACCAGGTAAAGACTTGAATATTAAGAACCCTTCCTGTTATGCTGTTTATTATTATAGCTACCACACTTCTCAGAAATATTTAATTTGTGGTATTTTATTAAAATATAAATTAAGTTTTTTATAATAATAGTATATTATTTTTCATATTCCTACTAAGTTAATAATGAACTAAGTTCTATGAAAGTCAACATCTAGAGGTGTTCAATTCTAAAATATTAATCTTTAAAAGTATAATCATTAAACATAAACATAATTTAAAAAAAACACATTATTCACAGTCAGTACTGGATTGTAATTTAGATATAAAAACATTAGGGAACATTAGATCTAGAAACAATAATGTAATCGAACTTATGAGGGTATTCTAATTTTAATTTCAAGATAAAATATATTGAAGAATCATAGCTAGCGATGTGAATTCCAACGTTAACTAAAAATCAAAAAGGTAGTGCGCCCAAATCTGGTACCTTCAGCGATGAACATTAATCAATAATAATAATAATAATAATCAATAAAATAATAGAGACTGGCAGCTCAGGTGGTCCCAGGAGTGGAGGTCTAACCGTCAACATGACCGAACATCCGGACACTGGAGACAGGACGAGAGAAACTCCGGCCCGGTCACACCGTGGTCACCCGATCGACCTGGAGCAGGAAGAACAGTTATGGTACCAACATGACCGAACATCCGGACACTGGAGACAGGACGAGAGGAACTCCCGGCCCGGTCACACCGTGGTCACCCGATCGACCTGGAGCAGGAAGAACAGTTATGGTACCAACATGACCGAACATCCGGACACTGGAGACAGGACGAGAGGAACTCCCGGCCCGGTCACACCGTGGTCACCCGATCGACCTGGAGCAGGAAGAACTGTTATGGTACCAACATGACCGAACATCCGGACACTGGAGACAGGACGAGAGAAACTCCCGGCCCGGTCACACCGTGGTCACCCGATCGACCTGGAGCAGGAAGAACAGTTATGATACCAACATGACCGAACATCCGGGCACTGGAGACAGGACGAGAGAAACTCCTAGCCCGGTCACACCGTGGTCACCCGATCGACCTGGAGCAGGAAGAACAGTTATGGTACCAACATGACCGAACATCCGGACACTGGAGACAGGACGAGAGAAACTCCCGGCCCGGTCACACCGTGGTCACCCGATCGACCTGGAGCAGGAAGAACTGTTATGGTACCAACATGACCGAACATCCGGACACTGGAGACAGGACGAGAGAAACTCCTGGCCCGGTCACACCGTGGTCACCCGATCGACCTGGAGCAGGAAGAACAGTTATGGTACCAACATGACCGAACATCCGGGCACTGGAGACAGGACGAGAGAAACTCCCGGCCCGGTCACACCTTGGTCACCCGATCGACCTGGAGCAGGAAGAACAGTTATGGTACCAACATGACCGAACATCCGGACACTGGAGACAGGACGAGAGAAACTCCCGGCCCGGTCACACCGTGGTCACCCGATCGACCTGGAGCAGGAAGAATAGTTATGATACCAACATGACCGAACATCCGGACACTGGAGACAGGACGAGAGAAACTCCCGGCCCGGTCACACCGCGGTCACCCGGTCGACCTGGAGCAGGAAGAACAGTTATGGTACCAACATGACCGAACATCCGGACACTGGAGACAGGACGAGAGAAACTCCCGGCCTGGTCACACCGTGGTCACCCGATCGACCTGGAGCAGGAAGAACTGTTATGGTACCAACATGACCGAACATCCGGACACTGGAGACAGGACGAGAGAAACTCCTGGCCCGGTCACACCGTGGTCACCCGATCGACCTGGAGCAGGAAGAACAGTTATGGTACCAACATGACCGAACATCCGGGCACTGGAGACAGGACGAGAGAAACTCCCGGCCCGGTCACACCGTGGTCACCCGATCGACCTGGAGCAGGAAGAACAGTTATGGTACCAACATGACCGAACATCCGGACACTGGAGACAGGACGAGAGAAACTCCCGGCCCGGTCACACCGTGGTCACCCGATCGACCTGGAGCAGGAAGAATAGTTATGATACCAACATGATCGAACATCCGGACACTGGAGACAGGACGAGAGAAACTCCCGGCCCGGTCACACCGTGGTCACCCGATCGACCTGGAGCAGGAAGAACAGTTATGGTACCAACATGACCGAACATCCGGACACTGGAGACAGGACGAGAGAAACTCCCGGCCCGGTCACACCGTGGTCACCGGATCGACCTGGAGCAGGAAGAACAGTTATGATACCAACATTTACACAACAAGAATACTCATAGTTGACTTCAATCTTGGGTGTCGGGGTGATATGTCTTAGAAAATGAAATTTTTTAAACGTAGAATAAAACAAAATATTAGGAGAGGAGAAAAATAAAATAAACGAAAGGAAAATAAAAGGAAACGAATAAAAGAAAGAATATAAATTAAAGGATTCAAATACTGTTTAATTGCAAAATTGTAATTAGTAAACATTCTTTTTAGTTAATTTTTTTGAGATTTTATTGTCATGTAGCGTTTGTAATTAAAATTAAGGTAGCGTCACTATGGCAAATTATAAAAATATAAATATACAAAAATTGAAAGACAAAACAAAATGAACGTGGTATCTTGGTAAACAGAGCATTCCAGGTTTCAGAATGTCCATGTTTGGGACGATTGTATGAGGATAGTTAACAAAACCTCAAAGGAAATGATTGGGGATCTAGAAAAAATGTATAATTTAAAGTCAATACAAATTCAGAATTTAGCTAAGATGTTGCAACAGTGGCTTAAGGAAGAACTATATTTCACATTATTATTTTCTAATCATCTGCTATTAATCCTTATCTGCTATATTTCTTTATTGTACTGAAATAACTGGCTCCAGCACTTAGTCGAGAATTAATTTAAAACAATGTCTAAAACAAGCGATTAGTAGATTAGGTAATAACGTGTAATGTAACTTGTATATTCAATTCTATCTCCAATTTTCAGATATCAGTGTATACAGGTGAAAAGAACCATGTTTTAGTGTAAAAATAAGAGGGCTTGAGCCACAGTGTTGATGTGTTATACAATGAACGGATTCTTTGGTAATCAGAGATATACCGGGTGTCCCAGACCACCCGTACACCTCTTTCAAAATCTACAAAATTAATTATTCACAAAAATAAATTGTACCATTATAGGTAAACCGGTTGAACTCTATCCATTGATGATAATTTCAATGTACAGGGTGTACCAGAAATAACCTATCCAGACCGGAAGTCATTAATTTTAAATACGAACCCCTACTTTTTATGGTATTTTTGGATTCTAGACATAATTTTAAGACTACTTTACATTTTAATGTGGATCCCTAATTATAACGAGTTGGGAGATAATGAAAGTTGAAATTTGATTTTTTTTCCCATAAGAATAACATGGAGCATATTTTCATATCCATTAACACTGAAACTTTTACGTTTAACACAACTGTCCAATCATAAACATCTCTTATAACCTCAATTTAGATAATATTTCATTAAAAATACCAATTTTTTAAGTAATTAATTTAAGTTTTCTTCACATTTTAAATAATTTCCACCATATTGAAAATTTATCGAATAATAAAATAATTTATTAAAAAACTAATAATTTATGATGCTAAAGTGTTTAAAAGAAGAAACAAAGGCATTTTTTTGCTAGGCCTTTTTATATTAACGGGTTATTTACAGAGAAAATGGATGTGAAATTTAGCCCCATGTTATTCTTATGGGAAAAAATAGAATTTCAACCTCCATTATCTCCCAAACCGTTAGGATTAGGAATACACTTTAAATTGTAAAGTAGCTTTAAAATTATGTCTAGAATCCAAAAATACCATAAAAGTAGGGGTTCGTTTAAAAATTAATGACTTACGGACTGGTTAGTTTACTTCTGGTACACCCTGTACATTGAAATTATCATAAATGGATAGAGCGCAACCGGTTTACCTATAATGGCACAATTTGTTTTAGTAAAAAATTAATTGTGTAGATTTTAAAAGGGGCGTACGGGTGGTCGGGACACCCGGTATACTTTTTAACCACACTTATAAAGTTACCTCGACGTAGCGCACAGAATTGTCTGGTTGTCAGCAAATGACCTCTTTGGGTGTGCCCACGATCGCTTCTGTATCTGACGGTAGACTTTTAAGTCTGGCGCCGGCGTCGGCTCGGCAAATGTGACAAATAACGCAGCACAAAGTTACCTAAGAATACAAATCAATTTTATAAACTTACAATGACAACCCTTCTCTAAATAAGAACAAAATTCTATCTATATTTTTAAAACACAAACAATATTTATTTAAGATTTTTCCCAACCGAACTATTTTCTCCAATTGACGAGCTTACGGCATATTAAGATTATCATATTGGATATACAAAATTACAATGCTATACTAATAAGACTTATCTGTCTTACTACACAACAGTCAAAAATATTATATGTTATGTACAATCCATTTTACACTAGACAATAGACAATCCTTTATTCCATTAAATATACATTAGTATACAATGGGATACGTCAATAACTATAAACTAACTTAAATATAATTGCACACCACACAAAAACCATGCAACAAAACTCAGATGACTAACTACTCAAGTCGAGCAATGTATAAGTAGAACTAGATCCTGTTTAGCTTGGTTGTTTAGCTAGATTTGTTTAGCTTGGTTCCAGCTAAACAAATCGTCCTTATAATTCTACAGTATTAAATATCTGAAAACGTCAGCACCTGTTTAGGGCCTAAAATTAAAATGCATATCTTTTTAAATAAAAAATTGGATGATTTTAACTTACAATTAATTTTTTATAACATTTCAAATATTTTAATCGAACTCTGTTCAGCTATAGTTTAAATCAAGAACTAAACTTGTGTAAGAGGTATTTACTGTCGCTTACCATGAGCGTGAAGACGCCCAAGCACCACAAGGCGAGGTGCAGGGGTGGCAACTGAAGCAGGTAGAGGCAATGGGTGAAGGCCTCGTCGTAGCCACTGGGACAGTGGGACGTGCCGTCGCACCATAGGGAGGAGTTGATACAAGCGTCCAGCTCCGGGCACCGGTGGAGGCAGTCGGTCAGGGAGAGGTCGGCTGTGGGGTAGGTCGGCCTGCGGGCATACGGTAGACATTGCATATCCATATAAGTTATTGGTATCTTAACATAGTAAATATGCCGATTCCTACATATAAATTAAAAGTAAAAATGCGAAATGGCTTTTATTATTACTAGAAATGTCTAAAGGAAATTTGGAAACTATGTATAACAGTTTTTTACCTGTTATAAAATAATTACTGGTTGAAGATTGTTTTGCAAAAAGCGTATGTTTTAGTTCATGTTAAATTTACAATTTTATCTTTGATAGTTTTTAGTTAATGCGGGAGCAGTAGCTCCATGATAGAGTTATGGACTTGGTTCTGGCTTCACAAGCCAGCGGTCACTAGTTCGTTCCCGAGTGACGACTTCACCCACAAACCTGATCGGTCACCTCTTACTTAATACCTTGATGGTACCTTGCTGTCTTTTAAAAGCGGCACAATTAGTGGGGCAATAAGGCCTATGGTAATATGCAATGGAGGCTTATAATTTAAAACAAATCTTAATATTTTGTTCAGTTTTGTTTTAATTTCCATAAAGATGTAATTGTGTCTTAAATATTTTCCTTGAATAAAATATGATATTCATATAAATTGAATAAGTTATGAATCAAAAAGAGATTGAATTGGAAATTACATTATGTAAGAAACCCATTCATAGAAAAATGATGCTATACGTTCAAACTAACCTACGAGAAATCTCCATCCATGTTACTGCGTAGAATCCCGGCTCCTTCGGTAGAAACTCCACGAGGACACTGCGGGTCTGCGGAGTGTCAGGAACAAACCCTGAAGTGGTGCGAGGAGCGGCATCCGCCACCCAGCCGGAGGAGAACACCTCAACCTGGGGGTGGGAAAACTTATAATGATATCAATACACGTAAGGCTTCAATATGGTATACTATGAAAGGATTTTGCAAAAGTTACGAAATGAGGTTTTAAATAGTATTTCCAAATGTCAATAACATTGTTAATTCTTGAACTACAGCTTTAACAGGCAACAAGTGATCAGTGTTTCCTCTATAGTAAATTTCTAAGATAAGACAGGGCTCGTTAAGATCTAGGTTTAATTTACAACTTTTTAACCTTAATAAAAATTATAGGGATAACGAAAGATGAATATCCTAGTTGACAAATTTCTTCCGAATCACGGACCAGTGGAATGGATCTATTAGAAAAACACAATTTTTTGCCTCTTTTATTCTACTTTTTGATTTTGTTCTTTCTTGTGTAAATTTTTATATCTAATAGTTATTACTGCATATCTTTTGTAATCTTTACTTATTACCCTAAATGTATATTAATTATTATGTATAATTAATGGATTATTAAAAAACCAACAATACGATTGATTTACCAGTGAGGTGCGGGAGGAGTCTTGAGGAAACGGACACACCAAGACCTGCTGGGCTCCGCCCCCAGTGTGGAGCAACATCCGGTTCCGTGTGGGACAGTGGTGACCGGAACCGGAAGTAGTTGAGTTGGGCTCCACCGGCGCCGCGCCGGGGATAGCTGTTCCTCTGATCTGTACGTAAAGGAATCGGGCGTCCAAAGGTGTAATAACCCAAGGGTGTCCTTCACAGTTTACCTGTTAACAATGGCAAGTTGTATCATCAGTATTTATCATCAATATCATTAAAACTATAATAGATTATGGTTATGATTATACTAAAGAAGGACATTGTATTTTTAAGGGATTCTATCCTTATTTTTCCAGGGACTACAATACACCATTTACATTAATTATTTCTTTTAAAGGGGTTTTGATATTTATGAAATGTAAGAGATGCAGCACATGAAGAAGTTTATAGGGGGATTTTAATACTAAATAAATTGTGTCAATAGATAAATTATTATTTAAAGATTCAAGAGATTAGTAATATATTTATGATAAAACGTATTTTTGAGCCTGACCAGTGATTTAGAATATACATTAAGAAATCCTAAACTGTTGCATATTCTTCTGATTAACCCCGAGTAAAACTGCTTTTCTTAACAATTCTAATTTTACAAAAGTTTAACAACAAAAAACTTTTTTTTTAATCTTTATAATTTGTGTTTATGAAATCAAACTTAGTTAATTAATGTACGTAATATTTTAAATTTATAATTGCTATTTTAATATTATTCCTTTCTGACAGTAGTATTAACAGCCCACATGCTATGATGAAGAATGGACTAAGAATTCGATCTATGTGGACCACTAATTATCTATTGACCTAATATTGGAATATTACTGGCAATCTTAATTATAATATATCAAATAAAAAAATATTTAAAAATCTACAGAAATTCATAATATATCTAAATTATTCTGTAATATTACTTCATAATATTGGAATTTTTATGGCAATTAGGCTAGTAATAAGTGACATATTCTAACTCTAGTATTACCTTGAAGCAAAAAATTAGATTTCATCGTACATAACATAAATATTTAACTGGTTGCTTTATATGCTGGTTGCTTCAAATAAAAGAACGATTCAAGTAGGTGTTTTAAAAATCTGTTGTAAATATAGTTTTGAAATAAAAATATTTCTTGTTCGTTTGTTAAAAGTGAATTTTATAGTGCTGTCACTAGGTCCTTGCAATAATTATCCTCCTGAGTTCATGACGTTAAAGAATTACTTAATTATCATTGTTTTATCGACATTTTTTGCTCTTACATTGTATGGATATTTTAAAAGTTATTCTTGATCAATACATAATAAGCATACAGGCTTGATCTTTTTAATCTTAATAGAGGGTGTCCCTGTACCCTCGACCAACCTCTTGAGGTATTTATCTTGGCATAAATACAAGCCAAAACATTTTATTTAAAATTTTTAAATAATCATAGTTAACCATACAGCAGTTATTTTGTGTTTTTTTTTTAAGAAAAAAATTTAATTTAAGAACGGTTTGTTGTAATAAGTAAAAACTCGGTGTACGACTTTTTGGGGCAAAGGTATAATTGGAGAAAAATAATTAATTTTTCACATCTCATAACTTTAAAATAGCGGCTGTTTACAATCTTTAACCTTAAATCTCATAAATACTACATGAGATAGCAAAGTTTATATACTTTATGTGTTTTTAAGAAAATTTAATACAAAATCCAAGGATGTAAAGATTATGGCAATAGTTTGATAAATAAACAAGATAGAGTGAATTTACTGAAGCTAGTCACGGTCGCACCGCTCCTCGAGAGCAGTTTTGGTTTGAGGTCCACTTTTGAGATAGCGTCGCGTTGCTGTCGCGTCGTCGTCGCGGCCGCGATTTTTGCGAGGCAACCCGCTCAGAGAAGTGACTATGTTTATTAAAATCGATCTATCTTGCTTATTTATGAATCGATTTCCATAATCCTCATATTGTTGGATTTGAAAGTACATGCTCTAAAAATACATGAGGAAAACTTTGCTACCTCATGTATTTTTATGGAATATACGGTTAAAGATTTAAACAGCTGCCATTTTGAAAATATACTGTATGCATTTTGAAAAAAATTATCATTTTTCTTCACTTATTCAAAGAGTCGTATACAAAGTTTTAACTTATTAACAACAAACAGTTCTTAAATTAAAATTATTATTCTAAAAAAATACTAAATGACGGCTGTACGGTTAACTATGGAGTTTTGGAAATTTCAAATATGATATTTAAGCTTGTATTTATGTTGGTATAAGTACTTCAAGAGAGTTTAGGGGCACTCTGTTTATTAAAGCCATAAGAAGGAATTCAGCTACCGATTAAATAGGTCGCCTCTCAATTGACATTAAAATATTTATTTTCGTTAATTTAGCGTTGAACAAGCATTAATTTAAATATGTCAGTCATCAACAGCCTTTCTACAACATACAGGAATAACTGTCAATTTGCGACTAATTGATCTGATGAAAAGAAAAAGATCAAAGAGTCAGCTTAACAGCGTTCATTGAATTGCTAATTAAACGTCCTATTACGGGGAATTCTACTCTTACATGAAACCCCTGTTTTAAAATAATTTGCATAATTTCTATATATAAAACGAATAGCTAAAACTGCTATTAATTTTTGTAATTTTCATTGGTAATGGTAGGCTATGTTTTTTGAAAGAGATAAATATCGTTAATTCAAATTGATTTTGAATATTAAAGGGATTTTACGTATTTTTATTTTTTATTTTTGGTTGTTAATTCAAAATGATTTTGAATATTTAAGGGATTTTACGTATTGTTATTCTTATTTTTGGTTGTTTGGCGTGTATTCACGTTTTGATGGGAAACAGTTCAAACCATGGTCTTGTCACTAACACTTCGACTTGTCATTAGATAGATAGCAAAATTAATTAATAGCCCAACTACAAATGTCAACTGTGTCCGAATCGAATCTATAAAAGGTAATAACTTTTCTCAGGACTGAACTGGTAATCTTTTTGAATTCAAGGGCGAGCACGTTTAACCACTCAGCTACCCAGCTCGTTTTTCACTAGTTTTGTGGGGTGAAATATATTTATTCTGCTTGCTAGTGTTCTGTTCTTTCATAACAGAGAAAAAAATACACCTGCATTACAAGAAAATAAGAAAAACCATTTTATATTTTATATTAAGAGGGGGCTAAAGTGACGCTCTCAGAACGTCATGCAGTGCTTTACCTGCTCCAATTTTCCGAGATTATTTAAGTCCGATGAAAATGGGAGGAGTTTAAAATGAAAGAAAAACATGTTCTAATCGACCTTATGTAAAAATGTTTTGTAATATAATGAAGTATTTTCCTCATTATCCTATACTCTAAATAGACTTACGAGTAAGGTAAATTTGTATGTATGTATGTTTGCACATGGATCTCAAAAACGGCTCTAAAGATTTTCATCAAACTTTGCAAATAACTTGGTTGTGGGATAAAAATAATGTAAATACAGATCTCCATACAGTAAAAATCTTATTTCTCTATTATCTTTTATTGAAACTAAAAAAATAACATATGGAGTTTAAAATCAAAACAAAAGAGTTTCTGTAAACAGCTTACTCAACTGTCAAAGCATGATTCAAGTGCTCCAGTATAAACGTTTTTTCCATGTATTAATGAATGTAACTGATTTAATAAATGATAGTTAAGTAAAACTAATTCGTCAAGTATTAAATGGTACTTTATAATATTGATTATGACTATTTAGTTAAATAAAAGAAAAGTAACTAAGCAATTTGTAAAAATGCAATTAAATTTGTAAACAAAATAATTAGCAACAATGATCAAACCAGCAGTAAACCATAGAGGTAATATCCATGTGTTTTAGTTTAAACAAAGTCATGCCAGAGTGCAGCTCCCTTAGTCCTCCATTAAAACATCCAGATATTCGAGTAAGCTGATCGAATGAGCTTATCTAGAAAGAAAAAACCTTATGGGCATGCCATTTTAGCATACAGTCCGTGACTGATATTACAATGACCACAAACAATTGCATAAGTTTACCGAGCAAATGCTCGGCCCCCTTCAACAACGAACCTCGTCCGGGGTCCTGCTCGGAGACCGGAACAGCAGCTCGCCGCTGACCCCGGCTATCCTCTGCTTCCTCGGGCAAACCGGCGTCCGGACGAACTCCCAGGAAGCGCGGAAGTTGAGGGAGCGGTAGTCGTCGGTGGAGGACATGTGGAGCACGGTGAAGTGGACCTCGACGATGTGAGCGGACGAGGTGAACGTGTAGGGGAGGTAGTGGTCCGAGCCCCCGCACAGGCAGTCGCGGCCCAGCGGGATAACTGTGCTCCATGATACCTACACCGGGGGATTTAAATGATTGAAATGTATAATAGTTATTAGTGTATTAAAGAATTAAAGTGCAAAATTATCTTCAACAGGGGAATTGTTGGTGTTATTGCCATAGGCAAGGACGACTATTTTCACGAGAAAGACTGTAGACTCCCCCCCCCCCCCCCCCCGCCCAAAAAAAATATATATACAACATTTCCCATCATCACAAAATTTCCCTCAAAACTTTGGAAATCACTCACTTCACTGTCAACCTATATGATACCTTTGTACCTTCACTTTACCTTATCATTTTATTTTTTTACACCGCTAAGTTGGTAATCTTGTTTTGGAACTCGGAACGTCAATAGTTGTCATAACCCGCTAGCTTTGCTTCCAATGCAGGTACAGCGACAAAGTTATTAGCTTTCAGCTACTAGTTTTCTCTGATCTGTTTGCCCAAACTGCCAATACTACTTTTATAGGTTTCTTTGTCTTCCTTTGGAGATAAAGATTTCTTTTCCTCATTAAAAACACAAAGTAATGTTTTGCTCCCTCAGTATTAGAAGTAAAGTCTGACTTCGTGTAGAAGGTAGGTAAAATAAATTTATAATAGTTTAGCTCATTGTTGCTACGGTTCGATTGTCTGTTTTCGTCAAGTTTCTAATATATTACCTCCCAGATCCTGAGCATGGCGGTGGCATTGCCGAGACACTGCAGTCTGCCAGAGTCCGTGTTGTTCCTGGTCACACAGCTGGTTCTGTTGGCCGTCTGCAGACCGTGGATTGTTAGGCGAACGCTCTCCCCGCGCTGGGCTTCGAATCGGTAAACGCAGCTGCAAAAAATGAAAAGTGTAACAAGGAATTAGAGTGCAATAAGTGAGTATTATTATGACAAAGAATAAAAAAAATTACAAATAAAACTGAGAGACATGCAGTTAGAACGTATTGGGTAATTTGAGATTAAATGGTTAGATTTTGAGATATGTTGACACATAAAAAATCATGAATAACTCAGTTGATTTCAGTTAGAGTTAAGAAAAAAAATTATAAAAGCGCATCAACCTTTCATAAATCGTGTAATCATAAAAAAGCATTGAGTCAAAATATATCTACCAGTTAAATATTCATAGTCATCTAAGCCGTTGGTAGGTTCATGGAGATAGTTTTCCTATTTAGTTGCTCAGGAGAAGACTCAAGTATATCTTTGATCTACAAAGAATATATTGGTCATATTTTTTTTTACAAACCTATTTAGATGTTACCTTAAATTCGTTGTTCCACCCCGTCCAAACAGGAACACGTCCCTGGGAGAGGTAAAGTTCTGCGGTTCCCCTTGCAGGTGTTGCGATCTGCTGGTGAACTTCCTCGAGCAAGGACCTTGGCCGTAGGGCTCGCCGTCTTGATGCAAGTCTACAAACTCGTAGAGCGCCCGGAAAGATACTGGCCTAAATCATAACATGTTAAATCTATAGTAAATAGATATTCAAGCAGGGAGCGTTATCAAATTGTAGTAATATTTTTTTGATACTATTTAAAATCAAGGTTACTCACCTGAGCGCCGTAGAGTGGGTGACCTTGAGCTCTAGCGTGAGCGAGTCGCCGGTGGAGAGGAAGCTCTCCGCGAGCGAGCACGGCCGTGTAGAGCGAGTGGCGTTGTTGAGCAGCGAGTGGTCGCAGCTGCGAGGGACGTGGTCCTTGCAGTAGCGGGCGAGCAGCGTGAGGTTGCTGCTCCGACCGGCGCTGTACACCATCGCGCCGCCCTCCTCCTTCTCGCTACAAAACGTACGTTTAGTTTAACACAAATATTTTAAGATAACCATTTAGATTCGTGAACATATTATAAAGGCAATATATCTCACTAGTAACAGTAAAATATCGCGTTAATAAAGTGTAATGGTGTTATATGAATATTGAAGTGAGTTCTATTTTAATATTGCGAAAAGGTATACAATTGTTAAAGAGATAGTCAAACGTTAAACAATGTAGGTAAAAATGGTTGAACTATGGTACCAATAGCTAATACTTTAACACAAATTATCGCCATAGTTCATTGCTTAGTTTTCAGTATAGTGTGTTAAGATCTAAAGGGAAACTTTTGGTTCGTAAAATGTTAGATTATGTTTGATGATAATCCGCCAAACATAATTCAGGTTATAGATGTATCAACGCTAAGAGCCAGACAAGAAGTTCGTTAAAATCACTTGGTCAGTGATAAAGACTTGATTTACGGTGCTTACTATAAAAGACGATTTAATGAAGTTAAGTGAATACGACAAGAATATAGTTGTCAAAAAACAATATTTTTAAAACAGAAAAAACACAAAGAAGAAAATATTTTCACTGACTCACCATAAGATATTTCAACTTAATCTAGAAAATAAAAAGAAACAGAAATTACACCTAACCAGACATTCCTTGCCCGCTCACCAATATATCTCGTTGCAGGAGGGCGACGCTCGTATGTTGCCGTCCCAGACCTGCAGTCTGGTGGCGCACTCGGGGTCGTCCCCCGGGGTCACGTGGTACTTGAGCACCGCCAGCCACACCTTGAACCTGGTCGGGACAAGGGCCTGGGTGCGACGCCGGGACAGCTCCAGGTGCCGGGGAGGGGGCGGAGTCCCTGGCTCCATTCCCTGCGGCAACAAGGGCGCGATAGAGCAAGAGGAATATCCAGGTGTTGCAGCTATTTAGATTTTGTTAATACAGAGTTTTTTGCAACATACGATACATCAAATGGTAATCGCTAAACGCTATTTTGAAATTGGCAGATTGTAAAAAAATACTGTATGAAACATGGTGAAACTGAATAAATAATGTGTAATACTTGCCATTGACCACTTTTCAACCAGTTTTTGTAACGTCAAGCAGTAAAAATATGCGAAATCCACCGGTATTTAAATGGCGTTTAGCGTTTAACGTATTGATTTACCGTATGTGCAAAAACTCTCTAATGAACTAAAGGAGAATTGTCACAAAATGCCATGTCGAAATCGCATGAAAATATAATCAAACTCTTATTTTAGTTTCATCATTCTTCAGAAGAGAACCTCCTTATGGAGGAACGGTTAATGGGTGTCAAGACGGAGTTGTTCGAGGTGCTGTCTGTATGTCTGATGAAGAGCAGCTATTACGAGGCAGAGTGGAGAGAAGAGATTTACAAAAAAGGTAGGAGGGAGGAGCCTGATGATGGCCTACAGAGTAAAGGTGTATGGGATAAAATGTGGGGTGCATCCTGAATATGGGAGCGGTGAGCAATACACAATTCACATACTGGTGTGTCTTAATCCTGAATGTACTAACCATATTTTTAATAGAGTTTCTTTATGTTTATACATTTTAATTTTGAAGCATGACCTAAATAAATGGCTAATAAATCAAAACCAAAAGCTATCACCATAATATCTCTTGGTATAAAATTAATTGTAAATGGAAATAAACTCACAAGTAATCCACTCTTCGTATTTTACAAGGTATTTCCTTCTGGGCTGTTCCTTTAAAACCATTATTTAGTATTAAGCTATAAGTCTAAAAACGAATATTTTTCAACGATTTCTATTAAAATCCTATAAAATAATTCTATACTATCGAGTATTGAGTATACATCGACTATCTTAGTTACTGTTAAATATGAGCTTACCTGCAGATGGTACAGACATGTTGTATTAGCAGCGAGAGAATGTCGTGGACTCTCCAGCACCCCTTTTCCTGCACCTTTCAGCCAAAACTCGCACCGTTTGTTGCGGGCGTACTTGGGCGACTCCTTGTCCACAAACTTAACCTACAGTTGCAAATAAGAAATAATAAAAGTCAGAATAAATATTTAAAATTGGACACAGTCTATAAAGATTTGAAAATATACTTCTTTTATGTTGCAAGTGTTTAAACAAAGTCATAGATTAAACTATAGTAGAAATAAGTAGATACTAACCTGCACTTGGAGCTGAAAGCCGTGCAGTGGCATCGGGGGTGCTGGGTACAGAAATGTTCCGTAGGGTGAGGTGGAGAACTCGACCAACAACTCGTGAGTACTGGACACTGCCTCCGGTACAGGGACTCCGCCTCCGCAGAACTTGAGCAGCACGGGGTCCCGGGTGGTGTAGCCGTCATACACAGTCACGTAGTCCTGGACCTCGTCACACTCCTGCCACACCTGCAACGACAGACAACATGTGAGTGCTGGACACTGCCTCCGGTACAGGAACTCCACCCCCGTAGAACTTGAGCAGCACGGGGTCCCGGGTGGTGTAGCCGTCATACACAGTCACGTAGTCCTGGACCTCGTCACACTCCTGCCACACTTGCAACGACAGACAACATGTGAGTGCTGGACACTGCCTCCGGTACAGGAACTCCACCCCCGCAGAACTTGAGCAGCACGGGGTCCCGGGTGGTGTAGCCGTCATACACAGTCACGTAGTCCTGGACCTCATCACACTCCTGCCACACCTGCAACGACAGACAACTCCAACTAACTTGTTGATGCACAACGATCAGTCGTCAACGATACATGAATTACAAGCATGGAATCTCATGCTTTAAAAAAATAATGAAAAATGGTACAATATCAACTGCATAGTAACATGCAAATGATTCAAATAGTCGTTTGATGGTGGGTGAGGTAGTGTAACTTTAAAGCCCAATTCCACACTGGAGGAATATGTTCGCCGAACAAAGTTCTTTATAACTTTTGTTCGTTCGTTGCTAACATATTAGAATGTAAATAAATATGTTTGTTAAAAATGGTTGTTGATTTTTGTGTTTAATAAACAAGTTCGCCTGGAATGTTCGGCCAGTGTGGACAGGGCTTTATACTGTTTAAGTCAAATATTTAATCGAGGAACCAAAATATGAATATATCGTAGAATCTCTCATATTAATATGTAAGTTAGTTACATATTATCAAATGAAGTATTAGTTAATTTTATAGTACTATCATGAACAAAATTTGAATTAATTAACAACACAAAAACCTCAATATGAGAAAGAAAAATTGATTTGAGCGTTACAGATGTGGTTCCTAATATTCAATAAGGGGTGAACAGATCACTGAACGTTCTTTTTATAGACCGCCACCCGTGTCGGTAGAGCAGCCCTTATTACGTTCACAGCATGTAGCAGTCATGTTTGCCCGCCTCCTCTATCTGCCGGATTGGGAGCGGTCCAGATCCTCTGATGTTTGCTTAATAATACCATTAGTAAACCATACCCGTTATTGAACTGAACTTGAACATTATAGTGTGCTCTGAACCGATACCCTTTAAATGATATCTGTTGAGCATATTAAATGGATATTTTTCTAAATAAATAAATATCTTGAAGCCAATATTAAAGAACATTATTAATATGTTTGGAGTTAAAAAACTACGTTAAATGTAATGATTTTAAAGGTGATTTACATGCTTTGAAACAATGAAGAATGAGTATGTAGGTTTGCCACCATATGGAATCTGATAGAACACCAATTTTATTTGTTAAAACAGCGATTAATAGTAGAAACTAAAATGTTATTTTCTGTTACGAAAATAATATTCCTTGATTCGGTCTCAAAATCCTCAAATTTACCCAGCTCAAGTATGTTTTTGTCCAAATAAAATTTAGTTTCACTCAATCGACACCATATTGGCAATATGGCACCTTATTGATGGGATTTGAGACAAACTATATTCGAATAAAAAATGAGTTATCAATATGTAAATCAGGATACTTTGAATATTGTAGTGACCTTAAGCTGGCGACTCTGGTTGGGTTGCTGCTGCTGGCCCGCACGAGCGTACAGAGCTGCTTGACTGCGGATGTTAACAAGTTGTCCTTTTGGTTGTCTTACTGATATGAGGGCGTACTTCCCGGGTGGAACCTAGAAGATAAATTATAGTCTCATTAGGAACATAAATTCAACATATTGACAAATAAAATTAATTTTAGCAACTGATACCACCTCGCAGCATGGACTTACCCAGGACCGGTCCTCGGAGGTTTTCTGGTACGTGCAAAATCTGAATATGGCACCCCTACAAGGTCCTCCGCAACCATTTCATAAAATTTAAAAACATTTTATTACACATTTTATTACAATTGCAGTAGTAAAACGTTGAAAACGTATTAGAACATACAGTACAGAACTACAACTACCCTACTAAAAGCACCAAGAGTTAAAAAACCTAATGACAATGACATAGATGTGTACTATGAATAAAAAAGACTTATACTAATTATACCTATACCTTTTACTAATATGTACCTATTAATACAATTGGGATGCAATTTGAAAATAATGTCAATTTGAAAAGTTGACGTGTAAAAATCGTGTTTTGTAAAGAAAAAACTCATAGTCCGTTGTTTTTTCTTATTAGTATTTGTATTTTGAGTTCAAAATTTAAAATTTAGCACTAACTTTTAGCAACATCTATTTTTGAGCCCTATCATAATGTAGAAATGTAAACATAGTTGTGCCAGGTTCTAGTATTTCAAAGAGTTAGTTTGTAGATATAACTGATTGATTACATGCAAACAGACCGATTAAAAGATGAATGGACGTGAGAGTTATGTTTTACACATTCTATTTGCTTGTTTTATTTTTTTGTTTGTTAAAATGTTATCAAAAGCTGGTCACGGTACATTTTGTGGTATAGCCTACTATTCCTAGTTACCAGGACATAAAGAGCTCTAGCTTAAACGAAATAGCACTAATAACAGAGTATGATTATTTCGTTTAATTTTATGTTTTTAATTTGTTTAATAATAAAACTTTAATACTTTACTTCAGACACCAACCAACAAATCTGGTGAGCACTCTATGGTGAATGTGGCCAATGTATGAAGAACCTTTGACTGAAGGTGAAAAATTATAAATATAAATAAATTCAAAATCATCGACTTAAAGTTTCTCTACGGCACCCTGATGCACCAACCATGTTTTATTTGGCAATAGCTATAGCGGTGTTTTTTCGTTGATCGCTGCACACTACCACATTTAGGCTACGGTTGGTTGATTAACGCCGTTGTTTAATTGAAAAATTGTATTACCTCTTGTTGGCGGATGGCGTAGTAGCAGGTGAGGTTGCGTGGGTAGACGCCGGGGAAGTTGGGGCTCTGGAGGCGGCAGTCCTTGCGGTTACAGTCGGTGAACACCCGGGAACAGAACGTGCCGCCGATCAGGTCGCCCAGGTAGTGCTGGGGCGTGACCGTGGGGGCCAGCGAGGTGTTCGTGAAGTCCGTGAACGGGTCTGGAAAAAGGGGTCACATCACGTTAGTAAGACGACAGTGAGGGACATAGGCATTTTACTCCTGAAATCAATCAGACCCCACAAAATAACACCCCCCCCCCAAAAAAACCCCACTTTATCTCCTTAGACTGACAAAGTAACACTTTACCCTTTATACAAGGAGTAAAGTTTGTTTTTACGTAGTGGACAGGGAAAATTTGATTCTTGGGGTTTTGGAAGAGATTAAAAGTTAAAACAAAAATTTAACCTTGATCAAAAAGCACTTAAAGTCAATCAGGTTAGTAGTTAGATTTGGTTACTTCTGGCTCAGGTCAGCTGCCCCGGAAGCCACGTGCCGGGGCACATAGCTTCCGGTCGTATATTAAATGAGGGGTGAGGAGGTGGGGTGAGCGTTTGAAGTAGATTTGCGCATAAATTAAAAGTTAGTTCAAGACTGAAATTCAACAATTTGGGGTTGAACAAAATGTGCGCATAAATCAACCGGGTTCAACTAAAACTCCGCATAAATTAAAAGTTAGTTCAAAACTGAAATTCAACTTGATAATTGGGTTACGGAAAGTATGTCAAGGTCATCCCGAGTAAGTTTTAAAAAAGCCTATCCCGCTACCACAGGAAATAGTTCTGAGAGTCGAACTACCCGGTGATAGCGGGATAGGTAGATTTAAGTTTTGAACTTTATTCGTAAAAACAAATACAATCAATGTGCAAAAACAAATACAATCAATGTGCAATACAGGTTGAATTTTTGTGATGAAATACGGAGTTGTAAAAGCAAACGCCGACGACGAGGATGAGGTAAAGGCAGAGTCCCCAGATGACGTATTTGACAAGTTTGAAGAAACGTAATATCTCGAGTTGGTTTTCCCGTTCCAATTGCAAACGTTTAATTTCCAATTTCAATTTTTCTTCTTTCATCTTTTCCTCTTCCATCCTTGTGACGAAGGAAACTTCATCCATCATATCCATCTTTAGTGTTGTTTTTTGGTGTTTGAAATTTTGAAACAAGTGATGTTGATAGTTCAAATGTTGGAGACGGAATGAGAAGTGAAAGCGAGGAACGTTAGTTAAACGAAGAAGTGGTGGGGGGAAGTTGAATTACAAAGAGGTGGTGGGGGAAGTTGAATCACAATGAAGTGGTGGGGGAAGGAGGTTGCTCACCATTTGCTTCCGTACTTGTTGTTGTCGTGTCTGATTGTAGAGGTGTAAGTGGAGTAAGATTCAGCAAACTATCTTCATCAGAACTTTCAACCCTATCACAAATAGGACAGGCGTAAGTTATTTCCAGATTCATTTTAACAGTGTTGAATTTACTAACAATTTCGTGTAAAGTATTAAATATTTCTTGCAAATCTTCTTTGGAATTTACTTCGAAACTAGAATTCATTCTTGCCAACGGAGAGTTGTTCATCGTGCGAGAGTCGGTGATTGAATGAAGATCGGCGCTTATTTGTCGGTGAGCATGAGCTTGTGACCAAGTAAATAGCTAAGTTCCTCTTCTTCGTCTTTCAATTCAAATATCTTAGCTGAAGTAGTAGTCGTTGTTTCGTCTTCACTCGATGATGAAGAAAATTGAAATATCCTAGCTGAAGTAGTAGTCGTTGTTTCGTCTTCACTCGATGATGAAGAATCACGAGGACGTAAATAGTGAACATCAAGTCTGATCCATCTCATTGGATATCTATCCATGACAGAAAGCAAATTTTGAAATATTTCCTCCAATTCTTCTCTGTCAGTTATTATATGTTGAAACTTGACGAAAGGCGATCCCATGTTGTTAGTTAGAATGTTGGAAGTGAAATAATTCAAAGGTGGATTCAATAAGATACAAAACTTAAACTAATGGTGGGGGGAAGTCTAAAAACCAATGGTGGGGGAAATCTCAAGGTCATCCAATTGAAGTTTTAAAAAAGAGTGTAAAACTAAAATTACACATTCGATGGTTCTACAGGATCGGAATACCAATCTGATCTGTATTTACATCTTTTTATCATATGTGTACAAAAATCATCTTGATGAGACTTGGTGCGTTGACAATGAGCTAGATCGAGAGGATGAAATTTGAAACATCTTTGAGGACAGCATGTATGAAAATATCTTGATTTGTAAAATTTGAAAGTTCGCAATTCCGGTGGCGGTAGTTGTTTTGTTTTGCACTTGCAGTAACAAGATCCAAAAAATTCACATTTAGTGCAAGCTAACCCGTCCACCATCATTGGTCCTAAATCTGTACACTGTTGTTCACAACAGTAACGAGGTTCGTACTTGTACTTTTGTTCTTCCATGTTGACGCTGCTGAGTCCAGTGAAAGAATAAGAGTGTATAGTGTTGAATAGTCAGTTTTATGTACTACAAAAAGTGGTGGGGGTAATTTCAAGGTCATCCAAACGAAGTTTTAAAAAATTATACCTTACTAATGTAAGGAATATTTATACTTAAGAAGTTTATTTCTGTTTATCTTCTTCAGACTTTTTCTGTTTTTGTTTGTCTTCTTCAGCCTTTTTCTCTCTCTCCGCTTTAGCCATAGCGATAAGTTCTTCAGTCGATAGTGGATGTACTTCAGGAAATTTTAAAATTAATTTAGCTTGATATCCTTCTTTAGTTAATATATTTAAATCTTCAGTCATTTGTTCAACGGTGTTGTAATCTTTTCCATAGATTTTTCCATCAAGTTCGATCATCATTCTGTATAACATCTTTAAAATTAGGTGTTGACGCAGCGAGAGTCGGGAAGCGAATGATTAGTTATACAAGTATCATTCCCTTTTTATCAACTTGACATTGATCACGTGAGTCCTTAGTTTTATTTGTTAAAAGTTATTTAACATTGGTAATACTTGTGGAACTTGATGTTATGTTGACCAGTCGGTGATGAAGATGTTGTAGGTTGTGTTGAAAGAAATACTTCATCATCACAGTATTTTGTTTTAGTAAACATCCTTACATTAGTAGCACTAACATCAACAGTTAAGTGATAACCACCGGTAAGTAAAACTCGCATTTCGTTGGTTAAATCTTCAAGTTGTTCAAAACTCGTAATGGTGTTGGTATCGTAAGATGCACACTTGACCTTTAGGGACATGTTGAAGTTTTGTATTTAGTTATAGAGAGCGAGATGTGTACGGTACGAAAGGTAGCCGTAGACTGATGAATTTCACAAGTTGATTTTCACTTTTATTATCACACAAAATTGGGTCAAGGTCATCCCGTGGAATTTTTAAAAAAAGCAACATATTGCTATGTACAAAGACATAACAATATGTTGCTTCTTTTATTTTTTTTTTGTTTTATATCATCTTTATTGAGAAACCATTACAAACATATATATTTACAAAGTTATGTACAAACTAGTTAGTAGTAGGTGTTACATGAATAGTTAGTTCAGTTGAGTTGTTTCCACTCGGTCCGTGTGAAACTAAATAGAGTGCGCCAGGTTGAATAACTCGAAGATCTTCATTTTGTAGAAGTTGTACAAACCGTTTCGGTAGGAAGATTTGAAACTTCGGTTCGTCACCAACTGTATACGGCGCCTCGCTCAATGTGCAATTAATAGTATCACCAACTGAAGTGTCCATCTTCTTGATTGTATGTATGATGTAATGTTTTTCTTCTTTTAGTTCAGAACATCTCTTCGTCGGTAAGATTGTTGATTTTGAATGAGCGTTGAATTGATCAACCAAATTTTGAAGAAAGTTCTGCGATGCCATCTTGATGTTATTGTTAATCTTCTTGTTAATAATAATGTCCGTCGGAGATGTTGTCTCTTCGGAGGTTCGAGTAATACTCATGCTGCGTCATGGTAGCGCTCTCACTTTTATTACCGACATTACCCCCACCATTCTGTTGAAGGAAATTATTCAAGCGGTAGGCATTCTTCAAAGCGCACTGTGACCTTCGATGTTTAAAACTCTTTGATGAAATACAAAGTTCATTGAAATAGCATTGGAAATCTCTATCTATTATTGCATTTATCACTTCGTTGCTTGTAAATGATTGTATCCAATTAGCTTTTTCCAATCCTCTTGTGTAGATAGTTTTGAACTCTTTGCAGTAATGATTCATAATGTGCGGCATCATGTTATAATTAATAAAACCTTCATCCCATCTTAAGTTGTGAAAATGTTTGTACAACCATTTGTTTGTAACTTTCGCTTTAGTTGTTAGTCTATTGAATGGTAATGGAGGTTTGAATAAGTAATGATAAACTACAGATGTGTTCATATCCAAAATTACTAATTCTTTTATAATAAAATTTCCATCATTTCCTCGAAAAGCTTGAAATTCAATTATACCTTTTTTAACTTCCATTATATGTGGCGCATTAGAAAACGAAACCCGTTTGTTCATGATGAAGTCTCGTCAGCAACTGACTTGTATTACAAACACGATTGTTCTTCTTTAACTTCTTGCGCTTCTTCGTCGATATTAAAGTTGGTGTGATAGTTGTTCAATTGTCTCCACATATCCACTTCTTGAGGTATTCGATTAAAAATTGAAGTATCCACGGGACCGTATAAAATTGGAACGAAAGGTTGTCTGTCCAATGTATCGATTAGATAGTCTTTGATTATTGCACTTGAAAATATTAGTTGTTTCAAATATCTGGTGACGGGACCGGTAGTACAACTTAAAGTGTAAAATTCTTCTTTAGTCAAATGTAATTTTACATCATGTCTAGTTAAATCTCTGAAGCGAACCATTTGTCCCCCACGATGTTTCACTATATCAACTTCAATATTTGATTCCAATAAACTTAATCTTGTTCTTCTTCCAAATGTGTTGTTACTCAAATAACATTCCAAAAGATGTAAATGTTTCATAAATGATTCCCAAGAAGTTTCAGTGAATGTAACCATTTTATTTCCATGATTTAAAATAACAATCGGTGAATAATCCAATGATTTTAAAATTCCAACTGAAATACTTTTCGTCATGCATGATGAAATGGGGTAGAAAATCCGAAGAAATACTTCTGTTAAAATATTAGTTGTAATGTTAACTTCAACCTTTTTTCTTTTTACTTCTTTTTCAGCTTCTCCTTCTTCTTTTTCTTCTTCTCTCTTCTTATGTTTGTTAAACTTGAGGAACTCGTCCATTTCTCGTTCAACTTGTTTTTCTATATCTGAACTATTCTCATCCATTAGAGGTGTATTTTCTTCTCCGTTAGTAGAACTCATCTTGCGAACGATGTTTCCCATACGACGGTCGAATATAAAATGAACTTTCCACTCATGATTTTCTCTCTTTTATGTTTTTCGTGAAATCCTTGAAATTTATACAATCACATAAATGTTTGTTTTCAACTTGTTTTTCACAAACGAAATTCTAACCTCAAAAATTGAAGCAGATAATTCTAACCTCAAAAATCTGCAGTCGTTGTACTAATTCTTTTTAAAGTACATTCTTCACAATTCCGGTCAGCGGTGTGTAAGTAACTATTTTATCATGTAGAATTAGACAGTATGCTGAAGTTCCATCTGCTACTGGTTCTTCAAATTCCATTTCAATTTTTATATCCACACTTGATGATTTTACCGATTCATTTTGTTTTGAACAATCGATTACAATTATCGGAGCCTTGGAATAATACTGGTCAGGCGATAATAGTGGTGTATTAGTCTTTCCATAATATGACGATTGAAATCTTGCATACATATCGTATAAAATGGAAAAACGTTTTTTGCTGAACATGACATTCAAATTGTCATACGGAAAGAATTGAGAGTTTAAGAAAACTTTACAATTCTTTATTTTACAGTGATCAAATTGACCGGCATTTGCAGTGATAACATCTTTTCGCTTAGTTTGAAAACCGAGTATTATGTACCTTGCCCGTTCCAAATAAGTTGATGTCTTGACGGTCCATGTTTGTCGTTCTGTCTGAGGTAGTGTAGGATATTCATGGAATTCCCAACTTCGGAATGGCATCACAATATCACGGTCAGACTTTAACTTTCTCAATAATACGATTCTATGTTCATCGGCCAATCTTACATGAGGTACTCTCCAAACAACTTTATCCAATTGTAGTTGCCATTCCAGTTTATCTTCCGTAGTTGCAGGGTCTGCAAGTATCAAGTCCTTGTTAGTTGAAGATCTGAGTAATACCAATTCTTGTTTGACATTTATTATTATTCGTTTGTAATCTTCAGCGAATCCCAAAAGCAATCGTAAGGGTACATGAAAATCAAAGTGACCGTTGGAATCCGGTGTTATAGTGTCTTTATCAGGGGCAACCCATCCGGCGGTGACTATTGAATTCTTCTCATGCGGTGTTAATGATGTTAATCCTTTCAATGTCGTTGTTATACCAACCTTTTTTGTCGAATCAACTGTCACCCCTGATATCTCATATCTTATTTCATCAAAAAGATATGCCATCGGGTTATTTATAAAAGGAACTGTTGAAGCAGTTTTTCCATCCAATTTTAATACCCGTCCTTCAATGTACAAATAACTTTCACACGGTAATGTGTAAATATCTTGTTGTTGAATGGGAATCCTTATTTCATCGTTATTGTTTAATTTTGATGAAGTGTAAGGGTTGTGCGTGTGATATTCCTTCTCCCATAGTGTTTCGTCGAATGTCGGTCCTTGAGATATATCCAGGATATCCATCGTTGTTAAGTTTCAATCCAATCTTCTGTAGAAAACGAATGTTGTCCGATGTTAACTCTTCCAATGTCGAGGAGCTACTGAGCTCCCGACTCTTCCGTTGCGGTTTAAATGATAATCCCATGTTGACCTTTATGTTGCCGCTCTGATGTGTATCCGTATAGTTATCGTTTCTCCTCTAAAGTCAACACTAACACCGTCTTGATCCAATATGTTCAGTACGATGTCTGAAATGAAACTGGTGTTTAACGGTAGGTATATCAAGTTTTGTGGCTTCTCAACAATTTTAAAACCAGGAGCCACTGTTGGATAAAATGTATGTAAAATATGCTGATTCACTCCTTCTCTATACGATCCGTGTATAATATTACACGTTACATCGATGCTATTGACTTTCAATATTGTGACAGTTGTATCACCTGAATGAGTAGTTCCAGGAGTTAATATATTCTTTTTTGTATCTGTAAATCCAAGTAAACTGCCAATGGAGTTTTTGAAACTGACATCGATATAATATTTTGAAGTTATTTCTGCTTTTAAAGTATTATTGTTTCCTTTAACGGTGATATTTTCTTCTCCGAGTTGTTTTTGTAGTAATTGGTTTATATCATCGATTTCATAAGCTCCAGTAGGAAATGTAATTATTTTCAATTCTGAGTATTTTCCTGAAGCATCCTTAGTTTCATAATAATGTAGTAAATTGTTCTTTCCTTCCGTAACATTTGGAATTGAGTTGTAGGTAGTTAAATCAAGTAATGCCGCTTCCCATAATCTTTCCTTGGATAGACGCAATGCTGGGAACAGCGTACTTTTCAATGTGGATGAATTTCCACTCAGTGACACTGTATACGATGACATCTTAAAGCTGACTGACACTCTTCGCTAGAAAATCCAAACATAAATGCCCACATATTTCAGTATTGTTAGGTTGTTCTCTTTTGTAATTGTAAAAAATGTTTTTGGAGTTTCGAAAATAATGTTGCAGTTCTTTCGGCGGTGGTAGATTGCCAAAACTGTCAAAGTAGTAAACGGTTTGTCCGAGCTTTTTATAGCATACCCAATGAGTGCCTGGACCATAGGTGGAATCCAAATTTACTATTCCAGTTTCATTTTCCCATATTTTAGTTGGTAATGCATCTTTCATAAAAACTCCTCGAAAAAATGGTATTTTCAAACATTTTACATAATCATTTAACTGATGATTTGTTAAGGCTTTATTTGGAATTATCAATTGATTCTTCTTATTTAGTACACACGGTACGGTCTTAGGTATAAACCTGCTCCGTTTTTTACCATTGACCAAATAGAAGCTTTCTTTACTGTTGCTTTACGAGTTCTACGACGTCTCTTCTTAATGTTTCCACCTCTTTTGGGAGCTCTTCTCTTTGCAGGTCTTCCTCTGCGACGTCGTCTTCCAGCACCAAATTTAGCTTTCGTCTTCATGGCTGTAGTTACTGCCCAAGCCGCTGCTTTTTCTGCAATACTTGCGTCACTTGATTTTACTCTTTGCCAAGCTCTTTCCGCTAGAATTTTATCCGCTATTGATCTATTTGTTGAATCTTTATACTTTGAATATGCTATATCGTGTTCTTTGCAAGCTTGATCTAATTTATTAATTCCAGGATCTCCTCTTGCTAAACGTTTTGACAACTTAGTTCCAGGTCCACAATATTGATAACCTCCGGGCAGATGTAATTCGTATGGTAAAGCGTCTATCGCTCGATTCACAACAGCACCAATTGGAATCCGTCTGAGCAGGGATAATGCAGCTGATGTTAAACCACGTCCTCTCTTGCCGCTGTCTTGACGACGACTGAGCGATACGGTCTTCATTATGCTGTTTTATGTAACCAACGTCTTCACTCTATGAAATACTTTATGATAATGAATCCTTTTTTTTGTGTATTCCATACTTAAATATTCATAAGTTTTACTAGTATCTATCAATGATTTCATCTTTAATCCATTGGTTTCTCTGAGAATCTTCGATTTTATTGTGTTTCATCGATGCATTAATCAAATGATTATGCATATCAATAACTACATTACCTACAAGATTCATTACATACTCTACATTAGTAGCATCTTTGTTACGTGTAGGATTATCAAGATTTGTGATACGTTTACCATTACATGTATACACAGATGGATCGTTATTAGAGGTTGCTATAACTTGATTAATAGTAGCAACATCATTCGGAGCTATTCCTGCTGATATGTTAGATATTCTTCTATTTTTTCCATCATATAAGTTATTTATTTTATCTAAAACTATAGTTTGTTTCACAACAACACAATCATTATCATCTTTACCAGATTTTACATGGGTTAATCGTCTACCTCCACATATAAAGTTAACACCAGTAGCTGATAGTTGTGGCACTTGTGTTAAAATAACAGCATCATGTTCTTCCGTGCCTAAACTTATATTTGACAATCTTTTATTTTTTCCATCCCACTTGTTATTTTGTAGTTGTAGTAAGGTAAACTTTTCACTTCCTTGCACAAACTCATCACCTTTCTTTGACACCACCTGATTTTGTTTAACAAAAGCGGATGTTCCTTTCTTCAAGCTTTCATTCATTTGTCTCACAGTAGCAGCATCCGATGGAGTTGAACCATCTTTCAGATTGGACAACACTTTTCCATGACAATCAATAACAGCACCATTATATAAAATACAATTATCTTTAATGTATTTAATATTAACACCATCACTTTCTTCTTTAGGATATCCAATATCGTTTATAGTATATTTATAGAAGGAAAATCCATCTTTTTTCTTTTCTGGTATTACAGAATGCAAATAACGCTTATTGATTGTATCTGTATCCTCGGTTGGATCTGCAACATTAGTTATTTTATAATTTAAAGCATTGTACTTTTTTCCACTTTTAGTCTTTTCCAACAGTAAAGCGTATTCCATCGCAGATAGAAAATAACCTTTATTAACAACATCTCCATTGTTGACTGGTTTTGCAACATTAATAACCTTGTGAGATTTTGCATCATACAGTTGGTTGTTGTCGAGTTTTAAACTTGTAGATGTTTCCTCCTTTACTGTTTTTAAATTTGTTGCATCTCCATCTTCTTCTGGATCCTTAACAAACTTTAAACGTTTATTATTTATGTTATAGTCACCTTCGGGTGTTTGCGGTAATCCACTTCTTTTTCTGTTTTCTCCAACTTGCACTCCTAACGCGGAGTATCGTCCGAACTTGTCGACGCTCATGTTAGAACTGACACATTATACGCCTGCAACTCTTATATATCCGCGGACAATTATACGATTATGCCGCGATTCCTGAGTTCGTCAATCAGAGCTACCCATTCATTATTTAAACCTGTATGACCGGCTTCCATGGCTTCATGCAATAGTCTCATTCTATCAACCAATTTATTGATGTCGTTGTAGTAAATCACATTCGTATTGTATAGATTTTTCATCAATCCTTTGCCAGATGTTGAAGTATCTCCTTTACTCTTTTTACCATGTTGTTCAAGAAGTGATAAATCCATAAGTGATAAAGATTTTCTTTTCAGTGGTTGTCTCACCGCTGGTGCAGTACGTAATGTTGGCAATTTTCGTGGAGGAAACAACTTTTTTATAACAATGTTATATTTTGTTGCACGTGAACGATTAATCATTGCATCCTTTAAGTAGTTTCTTTTATGAGCGTTAGTATTTTGTAGAATTTCCTTAAAAACACTTAAATCTTTGGATGAATATCTTAGTGGTATGTTTTTAAAAATTAATTCATAAAGTCCTTTTGTTCCTTTATATTTATGCTCACCAATAATGATGTAATCGTCTTGTGTTATTTCAAGCTTTGAATCGCCGATCTTTAATTCATTCCCATCAATTCTTGCTCCGTATACGTGTGATCTACTCAAATTCGGGTTTGATTTCATGTCATGTAGCATTTTCATTATATATTTTCTTCCAAGAGGTCCATGTTGTAATATATCGCTACTCAATTGAGTTAAATTTGGAATAGATTGTTCAGCTTCAGGTATTGGCTGTTCTTCTTCCTTTTCAACAATTGGTTCTTCTTCTTTTGTTTCTTCTTGCTCACTAGCACTTGTATATGAATCATCATCTTCTTCTTTTTTTAATGCTTGTACTTCTTGTTTAGAAACTGGTAGTAAAACATCTCCTTCATAACGAGGTTTACCAATAGTTTCTGATATCTGTTTTAAAGGTTCCGTAATAGGTTTAAATGTAGTCTCTAGAAATTCTTCTCTTTCACTTAAACCCATCCTCAATGCACGATTCTTCATCCTAATAGAATCACTGAGTGATTTTATTTCTTTTAATAGTTTTTCTTGATTCACCATGTTTACACTGTGAAGTTCAACGTGTAACTAGATGTAGCATCGGTAGTTCAACGCATAAATACAAATTTATCCAACCCTATACGATATCTACCATTTTAATATCTTCTTCCTTCATAATAACGAGAAAGCCATATTTCTCATTCCATGCTTTGCCACACATTTCTTTAAATTTCTCAAATGGCATATCCGCATTTACATGATCATTGTATATATGCTTTAAATTTGTTTCATCTTGCTTGAAGATGATCAACATATTTGCATTGTCTCTTATGAGTTGTTTTGGAATCTTACTGTATGTTTGACCAATATAAATGCTATCGATATTATGATGTCTTCCCATAGCGAAGTAATTCCTTATAGTGTCGTGATTTTCACAAGACACATCGTCAAAAATAAAAATAGAAAATGGTTTTGCTTCATTTGGTTGCATAATTGTTTCACTGGCATTAAACTTGTAGAAATGCACTTCAGGTACACTTGCAAGTACTTTATCCAATAATTGATATTTTGGTTGTTGCAATGATTTTGAAAAAATGTATATATTGTTAAAGCGCAATCCTTTAGGATTAGTTATAAGGTTAAAAACAACATTTGTTTTTCCACAATTTGAAGGACCAGTTATTAAACATCTTATTGTATTTGGTAGTAATTCACCATGTTTACCATGATTTAACTTATCATTGTCAACCGTCAATTCATCAATATTATTGATATTAAATCGATCTTTTTGTTGTACAATCTCCATCTTGTGTCAAGGTTAAACACACAATGAGCTATTAAGTTACTATACCAGGTCTTTTGAAGGAATCCAAGAGTCTTCACTTTTATCGAATCCTAACCACCGGACTTTAACCATATCCTTTTTCCTTTGTAAAACCTTCTCAACAAGATATACATCACCGACTGTTGATTTCAACAATTCATGTCCGTAGAATCCACCTTGAAGTAATTCACCCTTGTTATCCTTTAATAAGTAGGTTTCAGGTATAGTTGGTTGCACTTTATAAACTGTAAATACTTCATTAGTCCAATTTGGTAGATATCTTTTACTAAATACACCTTTGTATTTGCTTATACGAACTTTATCGTTGACTTTAAACTTTTTTGGTTGTAACTTTTCCAATTTAGGTGTTGTATTATTTCTGATGCGTTGTAATACAACCTTAGCATTAGCGCTGTTTACCTGGATAGGTTTCATTCCGATGGTACGATGATATTTGTTGTTATACTCTTTTATAAGTTGTGGTAATATGTCATACCACACGTATGATCCTCGTTTTGAAAATTGTTTGTACATCGCTCCTTTTAATGTTCTATTGAATCTTTCAATTATTGAAGCTTTAACTTCAGAATTTGTAGAATAATGATTTATTTGATATTTCTTCATTAAAGCTCCAAAGTCTTTATTAAAATATTCTTTTCCATCATCGGTCTGTAGATGTTTGATTTTGAATTTATTTCTTTGTATCGTTGTTTCCATAGCTTTTGTAACACTTTTACCAGTCTTATCCTTCAATGGTAAAGCGTCAGCTATTTTAGTAAAACAGTCTATAATTGTTAAAATATATTTGAAACCTTTGTTTAATTTACTGTGCGGTATCATTTCAATGAGATCAGCTTGATACAGATCATTCATTCCCTTAATAATTGTACTTCTTCTTGGAAATCTTCTTCTTGCTGGTTTATGTAGTTCATTTACAATCTTGTCCTTCACACTTTCCATCTTCAGGTGTTGCTTGCACATCGCTTGTAAAAATACTGATCCGTACAACAGTTCTTTCTCTTTTATATAGTTTGAATATAGGTCAAGGCCATTTCATATTAGTGTAAAAAAGAGGGAACATGGCATTGGGCTTGCCATGTCCCCTCTTCTTTACGGAAAGGAAAAAAGGAAGAAGGTAGAGGACGAAGAATAGGTTTACTGGTCGATAGGGTTTAGAGAGTAATGTCCAAATGGCAGAGTTCTTATGTTGTCTTCAAGGATGTATCTCTTGTCATCCTTATAGCTCAATGCCGATTTGGTTTGCTTCACACTGAAAAGACGATGGTTGAAGCTTCTTATGGTGTTAAATGTTGCAGTTGTTTCAACATTTTCAAACAAACATCTTTTATAATGTTCAAACTGTACGTTCTTCTTCAGGAAAGAGGTTTTTATTCCTTTGGCTTTCTTCGTGACTTGATATTCGTTCCTTTCGCTTATGTACAGTTGAAATGAATATAGTTTGGACATTAATGCTACAATTTCCATCATCGGCACACCATTTGTTTCATCTTTAAATTTTCCCAATACTTTCTTGTTTCTGTCGTAGTCGTAATTTGGATGGTCCTTGGGATAATCGGAAAAGTCGAAATCATCTTTATACATAAAAGTGCGTAGATCTTCGTACATGTCATTTGTTTTAATCCAGTAAATTAGAGCATCCGTATCCATATATGCAATACCAATGTTCTCTCTTCCATAATAGTTAACCATCTTCTTATAATGAAACTCGTACATGTGTGTTTTGGAAATATCCAAGATTGACATTCCTAGATACAAAGGACGATCCATTAGAACTGACTTCTTGTTCATGGAAATAACAACTAGATTTTCATTAATAATTACAGATGAACCAAAGTTTGGTTGTTGCACTAATTTCTGTAGTTTTACTGGATCAGTTACCAATTTGATGTCCTTATGTTTCCTTTTGTTTTCCAAAGTCTTGCCAAATATTGCGTTGTTCATTAGTTTGAAGAAATCTTTTTGAAAACTTGATGTAGCGGCGGCTCTTCTTCTTGTGTTGTTGTCAATGTACGGTTTTAACCAACAAGATTGAGAGAATTGTAGTACTCGATTAATTTTTGTAATTCTCAATCCCAAGTCTAAGGCCTGTTGTATCATCCAGTAGTGTCCAACATACCGAGACTTGTTAGTTAAAGTCATCAATAATTTTGGCCATCTTCCAGTTGGAGAAATTTCAGTCTTCGGAAGAAGTGGTAAATCATAATGTTCGTCGTGAAGATGTTCGGGATATTCAAAATCGACGTCGAATATGTAACCAGTTTCTCCATATTTCGGTATATCCATTATGTTTCCAATTGATTCTGGGTCTATCCATTTGAAATTATCATATGGAAGGGGATTCGACATTGCCCATCCGTACAAGTTATTTGCATCAAAATAACCCAGGAATGTTGTTGGTTTTGATGCATCATAATCGGGCAAATATTTATTGTTCGCCTTGACATGACGTGTTACACTTTGCGTCAATCCTCCTCGAACTCCTGATTCTAACATCAACACCATATCTATATCTGTAAGAAGTTGTATTTTACAATTTGTTTCTTTTAACATGGCTTGCCACGCTAGTCCAGGCGAAGTGTACGAATGAAGAGGGTCTAATCCATATGACGCAAAACATGTATTTCTAAATTCTTCCATCACATCACATAATAAAGTTACATCTAATTTAACGTAGAAATCTGAATATTCCCCCAATGTTCTAAATCCTAATTCGTTCCATACTTTGCATGCATGATCATAATCCTCTTGAGATATATCCATGTCGTACAGTTTACTTTTAAATTCTTCTTTTGGAGGTAGTGATGTTTCATTAAATCTTTCTAAACTGTCTATGTAATCATATGGGAAAACACCTTTTCGAAGTACCAGATCCAGTTTGTCGCTATTTACAATCTTCTTTGTTTCGATTAAATCTTGTTTCCTTAGGTTTTCAGAAAGTTTAGACAAACTCGACGGCAAAAATCGGTAGGAGTCCAAGAATCTTAGTTTGACATTTCCAACTTCTTTGGAAAAACTTATGAACTTCTCTGAAGTTTCAGCTAACACATCGATTTTACCGTCGTCTCTTCCTAATTCAGGTATTATAAAATGAGCGTCGTACCCACTAAGATTATGCAGAACCACAGGGATAAATAGTGGTAAACGATAGCTCAAGTTGCATTTATTACAAGCAGCACCCCTGTAATATCCTGTGAGGTGGTCGTGATCTTTAACTTTATAATTCTCAATAGTAAAATCATTTTTGCACAAGAAACAGTGAGTCGCATTTTCATGTTGAATTTCTTCTTCTTCGTCCATCGGTTTCATTGGTACAATATTTGTATATAATCTTTGTGTATTTCCAGCTATTGAATATAGGTGATCAAGAAATATTTTTTCCGCATTTTCACCACGATATACTAGAGGTTCTGAAGTTAATCCATATCTGTTTAAATGTTCTTCTGATAATGTTGATTTGACCATTAAACAAAAACTGTTTGGTTTGTGCATTTGATACTTTACACTTTTTTCTTGCTTCACAATTTTCATCTTCAACTGGAACAAGTGTTGATTCAAAATCCGCATACACAACTAAAGGGATACGGTATTGATGATGAACCTTTTCAAATGTAACGAATGCTCTGTTTTCCGAAGGTAAATTAATCTTTGCTTCATAATTATTGTTACATAATCTTTTGTGTTCTTGTAACCATTCTCTTCCTTGTCTTCCTTCTCGTTGAAAATTAAAACATCTCTTACAAATCAACTTTTTGTTTCGATTTTTTGAAAGTTGCTTATTAACAAGACGATCGAATTGCTTTATGTACACATAGTGAGACACATCTCCTCGCGTTAGTAGTAATAAATCCGTATGATCTGGTAGCTCTTCTTTTGCAATACGTAAAGGATACACTTTGTTTGAACTATCTAATGCAAAAACATTAATAGACGTGCCGGGATTTTTCTTTTCAAATTTTGATATATCTTTCGTAGAAACGGGATATGTTATTCCTTGAAAATTGTACCTGTGTCTTGCGTCTTCATATTCTTGGTTGGGTCTACATGGATTTTGTGATACAAACTTTGTCGTCATAGCATAGCGAAAACATTCATTATCTTCATTTTGAACATTAATACAAGATTTTGTATTTTCAATTATTTTTGGCAAAGGAATGTAACTAGATCCCATTAGTCCATATCCGTGTTTGTGAACTCTTATATCTAATACTTCAATACTTGTAAGACTCCATCCGGATCCTCTTCCTTCGTGTTCCTGAAGTTTAGTTAATATTTCTTCTATACAATTCTCGACTATTGAATCAATGTTTGAACTTTCCATGATAGTTCGGTTTTTTGTTATGAATCCTCTTGGTGATAATTCTTCTTGTGCATTTATAAACATAGCTTCTAGTAGTAAACCAAATTTAAGAAAGTTCAATCTTTTCAATTCTTCTTTTAAAGTTTTACTTACGATTGGTTTTGCTTCTCTAATAAATTCTTCTAAGTTCAAGTTTTCATTTTGAATCTTATGATGCATTACTACTTTACCGGGTAAAGCAAATACTTGTAGATTCGGTAAAGTAGTTGAAGATGTTGCTGTTATTTCTTCTTGTTCTTCTTGTTCTTCTTGTTGTTCTTGATCTTCTTCTGTGTTGTTGTGAATTAGTTCTTTATGTATATCTAGTAGAATTTCATCGTGAAACGATTCCGAACATTTATCGCAATGATACATGTTGACGATGTTTACTCTTCGAAATTTCGCCGAGAAATGAAATGGGCTCTGACGGTCCCGCTTTTATAACGGTTCCCCCACCACTATTTCATCATCATCCTCTTCTTCTTCTTCACTATCCGAGGAAAAACAAACGTCTTGGACGAAACATTAATCTTCTACTAACTGATTGTTCATTTGTGTTCTCTATTCCAGTTGGGGTTTCAGTATGTACTTCTTCATATTCAAACGATGATGAAGATTCTGACATTACTACATCCATATCCAAATTTTCATTCTCCACATCATTTACACTTCCTACTTCTGATGTTGTTAGATCTACATCCATATCATTTACACTTTCTACTTCTGATGTTTCACTGTTATTATCATCTTCTTCCATATTAAAATCGTCTAGTTGAATTTTATACAATATTTCAATAAGAGGTTTCCTTGGATAATCGGTGTTGTCCACAGGAGCCATTTCAAGTAAATGAGGAATAACTCTTTGTGATTCGGCTTATATGATATTTTGATAAGTATGTCAAGGTCATTTTAGATTAAGCGAGAACTGGGAATAGATCACTAAGCGGCATGTTATTTCATTACCACAAAGTGATCTATTCCCCATTCTCTAAGAAGTGTTCAATCAATAACCAAAGTCCAAATCCATTTCCTTTTTTTTTGTTTAATTTGAATCTTTTGTTACATAGTTTATTGGTTGACTGTTTGAAATTTCAATGTGTCGTCTTATTATTTGTTCCAATTCTTCTATTTTTGCTTGTTTTATCATTAGTTCTGTATGTAACTCATTAATGTAATCAGCTGCTTTATCCACCGTTCTTGTTCGTATTTCACCTAACATAACACCAGGAATCAATCTCTGTAGTCTGTAAAACTTAAACTTTATTCTAGACTCTCTTGCCTTAGCCATTTCCCGAAGCCTTTGTTTCTTATTGTCTTTACTTGTAGTCAAGTCCATACTCGTGACAAGTTCGCTTTCAGAATAATTCGACTATAGTACACTCGTCTTTTATACACTTTCCCCCACCACTTTCAATTTCCCCACCCTACTAATATAGGTCAAGGTCATATGGTATTAACGCGAGAACGAGGAATAGAGCACTAAGTGGCATGTTAGTCCATTACCACAAAGTGATCTATTCCTCGCTCTCTATTCTACATCTAATTTTTTGGGTTTTTGTTATTTTTATCTTTTTTTTTGGTTTTTCTGGGGGAATGAGTGTTTGAATATTACTTGGTAGAATGTCCATTTTTCTTCTTCAAATCTTCAATAGTTTCCAACAATTGTAACAAATATGCGTTAGTTTTTTCTAAAGTTTTCAGTCTGCTACATCCAACTTGAATGGAAGGCACTATTAGTTGCAATTTTGCAAATTCTATCTTTTCTTTCTTGCACCTTTCTCTCATTTTTAGGTTTTTCCTTAGTCTTGCCGAAGATGGTGTTATAGGCTCGTACATACAATCTGGATATGGTTTTGACATTTTTAACACTGATGTTGAAGTACAATGAGATACTTGCGGCCGTTGAGCTTGATAATAATTTGTTGTTGGAGTATTGCAATACATCTTCGGTTCTAAGTTTTGGTGGCAATCTGTAGTTGAAAGTACTGGTGTTGCAGAAGGATCAGTCATCTTTCACTGTTGTCGTACAGAGTGAACTCTTTTTTTAAGTTTTACTTCTTTTATCACATTTCCCCCACCACCGACTTATAAATTCTTCCCCCCACCATAATTATTTATACTTGTTTTTCCACATTTCAAATTTTATACCATACTTCCAATCACCTTGCCATCACCTTGTGATGGCTTTCCTCATTTTCTATATAACAATACACTTGCATCAACTTGTTTTCTTCCTCTTTCGATGATATGAAATTTGCAACAGAGGTCCACTCTTCATATTTAATCTTGAAATGACGCACTTCGAATTCCATTATGTTTCTTCTAATGCCGCAACAATAATAAAACTCTCTTCAAACAACCTGCATTTATACACGTTCCCCCACCTAATTATAACCCCCACTCTTTTCCCCCCTCTCCTTTATATGTGGAAGGGGTATTATGGTTTGAATGCACGATACTTAATAAATTCAAACAAACACTGTGCACAAATGTCGCAAGTGTTATTACACGTTTCGAATTTCATTATTTGACCTTTTACAAGATGAACTAACCTACCTCCATCATCTTGGAATTGTTCAAAATCTAAAACAGACGCTTTTCCACAATCATGACACATTTTTGTACCATCTTTAAAAGTATAAGCAAGATAGATAGCAAATCCATAATTGTCTTTCTTAAATTCAATGAGCATTTCACGAATTGCTTTAGGTATTTGACACTCATTTGATCTCATAATGTAATGGTAAAGAAACCCATTATTGATAATTACTTGTAAACACAGAACCAACAACCTATCCATCGTGTTCGACTTATACTGATAGTTACATCTAAAACCTTTTTCTTATATGATTTTCCCCCCACCACTTTTATATAGGTCAAGGTCATTGGATATCAAGCGAGAACTGGGAATAGATCACTAAGTGGCATGTTATTATATTACCACAAAGTGATCTATTCCCCATTCTCTAAGAAGATTGTTGATAATTTAGATTCCTAATATTTCTTTTCCTTCTTCTTCACCTTTTTGATTTGTAGTATTACCAGACATATGTGATATTAGTTTCTTCATTTCTCGATTTTCCATTTCCACTTTCTTTAATTTTAAATCTCTTGCTTCGATTTGTAGTTTTAAATACTTGATGTAACTTCCAGCCCAGTGTAGGGTTTTCAATTTTGGTGCTCCCATTGCAATTCCAGGTATTTGAAATTGTAGTCGATTGAACTCCATGTTCATATCTTGTCGGTCTTGTTTTTCCTTTTCTAGTCTTTTCAATCTTTGATTCTCCCTTAACGAAGAAGTTGGATCACAAGGAATATGACGAAACATTTTGGTCAACGATATCTCGAAGAATAAGCTTCTACGCAGAAAACCAACACATTTATGCACTCCCCCCTCCAACTTTAGGCTAGTGGTGGGGAGAATTACATTAATTTAATACTTATTTCCACCGTTACACTTGCTCCATTTTCAAAAAGGTATCTGTAAAATGGTTCTGGATACTGGTATATTTCACGTCCTATATTTTCCTTAAGAAAGTTGAAAGCTATTCTTTTCGAATAGTCATTATGATATACTTCTCTTAAATTAACAAGAATTCCATCTTCCAGGAATTTCACTTGAATCATTGGTATTTTGCTTACATCATCTTTGTCTATCAGAGGTAGCCTGTAGGTGAACGTATTTGGTGGTAAACGTAAGGTTCTATCAAGTCGAGAACAGAATATTTTGAACAGTTTTTGATCATTGATTGCAATCTCATGAATACCTATCATTTTATAGTACGAAGGTTCAAAAGGTACAGCACGAAACGTTTTTACTAGACAGTTACTCGAAGAAGGTTCTGTAGGTGCGTTAGGATTGAACATTTTTAGTCGACAGTTTCCTGACGAATAAGCTTCTACGCAAATAACCAACACATTTATGAACATTCCCCCACCAACTTTAAGCTAGTGGTGGGGAGAATTTTCCCCCACCACTTCTTCAGAATTAATAGCTTCAATTTGAATTACAACAAATATATTTGACGCAAATTCCCAAAAAACTGAATATGAAACAGTTTCTTCCACATCTTGAGATTCATTTTGTGTTTCAACCATTTCCATCATTGAAGGTTCTTGATCAATTTCTGTTACTTCCATCGCTTCTTCTACAGGATTTTGTATTGTGTCGGTTGTTTCAACTTCATCTTCTTCTTGAACTAACGTAATATTTCGTTGTCTCACAATTTCAATTAATTGTATAAAAGAATTATCTCTAGGAGACATTATTAACCATACATGTAGCTCCAACAAATGCTGACTTACTAATGACAAAACTCTCAATTTATAAGACTTGTTTGAATAATAAAGTGGGGGAACTACCTTAGTCCAATTCGGATTCGGATTCAGAAGACAATAAAGGTGATATGGGTGAATCTAACGATGAATCTAATATAAATGTATCAATAGCTTCCTTAACTATATCTTCGTCACTATCGTTTATCATTTCTTCAAAAAGTTCTTGTTCAAACTGTACCATTTCTTCTTCCATCGTGGAATCATTATCAGTTTCGTTATAATTTTCTTCTATATTGTCTTCTTCCATTTCATTTGTATTAATATAAACATTTTCAAAACACTTCAAAATAATTAACAAATGGAGTATCTTTAGACAACATATTTGTTCACCACTTCTTTTACCTCGAATAACAAACTATGTATCGCTTACTTAGTCTTATATACTTCTACCCCCACTTTTTTTGCACAACGTGAAGGAAGGTGGGGAGAGGATTTTGTGCTATTCTTCTCTATCTAGGTTATATTTCATTGCTAGCACATCTACTATAATTTTCTGCTTTTCAACTTCATCACGAATAAAGATTGTCCAGGAAATAGTTCATTAATATTGTTGATTGTTACTTTTATATCATACAAAAAATCAATATGTCTTAGTAATGAAACAATAACAATAACTCCTATCCCATTGTTTGCCATAATTGTTTCTTCAATTTTAATACGCAAGTTTGTTATCAAACTCCATATATTAATATCATTGGCTATAAAACCATCAAGTCTAGTACTCATCTTGACGGTGCAAGTACAGACTAAAAACCTGGAGGTTCATAGTCCGCCTTTTATGAGTTTTAAAAATGGGGAAGGGGAAGGAATAAGGATTGGGAGGGGATAGGGTGGGGGTGAGGAAGGGTAATGTGGTTATTAGACCACTTGTGCGACAAAGTAGCCACCAATGCTAACTTCGAGCTCATAACACTTCATAACATCATCCTGCCAAGTCAACATACGTTCTCTAGTATTTGGTGTTACACAGAAGAACCTACTGTCATTATACACAATAGCTGAACCAATTATAACATTGAATCCTAAATTAGCCATTTGTGTGCTTCCGTAATAAATCTTTCTATTGTATCAAAAGGAAATTGTTCATCGATGTAGATTGGTCTCATTTGTTCATCAAGTTCAATTACATCTTCATCTTCACTGTCACTGCTACTATCATTTTCATTGTCACTGCTACTATCATAATAATCTATCACATCTTCTTCAGGCTGTTGGAAAACATCAGCAATTTCGGAAGGATTGAAGTTTTCACTATGGTGAGGAAGCATTTTAAAGCAAATAATAACGGCAGAGACGAAACAACAAGTGTGGCGCGTGAAAGCAGAATGAAGGAGTGAACAATGCTTGCTTCGCTTTTATAACGATATGTTAATGAGGGGGGTAAGAGGTGACCCGGGAGGTGGGAAAAAGGAAGGAGAGGGGATATTTATTTTAAATAATTTGCATAACTTTTGACTAAAATAAGATAACCAAATTCTTCTTTTACTAAAATGTTCGTCTTACATAGACCTTTTCAATGATGTATCGCTTGTCGTAATCGATCAAACCATTATCGAGTTATAGCCATTTGAATTTTTGGGGGGGGGGGGGTTCCGCTTGAGTGAACACGGGGGGGGGGGGGTTCCGCTTGAGTGAACACGGGGGGGGGGTTCCGCTTGGGTGCTCATGCGGAACTGATCTTCTCACGAGATAGTCGTTGTGTGATAATGAAGACAAATGTTCATCACGCCGCGACCACTAATTAACTCGCATTTGCGGTGTTCACATCTTTCCTACTCATTACATATACGTTTCCTACTTCATTATTTCAAGACTAATTAACTTGCAAAACAACAGTCTCTGTCTTTGAATGCTGATGAGATTTCATTAGGAACCATTCTTTGCACGCTATATGAAGCTACACTGGCTATGCAAGTCAGAGCGGTCATATAACTGTACAACAACCACTGAAAAGTAGGTCACGAGACTTAGAGTGTTAAAAAATAATGGGGGAGAAACACAACGCTATAACGCATTGTGTTTCTCCCCCATTATTTTTAGCAAAATTTGGAAAATCTATGTGAATTTACTGTTTACGTCCCCACCTTGTAATACGATCCTTTTTATCCCTGAGGAGAAAGTCTTGAGAACTTAAATTGTTAAGTCTCTTCTCTTTACACAAATTGTCAGGAACTTTAATTTTATATTTGTTGCCGTTACATTTTGCCAATATGTGTTGGTGGTCAACAACACTTAGAAAAAAATATCTCAAACCTTTCTTAAGCCTCTCTCCTCTGACGGATATTATTTCAGGATCGTCTTCAACAGTGGGGATTTCTGTCAGTTGTGGTTCGGAAAGATGTTTTACGATATGTACACGGCAGAAACGTTCGTTCTTAACACATTTCCTACCACAAGCTGATCCTTTCTTAATTCCCCTAGCGAGCACTTCAGGGCAAGTAGTGGGACGGCTAAATGCCCTACGACGCTCTTCTTTTAATAATTGGAAACGCTCTGAAGGAGCAGACTTAGGAGATTTATTTTTAGGATAGGCGTGATCTTTAGGAATAGTAAGTGGTGGGGTAGGAGGCAATGGTGACAGTGGAATGACAGGTGTACTAAGACAATGAAGCAAGGTTTCAAATGAAGGGGTATTAGGACGAGGAGCTGGCTTCTGCGGTGGTGGCATGTTAGTTGAAGGCGGTGTGGAGTCATTTGAAGACGAAGGCGGTGAAAATATGCTGCGACGTATGGTATTGTTGGCCGGGGGAAGAGGAGCTCCAGAAGTTGAAGGTTTCGAGTCTAGTTGCTTCTTATACCAATCGGGAGCATTTTTCAAGCGAAGAGTTTTCTTGACTGGAGTTGAAGCCGTAGTAGAAGTAGAAGTTGAACTTGTAATAGAAGAGCAGGCTGTAGTGGAAGTTGTAGTCGGCAGGGATGACATCGTGGTAGTTCTGTTCGCAGTTCGCAGCTTAACGTCTGGAATCAGAATGAAACGTTAGCCGTGGTCGATGCGTCTTTTATAACGGTATGCTAATGAGAAGGGTTAACAACCATTAGGTGGGGGAAGGTGGGAGAGAAGGAAAGAGAGGGGGTATTTATTTCAAATAATTCGCATAACTTTTGACTAAAATAAGATAACTAAATTCTTCTTTGACTAAAATGTTCGTCTTACATAGACCTTTTCAATGATGTATCGCTTGTCCTAATCCGTTAAGCCATTATCGAGTTATAGGCATTTTAATTTTTCCGGGGGGGGGGGGTTCCGCTTGAGTGGACACGGGGGGGGGGGGGGTCGGTCATTGACCCTTCCGAAAGTGGGTCAAGGTCATTTAAGACTTATAAAGAACCAAGGTGATGGGAACAGTAGTAACTGTTCCCACCACCCTGTTTGCCTAACGGTTCCCACTCCCAACCCACTAGTTACGTTCTGCGAGGGACATCGACGCAATTTTGTTTGGCCCGTCCGGGTCCATCCGTAACGGGCCGGTCCGGGTCCATCCGTAACCGTGAATTCGAAGGGAAACTGGAACACCTAATGCAGAAACGCAACTCTAACACCCACCCAACTAATCCCACCCATCATATTCCTAAACAAAATGCAAAAACCTAGTCCGCAATTTGCGGATGTCCCACCCCTTCTAAGTGAAGTTCAACGGAACTTCTGAATTTACAGTTAATCTACCCCCTATCATCTAGCTGAAAGGCAAAACAACAACATTAATTATAAATACCAACACTTAAAACTAACAACACATCATTATTAAATATCAAATAATTCAACACAACCAAATACCATCATTATTCTTAAAATTAATACACCTTTAACGCTAAACACAACTTATAACTAACATCGCAATGCGCAAATTAATTCTTAAATTAAGTGCAACTTACAACTAATATTTACACACACACACACACACACACATACCACATTGCATTAAAGAACGCAACGTAGTATAAGAAGTTCAAATATATATAGGCCTACTATATATTTGAACCTCTTACCGAGTCGCCAACGACTTTTCGCTATGAAAACTCGTTGACGACTGACGCGAAAATCGGGCTCGTATCGCTCCTCGGGTTTTTGAGTGGTGGGGGTAATTAATGCAGTGGTGGGGAAATTGTTTCACTCCAGTACGGTCTTCAATCCACTCCAGTTCGCAGCAGTGTAAAAATGAAACGAAGGAGTGGGGGTGGCGCATGCGCAGCGACGTAAAATCCAATGTTTGAGGTTAGAACTTTCCGTGCACAGTAGAGCTAAATTGAGTAATACAGGACTCGGCGCATGCGCAATAGCGAGAAGTGATTCCGATCCGGAGAACTCGTTGCATTCGCAGCAGCGCTAAAGTGAGTAATACAGACTAGGCGCATTCGCAGTAGCGCTAAAGTGAGTAATACATGACTAGGCGCCGTAGCGTGAAGTTGGCTCACTCCAGTACAAGTTATAGCGGCATAAAAATGAAACGAAGGAGTGGGAGCGGCGCATGCGCAGTGACGTAAAACCAAGGTTTGAGGTTAGAATTTTCCATGGTAGCTGCCATGTTTAATTCTGTTTCATTCAAACAATAGTAGTTCATGGCTGGCATGGGATGTGAAGTGTGGTAATTAGATGGGGTTAGCAACCGGTCGTGACCGGCCATTGACCGGTCATCGACCCGGCGGGGTTCCGCTTGAGTGAACACCGGGGGGGGGGGGGGGGATTTAATCTCCATTTTTTAGGGGGGGGGGGGTTCCGCTTGATTAGTCACGGGGGGGGGGGTTCCGCTTGATTAGTCACGGGGGGGGGGGGGGTTCCGCTTGAGTGAACACGGGAGGTTCCACTTGGACGCTCATGCGGAACTGATCTTCCCACGCGATAGCCGTTATAAAAAGGAGATTGTTCATCGCGCCGCGACCATTAATTAACTCGCATTTGAGTTGTTCACATCCTTCCTACTCATTACATATACGTTTCGCCAACTTCATTATACAAGTCTAATTGCTACTAACCTGGAGTTTCATTTACATTAGCACATGTCGTCCTGTTTGAATCACCTTCGCGTGCTCGACGTTATATCTCATTCATTTGTCTTGTTCTCACTTCTACACGTCTGACATACTTCTTGTGATGGATACGCATTGTTTGAAATTGAAACTTTTGCGGACACAACATATATTACGAAATAATTACAAACCATCGGTTTCAAAGACTAAAACAAATTTAACAAAAGTGAGGAAGAAATTAAGTTTTAACCCGTTATACTCTGTTAGAACTTCGCAGGTTCACGTTGATGATAATGTTATTCACAACATTTTGCGTTCGATGTTACGTTTCCACAACTTCGAACTTGTTACACCTATCGACTGTGTTCAACAGGTTTTTCTATTTCATCCCCACCATTCTTTATATAAGTGCGCTCACGACAATTCCTGTTTCATTCTTCTATACGCTCTTCGACCGACAACTACTCCGCTCTAAATTACACACTACAAGAAGATGGATACAAACCAAGAACAAGTACAAGTTCACGAAATATCGTCTACTACCCACCCGAGGGAGAATCCTCCGAGAACTTCGCCTTCACCGAATCCACAGGATCCTGTCCAAGTTTCGGATGTGTCTTCGACGGCGAGGAATGATCTTGAAGCTATTCTTCGGTCGCTCGTCGGTTTCGACTGACCTGTACGACGATCGCCGTTAAACTGAACTCTTAGAAGTTCAGTCTTTTTTAAAACTTCCTCCGGATGACCTTGAAGCAATTATCCCCTCTCCTTTTCAACTAACTTCTACTTTTGTTCAACTGTTGAATTTCAGTTTTGAACTAACTTTTAATTTATGCGGAGTTTTAGTTGAACCCGGTTAATTTATGCGCACATTTTGTTCAACCCCAAATTGTTGAATTTCAGTCTTGAACTAACTTTTAATTTATGCGCAAATCTACTTCAAACGCTCACCCCACCTCCTCACCCCTCATTTAATATACGACCGGAAGCTATGTGCCCCGGCACGTGGCTTCCGGGGCAGCTGACCTGAGCCAGAAGTAACCAAATCTAACTACTCAGGTTAAAACAAATTTGAGAATGGTAGAATATTGATCGAGTTGAGTAATCTTCAAAGTTATCCGGCAGAGCTCGGGTAGCGCTTACCGGTGAAATATAAATAGGCACATTGTTGGTCGATCGAGTTTGAGTTTCAATTAAGGAGTTAACTAGAACTTGAGTATTGGTTATGGGCCTTTCACTGTTATAGACTTAAGAAGATTGCATGAGTTCGGTGAACCTAATCTTATTGTGAGATATTTCAGTGTGTCTGCTGTATCTTATATACCCACTCTTAAAAAATATTCTACTTTATTTAGTTTAGAACACATGAGGTTAATTTGTTTATCATTGAAAACTTATGAATATAATCAGTGAACTGGTAAGACAACTGGAGTACCAACTCACTCCGATTGTTTCCAGTTTGATATTATTTGCCTGTATCAAGTAACAAACTTTTCTAATTGGATATTTTAAACATACAAACATTTTTTTATTTAATTTAATTTACTTTACTTCAATTGGTGATTTCAGATACGAGTAGTTTTTAAATTTAGATTATAAAACTTTATTTTTCTTTGCAAACTTGTCAACAAGTTACAATTGTGAGACAAAAATATGATATGCCGGTAAAATCAAACTTCCTTGTTTTAATGAACATAAAAATATATTGAAACTGAAATAATCACTAAAATACTCAGAAATGTCACAGTTTGTTTGCGGTATGAGAGAAATATCTTTTAAGGACCCGAAGATTATTATTTGCATTGTAAAACAAAAGTGAATATAAATTATAAATTACCTGTTATATTGATGCCTTGTCTTTAATTAGACTGTTGGATCAAGAATGGAATAAATTGCACGTCATTTGCTAAACAGCTCAAGGACCATTTGTCAATCGACAAATACAAGCGATGAAAAGTTTAAACAAACCAAAAACTAATATCAAAGAAAAACTAACCAAGTTTTTCTATGCTAATATTACGTAAACCCGAAAATTAGCCTTTACATCACATTATAAATTAGTAGTTCAACAACTTAATTTACAACTAAGTAATCTACAATTTCCTTGAAAAGCTGTAAAGGGGGACCGATCTCCATTTTGAGTGGTTTAAGGAGTAACTTAACTGGTTTAATTTTTCGCCGTGGTTATACGGTTGGCTGCTCATATAAACATTAGCTTAGCCTTTCTGTGTTTGTCAAGTAAGTTAAACATTATTATTTGCTTTCCGCACCACATGGATATGTTTCCTCGACACATTTCTCTTTTCCTTGTAAAAATATTCGTTGAGTCTAACTCACACAAACATAAATTTTTCTATTAAAGTTTATAAGTCTTTATAAACCCTTTCTATATGTAGTGAAGGAGAGGAATTTCACTTAGATAATTTTTGGAGGCTTATATTATTTATGGGTAAAAAGAAAACTGGAGTTTAAGCATTAAGTTTACCTATAGAATGTAAGTCATTATTGTTAATATTAATTAAAACTAGATATAGCCTACTTGTGTGATAATATGATATTTCAGATTTCATGTTTTCCTTCAGGTTGAAAACGCCCTCTATCTTCTGTCTATTTGGAGTGGGTACACCCTGGAATAGTGGTACATAGAACAGATTAATCATTATTTTAATTTTTTTTTCAGTTTGCCTATGTTTTTCTCCTACAATGCTGAACTTAATAATTTCAATCCTAAGTCTGGAAGGGTGGGTCATGGATATGTCGAAGTCAAACCACGACGACCCAACACAAGCAGGGTTAGCATTGGAGTTACCTGCTATGCATCGCACGGTTCTATGGCTATCAAGGTCGGCCAACCTATCCGAGGGGAACAGCAGGCAGTGTGATCCCATCCCTAGACCTAAGGGTTCATTAAGTAGACACGAGCATTGTAATGGTGCCATACTCATTCCTGAGTGTGCATTTTAACATATTTCTTTTATTAATATGTTAGGTAAAAAATTAAAAACTACCGTTTTAGTGCTTAATATTGTAATTGGGTTTTGATATTGACAGCCAATAGCTCAGAGCTCTCATATTGCAATAAAATACAATGTTTAAAACAAATTGGAAACACTGTACTGTATTGAAATATTGTGCTAAAATTTCACTAAAAACATAAGGGAAAATAAAAATAAATAAATTCAATAAAATACAAACATAAAGACACAAAAGACTTGTTTATCTTTAGATAATCCTAAATACCAATGCCAAAGATAAATAAAAAATATTGTTCTAATTTACTCAACTACAATGACTTAAAATTTAAGTCTATAGGTGGCAAAGTTGTAAAAATGTATTACTCAACAATCAGTAATCCTGTAATTGTTTTCTATGGAAACGACTTCACTTTTGGCTGATTCCTCAAAACATTTAGCGGCATACAAATGTTCTTTGTTCACAAAACGTTTCCAGTATCTTTCCACTAATCCAGTGTCTACCGAAGAGTAAATACCGTTACCTTTTAAAACAAGAGAAAATGCAGCTAATGTTTAGAGGAAACAAAAAGAGGACCCAACCTTGGGCTGAGTTGGTAACCCTAAAGGTTTTTAAAGGAGTTTTGTGTGTGGGGCTACTGAACCTGCTGGGTTGAAGCTTAGCAGGAAGCTTTACGAAAAGCTCTGCATAGTATTTGAGACTTGATGGAACATATAAAAGAGCGTACGGTAGATTGAAAAATCTAAAAATTACGATGCGAGAGGATCCATAACAGTGTGAGAGAAATCTATAACAGTTCATAGAATTTTCTGAAAAGCTTTCTAATGCTTATAGAACGGTACACCTTAATTCTTAACTTCAGAATGGTCATCTTTACCTTAATGTTGTGACCTGAAAGAAACCAATAATTTTAACAAATCATGTTTTTTTAAAGGGGTTTAGTCTCTGTCAGTGTGACAATACCAAACGGTCCGGGTTATTGGGGGCACCCAGGGATGGGTATTTAGCCAATGACCACTATCGTCCAGGGATGGGTCCTGCGGCTAACCGAGGTGGGGTGGTTGGTTAGGAACCACCGTGCATGACAGTCGCCTGCACCGGATCCCCTTGCTAGTGCAGGTTCTGAAGATTTCAATGAAGATCACAATGATTACAATGAGATTTCAATGAAGATTACAATTCCAGAATGGTGGGAGATAAAGTGCAGGCACACTGTGGAGTAAGAACAACATAACAAGTTTGCTCAATATGTTCCACTTATCATCCTCTGGGAGCTTAACCCTAATCCATACTGAGATACCCCCATTCAAAATAGACTGCTCCCAACATTCAAAGGAGAAAGAGAGGAGATTGAACCTGAAGGACAACATGAAATGAAAATTATCATACGATCAAATCAAATTTGACTCACGTATTCATGGATTATCTGATATATTAAATATAGAAGAATCCTCATGGACCCCTAATTGAGTGCAAAGAGTTCCATTATTCCAAAGCAATTGGGACTGGACTCTGTTAGGGTTCATGAGACTTCGGAATAGGCTATGTTCATGAACATTGAAATACGCTAGACTCGTTTGCTTGATCCCCTTTCAATGATATGGCCCCAAAATATTAGTAGCTGAGAGTTATGAGATCATTTTTGGACTACTTGTCAACTGACCCAAAAATCTGAGCCCGCCATATCTGACGATCGCCGCGTACTTCGGCAGCATCTTGTAGCCCAACCGGAAGTCGAAGTTGTATCCGTCCTGGTCCTTGGAGATGCGCCTCAGTGTGAGGGAGATGGTGACGGACCGTGTCTCGCTGTAGTAGACCGTGGGCCCCCAGGAGGTGCCGCACCAGGCGCCACCGATCCGCGGCCGCTGCCACTCCCACAGCTGCATCTCGCCGTCAGGGCAGCCCGCGGACAGGAACGACGTGAACCGGCCCAGCGTGAAGCTCTCAAACGTCACCTGCGACACCAGAGAGATCATCACATAGCTGCAGGTGCTGTACCACACGCCACCGATCCGCGGCCGCTGCCACTTCCACATCTGCATCTCGCCGTCCGGGCAGCCCGCGGACAGGAACGACGTGAACCGGCCCAGCGTGAAGCTCTCAAACGTCACCTGCGACACCAGAGAGATCATCACATAGCTGCAGGTGCTGCACCACACGCCACCGATCCGCGGCCGCTGCCACTTCCACATCTGCATCTCGCTGTCAGGGCAGCCCGCGGACAGGAACGACGTGAACCGGCCCAGCGTGAAGCTCTCAAACGTCACCTGCGACACCAGAGAGATCATCACATAGCTGCAGGTGCTGCACCACACGCCACCGATCCGCGGCCGCTGCCACTTCCACATCTGCATCTCGCCGTCCGGGCAGCCCGCGGACAGGAACGACGTGAACCGGCCCAGGGTGAAGCTCTCAAACGTCACCTGCGAAATTAGTTAAAATACAACTTGTGATATAATACCGATTTCCAAATTGGCAATCATATTTTGCTTGCTATACTGTGACAAACACATATAAAACAAAGAGGATCGGGAGTTTCCTATTCCATTTACTTATTATTTACTTTAAGAATGGAATGAAGTCAATTGTTAGTCCCTTCTACATCGGATACCTCTGAAAACCTCAAGGCTTTGAGGGTGTGTTACTAATATCTGTAGACACCGACATTATCTCATATTCATCACAATCTCTTGTAATACACTTACTCTGGAAATAAATTCAGAAAGAATTTATTACTGCACTTTCTAAACAACTGCACATGATTATGAATCTGAGGCATTCAAATAATATCTTTTCATTTCCTTTTTCCTTCTGCTATTCTTAGCAACCCAGCCTACAAATAAAGATCCAAGCATATATGATATTTAGCATAGTTCTAAGAGTTTTGAAGATCGCCCCTCTCATAATCTCATCTACTCACACACCAGAACCAGAAAAAGTCAATCTCTCTCTCTCGCTATTCAAATTTTCTCTCCTGGTCCCTCGCCCTCACCTGTACGATATCTCCCAAGGTGCCCGAGCCGGCGGTCAGTGTCAGGTGACAGACGAACGGCAGCCGGTCCTCCCTGGGCCGGTGGAGCTCCAGCTCGTAGGTAGTGCCGAGGTCGCCGTAGTAGGTGCGGTTACACGCTGCAACAAAACATGCGGCCTCAGACCTCGCCACTCCATCTGCAAAACCATGCACAACCGCTACACAACCAGGCGACACATGCACACCACCAACTTCTACAATTACGTTATGTGCTTCGAAGAGATAAATAATTTGCGTGTTTAATCAGTAGCAAATGTAAGATAAGAAATACAAAAAAAATCGAGCAAATTAAGTCGACAACATTCAACATTTTTAAGCAATTAAATTATATTTTGTAGAAATAGTACATTAATTAAACTTCAGAAAACTTATAATAGACAGTATCATGCACAATGCTCACTCTTTGATAAACCATATAGTAGAAGTGTGGACTGTAAGCTTCGGAAAAGACTCATTGTATGAAAACATTACAATGAACTATAATTTAACTAAAATAATTAATTAAGAAAGTTACCTCACCCTGATAAATATATAATGTACTCATATCGACGAAATAATTTATGATTTCATAAAGGAGCAACTCCACTGTAGATTTATCTTTATCAAAATAAGTGCAACGTATTGATAATTCTGATCAAGACCAGAAATCAAAAGAAAGAACTTGGTACAAAGCTCAGTTTATCATATGTTCAAATTCTTACGCTTCAGATTAATTGAGGTAAATAGCAAAACTTGCATGGTACTGGAGGTTTATCGACAAAGTTGCCTATGGGTCGGTTAGTATTTAGATTGTTGGATAAGCTTATCTACAAGTCCACAACAATGAGGTTGTCTCAAGAAAAGTAGGTACTCATTATATTTTTACACTTCGAAGCATGTAATTTTTCAAGTCTCCATTGAGAATCACACATTGAAATAACACAATTATCACTTTAAGGAAAAACATAAAAACATCACAAAAGCTTTTGAAAATCCCTTAGACGGATATTCCATTCCTGATAACTGCAATTGATAATAAAAAAACCAAAATAAAAATTAAATTAATGCTTACTTATTTAATAATAAAATACCACATGCATAAAAATTAATTTCAATAAAAATATTTCAAATTTTAATTCCATTGCATTAGAGCATTATCATGCATGATTGTCATCAAGGAACTTACGACTGCAGAGGCGTGGTTCGTCGGAGGAGTCGCCGCAATCATTGACGGCATTGCAGAAGGCGGAGGCGGGAACACATTTGTTGTTGTTGCAGTGAAACTCAGATAGCTTGCAGGGCGACGATGTTGGGACTGGAGTGGTGGTGAAGCCCAGGATAACTGGCAACAGTGCAACCGATGTCAGCAGAGCATCTGCAACATGCAACAAGATCACATGTAACTCGGAGAGCTTGCAGGGCGATGATGTTGGGACTGGAGTGGTGGTGAAGCCCAGGATAACTGGCAACAGTGCAACCGATGTCAGCAGAGCATCTGCAACATGTAACAAGATCACATGTAACTCGGAGAGCTTGCAGGGCGATGATGTTGGGACCGGAGTGGTGGTGAAGCCCAGGACAACAGGCAACAGTGCAACCGATGTCAGCAGAGCATCTGCAACATGTAACAAGATCACATGTAACTCGGAGAGCTTGCAGGGCGATGATGTTGGGACCGGAGTGGTGGTGAAGCCCAGGATAACTGGCAACAGTGCAACCGATGTCAGCAGAGCATCTGCAACATGCAACAAGATCACATGTAACTCGGAGAGCTTGCAGGGCGATGATGTTGGGACCGGAGTGGTGGTGAAGCCCAGGATAACTGGCAACAGTGCAACCGATGTCAGCAGAGCATCTGCAACACGTAACAAGATTATGTATAATTCGGAGACCTTGCAGAATGACAATGTTGGGACGGGAGTGATGGTGAAGCCCAGGATAACAGGCAACAGCGCAACCGATGTCAGCAGAGCATCTGCAACATGTAACAAAGGCACATGTAACTCGGAGAGCTTGCAGAGCAAAAATGTTGGGACCGGCGTGATGGTAAAGCCCAGGATAACTGGCAACAGTGCAACCGATGTCAGCAGAGCATCTGCAGCATGTAACAAAGTCATATGTAACTCGGAGAGCTTGCAGGGCGCAAAATGTTGGGGCGGAGAGGTGATGAGAATCAGGATACAACCGATAAACCGATGTCAGCAGAGCATCTGCAACATGTAACAAGGTCCTCAGTACATCTGAGCTTGTACAGTTGTAGAATTTAGTTCGGGTGTATGAGATAGGAGACAGTAAACCGATTTCAGCATTATGTATAAAATAGCATATGTGTAACGTAATCACACGGAATTATTAGAGAGCATGATAGCAGGAGCTTTCTTAAAGAAGATTATTATGATCAAAAGTAATAAATATGTCGGTAAAGTATCGTATGAAAAGACATAAGGAACTTTGATTATGTACAGTGATATTTAATAATTAAAACTATTTAACGTAATTACGAGCGATTCGGAGCGAGAATGGTAACTTAATGGCGTCAGGAGCTGTGTCGAAGAAGATTAATTTTAGTAAGTATCACATACTGAAGTTCATTAAGACTTTATTACAAGTCTTAATGAACTAGGATTTTGTACACCGATATAGGAACTTTGATACGTTGATATCGAGATATCGGCACAATCTGGTGTGTATTTTAAGTTGAATAAATTTTTGGAGTGAATATGGTTGATTAGATGAAATGTAGCTGTGTTTCTGACAAAGTACTGGCTGGGTAGCTGAGTGGTTAGAGTGCTCGCCTTTGAATCCAAAGGTTGCTGGTTCAATCTTGAGAAAAGTTAGTAGCTTTTTAAAGGTTTGATTCCGGACCCAGTTGCTATTTGTCATTAGCTATTAATTAATGATGCTTTATAAAAACTGGTCGATGTTAGATAGTAACAAGACTGGGGTTTGGGGCTTTCCCCGTCAAAACTTTGAAAAATGCCACTGGCGTAAATACACCCAATATAAAAAAATTAAAATAAATAAAGGACGGATACGGGTCCGGCAGTTCAGTGGTAGAGCTCTTGCCTCGCAACCCAGCGGTACACGGTTCGATCTCGGGCGACATTACACGCATATAGATGACCACACGATTTGTCAGTATTATTATTTAATGGCATGATGAACAAAACCACCAAAAAACATCTAACTTTTCACAGGATAGAAATACAACCTTCAGAGTCAAAGGCTAGATCTATAACCACTAAGCTACCTAGCAGTAACTGTCCTATAAAAATCAGGACCGCAGTTTGGTAAAGTAAAGGAACGGTAATAGTACTTGGGAGCTCACTAAATTATCTGTAACAGAACAATTGCATTTAATATTTCAGTGTGGCAGTGTTACTGACAAGATGGACACAATAGATCATGTTAACATTGCACCTACTAAACACAGGTTCAACTTAACAAAATCATGTAATAGTGGAATATAACCGGATTTATGAAATATGCCTATATTAAAATTTCTCCATTGTGTTACAGTCTCTAAACGGATCCAACGATTCATAAAATGAAAACAAATTAAATTTGAAAGGCCTTATGATAAATTGAGAGTGGTACTTTGAAGTCCCTTAATTTATTGCGCTCCTCACAGTTTGGTTGACAAAATAGCCCTAACCACTGTAATGTACGTGACTGAACTACCACGCACAAGTGTGGGACTTCCACCACCAACTGCGTCACTGTCAACCCCGGTACACGTCTCACTTCCAACTTTAGTAATAAACTTACATTTCTTAAAAAGCCGTATCTTCTTATGCATAATCATGTAACATAATATTTATTTGGAAGTTATAAGAATTATAGCAAATATCAATCAGAAGATACAAACATTTATTCTTTTGGTCGTTATCTGCTTTGCAGACGTTCTTTTGATAGGTGAGTTAAAATACTCATGCTGTATTAGACAAATTAATGTTATCTTTAGCCTTCAATGTATTTCTTAAGAAGAGAACAGGTTCTTACAATGTCTTCAAACGGGATACTTTAATGCCGAAGTTTCTATCTCCTACATCATTCTGAAGAAATATTACATTATTAAATCATTAAAAATATAACAAAAAAACACAGTACCTGTGAAGCTCAATGCACTGCATTTATCAAAGTCCCGGGTGACCTAACCTTGCTCGCTTACGTAGTTATTTTTGCAAAAAATCAAGTCATATTGTCAGTAAAATTAGTTTTTGATAGTACCTTGTTGGTATCTGATCAATCGATCTTTATCACTAACTCTCAAACTTCCCCATGTATAGAGAGTTGTGATTTTGGGTGTTTCTTTTATGTCCAAAATATAATTTCTTAATAGTTCCTACGTCGATCTATCTTAAAGTGCAAAAAAATATCAGAGACTAATTAAAATAATTAATTTATACATATTTGAAATGGATAATTCATCTCATATACAACTTATAGGACGTCAGAGATAAAGTAATTATTTCTGTACATTATAGCTCCCAGGTTCTGTAGAACGTAATGCAGGGCTTGGTGCGGCTGTTTTGCAGTATTGTAACGTAAGGATGGGCTGGTCGTCTCCATAGTGATAAGCTTACACTATATATAACAACTGGTTAAAACCTTCTACCGACTATCTTTCTATAAACAATTAAAAAATAATTAAAATAGGGAATAAAAATAGGGAAAAATCCACTTTTATTGGTGTGGTTCATTTTATTTAAATTTTGGTTGAAATTCCTTTTAAAACAAAACATGTTTGTAATAGGCCTATCCCTTTCACCTATTTAAAAGTTCAACAGAACTTCAAAATATTGTACCTGTTAATGAGCTGATTTAATATATACTTAATTTTTTTTTTCATTTTGATGCAGAACTATAGAAAACAGGTAGGCCTAAGTAAATTTACACTAACAGCCATCTATAATTCTTCCTAGTCAACGCAGCTGTTTGAAAAACCATTCGTAACAATGTAGAGTTCTGATATAACCCATGATACCGACGCTTAAAATTGCAATTTTCAAACTTTTTTTTTTAAATAAAAAAGAAATTTTTCTGGAGTTGACCTACTTTTGGTTTGAAATATGCATAAATCGCCGGTTTAAGAAAAATCTATTCACTTCATTTCAAAGAAAACAGTAACGTTTTACTATAGACACTCCTCGTATAGTATATAATTAAGTTGACATTTCAGTACCAAATGTTCAATTGCTTCTACCATATTCAGCTTTTAACCTGTTTTCGTCTGTTTAACTATTAACAGCTATTTAATTTTTTAATAAAATAAAAACTATTTCCTATGTTTATTTTATGGTAAAGACTTGATTTTAAGGGTTTCCCAAGTAATTCAGAGTGGAATATAAAAACATCTAACACCTTATTACAAAATTACAAACCGAGACAAATTTTTAACACCTTAAACATAAAACTTGGTCCAGTGATAACGAAAGAGTTGTGTTAAAAAATGGCCTCACGTATATATTATATATATGTATTAGAGTTTTTATTGTAGTCGAATTATTTACAACCAAGTCACCCTAGATGTTTCGGCCCATATTCGTCGTCCTGGGCTACGTCAACCTCACTTTCGACATCTGCTGTTAAACATTCCAATACTAAAAAACCCCAGATTATGCAAGTGAAACTTTCAAACTTGACCAAAATTTTAATGGTAGCGTCTTTATTAAAATGAGTAAAGTGTAATGAACTTGTAATTACTTGTATTTTCTAAATTCCTTTACTTTT